>JAWNZC010000336.1:75000-177500 GCA_035771165.1 Paragorgia papillata | reverse complement strand
GAGAGACAGAGAGAGAGACAGAGAGAGACAGAGGAGAGACAGAGAGAGACAGAGAGAGACAGAGAGAGACAGAGAGAGACAGAGAGAGACAGAGAGAGACAGAGAGAGACAGAGAGAGACAGAGAGAGACAGAGAGAGACAGAGAGAGACAGAGAGAGACAGAGAGAGACAGAGAGAGACAGAGAGAGACAGAGAGAGACAGAGAGAGACAGAGAGAGACAGAGAGAGGACAGAGAGAGACAGAGAGAGACAGAGAGAGACAGAGAGAGACAGAGAGAGACAGAGAGAGACAGAGAGAGACAGAGAGAGACAGAGAGAGACAGAGAGAGACAGAGAGAGACAGAGAGAGACAGAGAGAGACAGAGAGAGACAGAGAGAGACAGAGAGAGACAGAGAGAGACAGAGAGAGACAGAGAGAGACAGAGAGAGACAGAGAGAGACAGAGAGAGACAGAGAGAGACAGAGAGAGACAGAGAGAGACAGAGAGAGACAGAGAGAGACAGAGAGAGACAGAGAGAGACAGAGAGAGACAGAGAGAGACAGAGAGAGACAGAGAGAGACAGAGAGAGACAGAGAGAGACAGAGAGAGACAGAGAGAGAGACAGAGAGAGACAGAGAGAGACAGAGAGAGACAGAGAGAGACAGAGAGAGACAGAGAGAGACAGAGAGAGACAGAGAGAGACAGAGAGAGACAGAGAGAGACAGAGAGAGACAGAGAGAGACAGAGAGAGACAGAGAGAGACAGAGAGAGACAGAGAGAGACAGAGAGAGAGACAGAGAGAGACAGAGAGAGACAGAGAGAGACAGAGAGAGACAGAGAGAGACAGAGAGAGACAGAGAGAGACAGAGAGAGACAGAGAGAGACAGAGAGAGACAGAGAGAGACAGAGAGAGACAGAGAGAGACAGAGAGAGACAGAGAGAGACAGAGAGAGACAGAGAGAGACAGAGAGAGACAGAGAGAGACAGAGAGAGACAGAGAGAGACAGAGAGAGGAGACAGAGAGAGACAGAGAGAGACAGAGAGAGACAGAGAGAGACAGAGAGAGACAGAGAGAGACAGAGAGAGACAGAGAGAGACAGAGAGAGACAGAGAGAGACAGAGAGAGACAGAGAGAGACAGAGAGAGACAGAGAGAGACAGAGAGAGAGACAGAGAGAGACAGAGAGAGACAGAGAGAGACAGAGAGAGACAGAGAGAGACAGAGAGAGACAGAGAGAGACAGAGAGAGACAGAGAGAGACAGAGAGAGACAGAGAGAGACAGAGAGAGACAGAGAGAGACAGAGAGAGACAGAGAGAGACAGAGAGAGACAGAGAGAGACAGAGAGAGACAGAGAGAGACAGAGAGAGACAGAGAGAGACAGAGAGAGACAGAGAGAGACAGAGAGAGAGACAGAGAGAGACAGAGAGAGACAGAGAGAGACAGAGAGAGACAGAGAGAGACAGAGAGAGACAGAGAGAGACAGAGAGAGACAGAGAGAGACAGAGAGAGACAGAGAGAGACAGAGAGAGACAGAGAGAGACAGAGAGAGACAGAGAGAGACAGAGAGAGACAGAGAGAGACAGAGAGAGACAGAGAGAGACAGAGAGAGACAGAGAGAGACAGAGAGAGACAGAGAGAGACAGAGAGAGACAGAGAGAGACAGAGAGAGACAGAGAGAGACAGAGAGAGACAGAGAGAGACAGAGAGAGACAGAGAGAGACAGAGAGAGACAGAGAGAGACAGAGAGAGACAGAGAGAGACAGAGAGAGACAGAGAGAGACAGAGAGAGACAGAGAGAGACAGAGAGAGACAGAGAGAGACAGAGAGAGACAGAGAGAGACAGAGAGAGACAGAGAGAGACAGAGAGAGACAGAGAGAGACAGAGAGAGACAGAGAGAGACAGAGAGAGACAGAGAGAGACAGAGAGAGACAGAGAGAGACAGAGAGAGACAGAGAGAGACAGAGAGAGACAGAGAGAGACAGAGAGAGACAGAGAGAGACAGAGAGAGACAGAGAGAGACAGAGAGAGACAGAGAGAGACAGAGAGAGACAGAGAGAGACAGAGAGAGACAGAGAGAGACAGAGAGAGACAGAGAGAGACAGAGAGAGACAGAGAGAGACAGAGAGAGACAGAGAGAGAGACAGAGAGAGAGAGAGAGAGAGAGAGAGAGAGAGAGAGAGAGAGAGACAGAGAGAGACAGAGAGAGACAGAGAGAGACAGAGAGAGAGAGAGAGAGAGAGAGAGAGAGAGAGAGAGAGAGAGAGAGAGAGAGAGAGAGAGAGACAGTTCAATCTACAGACACGGTGTTTCGCTGTACAACAGCTCATCAGTGTAGCTTGGAACAATCTGAATTAATTTCACCAATTACTTATACACATGCGACCGTCGGTGACAACCGCATGTGGGAAAGCATTGGTGAAATACATTCAGATAGCGTGAAGTGCGCATGGGCCCAGAGTGCTCAAACTTCCACAAGGGTAGTGAGCGTTGCATTGTCGCTAATAGGTACCCATGGCAACTTCACAGAGTGCTCAACAACACCGAAGAGGAGCATACATAGTTCAATCTACAGACACGGTTATCAAATACAATCGCTTGAAAATCTACATGTTTGGTGTGGTGTTGTAGAAGTAACACACCCATTAACTGCTTTTTTTTATCTTTCTGTGCTTAGAAAGGGAGTTGGCCGAACTTTTTCAAGAGTTTTTAAGTGAGGTGATGTATCTTTATTCAATGCTCTTTTACTTTTGTACATGTATATCAATTGTATTGCGAATGGTAATTATGCTTAGAATAATATATAAACAGTCAAAATATAGTAAGGTTTGATATACTGAGAAACAGAGAACGTACACAGTAGGTTTCAAGCGAAGGCCCTTCGTCAGAGAGAAACGTAAAGAGTGTAAACAAAACAGCAAGATAGTCATGTGACAAAAAATTAGCCAATCAGATCAAAATGACAATAACAAATCAGTAATGAGGTGCAAAAAATTAGCCAATCAGATAAAAACAACAATAACAAATCAATGATGAGGTGCGAAAGACATTTGCTATTTATATATCGTCGATAAGCAAAACAAGGAGGCGGTGTAAAAATGAGTAAATATAAGTTAAAGAATGGATGTTAAAATGGATAAAAAAATGAAAACACTGTTTATGTCCGCCCTTGCTAAACAAAAACAGCGGCTTCAGAAGTGTTAAATAAAAGAAAAACGTTCGTTGAGTCCGTGAGGAGATATGAATGGTTTCAATTTTGAAAATGAGATACTTTTCTTGTCTTTTGCGGCTGTCATTACCACCAGAAAACAGTCACCTTAGTGTCTAGTTTCTCATGTGTTCCCTGGTTGTCAGTCCTGCTCGTTGCGTATCACCAGCTTGTAGCTTTCGACATTCTATGTTCCAGTGTTTTTATTATATTTTGGTTTGTAGTTTGGGGATGAAATCGCTGAACTTGAAGGTAATAGGTAAGTCATGGCTGATATGCTACTGTACATTACTTTTGCTCTCACAACAGACAACGTCAACACCGCTGCGAAACGTGTCGCGCCTGCGCGACAGCCGAGCTCATACCTCAAAAAGAGCGGGAAAACACTGAAATATTTGGACTGGTCCGAGAGGTCACACAAAATTTCAAATTATAACCATACTACCAAAAAGGTAAGGTAGGTAATTTGTGCATGGCTTCTTTGACAATATTGTAACATATTCTGAAATGCCCCCTTCGTAATTTTCATGCCCCTTTTTTAAAACACAAATGAATAGTCGAGTCTTACTTAGTCTTTACTGTCTGATTGTTGTTGCCACGGCTAGTTCCCACTTCTCCTGTAATGTTTACTTTAGCAAATTCACGCACAAACGTTTGGCAGCGGTGTTGACAACGTCTTAAATGGTACCGCCATTTTGAATTTTGAAATTAAAACGACGACGGCGTTGAGAATATTCTATTATGTGGGCAAATATATTGTCCGAACACGTTGTCAACTTCTTATTACTAAATACAAAATAAAAGTAGCGTGCTGCGTAGGCAGTGTAGAAACAACAATCGAAATATAGTAAGGTAAGATATACTGCCGAAACAGAGAACGTAGGAGTCTAACGTTTCGAGCGAAGGCCCTTCGTCAGAGAGAAACGTAAAGAGTATAAACAAACAATGAGCTTATATACGAAAGGTAATCATGTGACCAAAAATAAGCCAATCAGTATTACTGTATTACTAAATACAGCCTGATAATTTGTTTAATATTTTTTAACTTCTTTTCTTTTTGTTTTATAGTTTACAGTCGCAATCTACAGCGCCACTGGTGGAGGCACCAAGTGAAGCAGTAATAACCTTTCAACAGAAGGAACGTTTAATTAAACAACTTCAGCAGGTTCGTAAACAGACATTATTATATGGCTGGGCTTGTTTTCGGGTGATTACGCCAAACAGCGCACGCTGATTGGTTGCTGAGAGGTCCGGAAAAAGCCGTAATGCCCTCTCGGCACTGTGAGAGGGCATTACGTCCTTTTTAATGACCTGCAAGTTTTGCCGGGAAAATTACTGAGTTGATTTGAATGAAAATAAAAGCGAATTAGATATATTCGTTGGAAAATTTTGAGCAATTATTCGTCCTGAAACATTAGTGTTTCTTTTTATAAAAACTTCTTATTTAAAAGCGCGAAAAATAAAAGCCTAACAGGTGTAAACGTGAAGCGAAACGAACAAGCTCAAAAGTAAGAACTAAGGTGAACAGCGACACCTGATCAAGACAAACGTAGAACTAAAAACAGATAAGAAAACAAACCAAAAGCCATATAATAAAGGCTTATTAACCTCGTTTTCTCGGTCTGTACGGGAAAGTATTTGCCCTCGGTTTCTCTCGCACAAACCTCGCTCCTTCGTCGCTCGGTCTGTACGAAAACCTCAGGCAAATACTTTCCCGTACAGACCTCGAACTCGGTTAATAAGCCTTTATTAGTAACCTTTCTTGTTTCTTAATAAGTATATAAAGAGTAGCAGACGTTTGGTGGACGTTCGTCAAGCTCAATTACTCAGCCAAAAAAGTCCAGTCCACCAACGTCCACCAAACGTCCGTTACATTACCCCAAGCTCGCAAACGTACCACATGCAGTACATGAATACGTACAACTTATCATATCACTTTAACTACTTCTCATATGTAAACGCTACCATTTAGGAGCACATATGACTATGAATTTGCTACTTAAAGCTACCAATGTAGTTTTCACGTTTTCTGTTTAATAAATTGTTGCTTTCTTGTTTACCGCAGCATACTCAGCTCTTAGTGCAGGTGAATTTGCTCGCCAAAGAACATCCGTCTCTTCACGGAGAAGCAATGGCTTGTCACAGTTTTCTTTCTGAATTACTGGAGCTGAGTGAAGCCGCAACGAATGCTAATGTTTGTCGATTGCTCGAAAACCAAAATACTCCACCCTCGGTTTTCTCTTTTGTTGGCTTAGCTGAAGCTGCAAGGTAGGAATATTTATGGCAATATAGATAAATTAAACTCCTTCCTTCCTTCCTTCCTTCCTTCTTTCTTTCCTTCCTTCCTTCCTTCCTTCCTTCCTTCCTTCCTTCCTTCCTTCCTTCCTTCCTTCCTTCCTTCCTTCCTTCCTTCCTTCCTTCCTTCCTTCCTTCCTTCCTTCCTTCCTTCCTTCCTTCCTTCCTTCCTTCCTTCCTTCCTTCCTTCTTTCCTTCCCCCCTTCATTCCTTTCCTTCCTTCCTTCCTTCCTTCCTTCCTTCCTTCCTTCCTTCCTTCCTTCCTTCCTTCCTTCCTTCCTTCCTTCCTTCCTTCCTTCCTTCCTTCCTTCTTTCTTTCCTCCCCCCCTTCATTCATTTCCTTCCCCCTCCCTTCTCTCCTTTCCTTCCTTCCTTTCCTCTCTTCCTTCCTTTCTTCCTTCCTTATGATAATTATGATAATTATGTCTTCTTTAGAATTGTCAATCTTCCATTTGTGTTATCAAGTACATCAGTTCAGGTTGACGCCCAAACACGTTCATCTCCTGCACTCAAACCCAGGCCTCCTGACCGTGGATGTGATACCCCGCCTGAGAAGGGTCCTCCAATTCCTCAGGGACTCACCGACATCCTCGTGTCATCTCCCGTTTTTGTATATACGGGATTGCTACCCAATGTCGGATTTAGTCCCCAGGAGACCAAACGTCGGGCGCTAAAATTCCTGCCATCCGAGGACAACCTTCTTGTGCTTGGTATCGCTGAGTTTGGTAAAGACTGGTACCAAATTTGGAAGAATTATCTGCCGACGAAGACCACAAAGCAAATTCTAATTCGTCGAAAAAACTTGTGCTCGTCCCGCGCTCCTGATAATGTTGTCAAACAGTTTACGAAAACTGGACAAATTCCTCTCTTGCCGATTATACCTAGTTTTACACGTAAGATGCATGGTTAACTACTTAATAACCGAGAGTGAGGTCTTTACGGTAAAATATTAAACCGAGGTCTTGCTGTATTGACCGAGCGATAGCGAGGTTAATACGCTCAAGACCGAGGTTTAATATTTTACCGTAAAGACCGAACGGTCGAGGTTATTAAGTAGTTTATTATATGGCACTTTTTATTTCAAAATCAATCTTGTATTTCTTGGTCTTCGCTTCCTTTAACTCCGTCAAAACACCGAACTAGCGTTGTTTTCTTCTGTTTCTTTCTCGTCTGGATACTAGAATTTACTTTTATAATGTTCATCGTCGTCTATTTCATCTATTTTTGCCGTTTTTCGGCAATAAAAGTTTCTTATTAGGATTTTTTGTTTGTTTCCAATCGTAGGGCATTAACAATTTTCATAATGACCCTGGGCATTACGGAGAAATCTCACCCCGTCAGCAACCAATGACAGCGCGTGATTTTACTGGAAGTACTCCGTGCCATATAATAATCCCTTCTTATTAACTGAGAGTGTGGTTATTACGGAGAAATATCAGACTAAGGCGAAGTCGGTACATGAAGGACCAAGGTCTGATATACTCCTAGCCTGTAGACAGACTGTCTGTCTTGGAGGGGAGGGGGATGGCTTTGGGAGATGCTATCTAAACTCCCAGGCTTCAACTATTAATTCAGGCTTGGCCATTTTACAATCTTGCCATACAGTAGAACAATGGCGGAGTATTGTAAAAATGGCGCAATGGCCAGTCCAAATCAGTTAGCTTATATATAACTGGAGTAATATCTTTGTGGCGGACAACGTGCCGGGCATGTAGGCCTGAAGGACGTATAGTTCCAGTCTTCTACGCAGTCTGGTCAAGTCTGATCTGGTCAAAAGACCGCGTAGGAGACTGGAACTATACGTACTTCAGGCCTACATGTCCGCCATGTTTGGCTTCAATCTTTGCTCAGTCAATGACCAGCAGATATCACTTCAGTTATATATAGAGCTCACTGGTCCAAGTCTGGTTCGATTTTAAATGCCACACACTTTCCTTCTCTCCATCTTCATGAACTCTATCAGCGTAAACTACTGTCAACTTCTTTCCCATCTTTCAGCATCCGACGAACGTCATCGTGTACTTCTTCCTGCCGACACCTTACTCGCATCGAAACCGTTGTGGATGAAAAACATTCTTGCGCCACCAAAGGCGGACACTGAAGAAACTGAAGTGAAAAAAAAGGGTGGAAGAAAGAGGAAAAAAGTTTCAGTTGATCTTCCTGTTACGTGCATTAAACGAGATGTTGAGGTAAGAGAGGATTGTGTTTACATATTAATTTGGGACCGCAGTGAGTTGACGTGCGATATTGCAGTCAAACCACTTTCGAGATGCATGTTACACTGTAGACTTTCTTAAAGATTTTTAAATCGCCGCTTTTCTCAAGGTATTTTTTCAGCGCTTTTCTCAAGGTATTGGCATTGGTGGTGATATTGGTTGGTATTTCTGGTATTGGTATTTGTGGTGGTATTGGTGGTGCCGTGGTGATATTGGTGATGGTATTCGTGGTAGTATTGGTAGTGGTAAAGGTACAGTGTAGTGGTGTTGGTTATGGTGAAAGTGATGGTAAAGGTGTTGGTGTGAATGTTGGTGGTGGTAATGGTAATGGTGGTGGTATAGGTGGTGATATTGGTGGTGGTATTAGTGGTGGTATTAGTGGTGGTGTTGGTATTGTTGTTCGTATTGGTGGTGGTATTGGTGATGGTATTGGTGGTGGTAAAGGTGGTGGTATTTGTGGTGGTATTGGTGGTAGTAAAGGTACTGTATTGGTGGTAGTAAATTAAAGGTGGTAGTATTGGTGGTGGTATTGATGGCGATATTGTTGTTGGTGTTGGTGTTGGTTGTGGCATTGATGGTGATATTGGTGGTGGCATTAGTATTGGTGGTGGTCGTATTAGTGGTGTAAAAAAGTAAACAAACTATATATGTTTGTTATAATAGGATAAAATTGTGTTTTGCAGAAGGTTGTTAGAATTAGGCCGAAGGAAACTACTGATAGTGTTACGACCGCGATTTGCTTGGCCACTCTATCTGAAACTACGCGAGTAGGTGGAGGCGAAAATGCAACCGATACGAGGTAACATGAACTTACAATTTTAATTCATGAAAGCTGTTTGAATATTTAGACTGATTTGAATATAAGACACTTTTGGATGAAAAATAGTTAAACTGAAACACTTGTTCCTTGTCTTTCCCTCATCTCCGAGTTATATCTAATTTGTATCCGCGGTTATTAACGTCATATTTTCTTTCCAGAACGAATACAATTCACGTCGAAAATCTGACCGAACTGTCACCACAAGAAAACTGGAGAACGTCTGCTACCTGTGAGGATGAAAAAGAAATTGAAAACGACGCCATAAACCCGGACGAGAAAGAGAGTGATTTTGTAAATGGTAATGAGTGCGGTACACCACAAGAAATATCAAGTATCGTCCCAGAGCATGAACCTACTACGATAAATTTAGTATCAGAGGATGAAAATTCACCACAAAATAAAGAACCAAGCGTTGATGATTCAAAAGAAACTGTTGCAAGCCCTCAGACAGACACACAAGAGGACACGAAAGTAAGAGAAGACAAATTATCACACATTCAATTCATTAATAATTCATGACAGAAGAAAATTCAAAAGAAATAAATGTTTAATCAGGTGTTGTAAGGATTTGTCCTGATTCACATAATATTCTCAGCTTAAACAGCTTATATCTTGAAGATTGTTGATAAACATGAACAATTAGATGTGTGAATTGGATAAGTTGAATACAATATTTGCGTCCGAACTGTATAGGATTTACAACTTTTAAATAAAATCTTAAGTAATAGATGGATATATCTCAAACTCATTAATAATTCATGAAGAAAACACAAAGGAAATCAGTACCGTGTCGGTGGTTTGGATATCGGAGGAAGAAATTACATAAATTAAGCAAACTTTCATCTTGATTTTCTCTTAAAATACTCGGCTTCGCCTCGGTTTTCAACAAACGTCTCGGTGTTTGGATATCCTGATGAAACACTCCTCCTCGTGTATGATATATTACATAACTTCTTGAGTTATAAACCTATTTCTGACTCTTGCTTTGCAGATACGTGACCGTGCTGTAGCCTTCGCACAGTCGTACCTGAACAACGTCAAGGTAACGATCGAAAGCGGGCCGATGACTGACTGAACCGTTTTCTCATACATTGTTATACATATAATCATTGTCATTGCCATCGTCATGGTCATTATCATGTATTCATGGTCATGGTCAGATGGTCATGGTCAGATGGTCATGGTCATATGGTCATGGTCAGATGGTCATGGTCATATGGTCATAGTCAAATGGTCATGGTCATGGTCAGATGGTCATGGTCATGGTCAGATGATCATGGTCAGATGGTCATGGTCAGATGGTCATGGTCATGGTCAGGGTCAGATGGTCATGGTCAGATGGTCAGATGGTCATGGTCATGGTCAGATGGTCATGGTCATGGTCATGGTCGTGGTCATGGTCATGGTCATATGGTCATGGTCATATGGTCATAGTCAGGTGGTCATGGTCATATGGTCATATGGTCATGATCATATGGTCGTGGTCATGGTCATATGGTCATGTGGTCATGATCATATGGTCATGGTCATATGGTCATGGTCAGATGGTCATGGTCAGATGGTCATGGTCAGATGGTCATGGTCAGATGGTCATGGTCATAGTCAGATGGTCATGGTCAATTTGTCATTGTCATACGCCAACGCCGAACCCAAGTCTAAATAATCCTAAACATTTTTTTCAATAAAAGCAATAATCTTAATATTGTTTTAGAAATGTCTTAAAGATGACAGTTCCACGTACCAATTATTTCTGAAGGTTTTATTAAACTCGAAATCTGAGAATTGGAGTCCAGCTAAGGTAACATTACGATGTATGTCTCAATGCCGAGTGCCTGGAAATTTGTTTTATATAACATCAATGAAGCAAATTTATTCATTCAAAAGAGAAACTCCGGGCGTTTTGTTTTATTTAGGGGAGGCAGTCTAGACACAAATGAATTAAATATTAAAACTAATGTGTTTTTTCCTTTTTTTTTTATCGTGAACACTTTAGCTTTACGAAGAAGTCGGCATTGCTCTGGAGCGGTTCCCAGAACTGGCACGTGACTTCGTTGGTTTTCTTGAGCCGCATCATGCTGTCGAGGCTGGAGTGGTAAGGGATGAGTATACTATAATAAGCCATTTACACGATGACGTGAGATGGCGTTGGGTGACTACAACTACCAGAATGCTTTGCCAGTACTCTAGGGTTTCGGCTACAAGGGACGACTCAAAAGGACCCGTCTAGTCCTTTCACAGCTTTTCCAAAATATGTCGTCAAATTTGTTGTTTCCAAACTTGTCGTCAAGTTTCAATGAGTCTCGAGACTTTAGCAATCTTTTCGATACCTTAACCACAACATAAACCCTAACAGACTAATTAGAAATATGGTTTACCGCCTAGCTTTTTGGAAAAACATATTTGACGACATATTTTGGAGAAGCCACGAAAGGACTGGACGGCTCCCTTTGAGTGATCCCTTTTAGCATAAACTCTAGAATACTGGCAAAGCATTGTGGTAGTTGTAGTCGACTACCCAACGCCATCTCACGTCATCGTACAAATGACCTACTATGCCGTTTCTCTCTGACGAAGGGCCTTCGCTCGAAACGTTAGATTCCTACGTTCTCTGTTTCGGCAGTATATCTAACCTTACTATATTTCGATTATTATGCCTTTCGCCTGTAGTTTGTTGTTTGTTGTTGCGCGTACAAACGTGAAGCTTAAATGTTCTATTATCTTGAAAGGGATTGCAAATTTCTGTTGGCCAGGCAGCAATCAAATTTAGGCCAACTTGTGTAGACTGAAACTTTCTCTTGAATGTTCGGAAATTTTTCATAGCTTTAGATGTAATAACTTTATTGCCTATATCAACTGGTGGTCAAACAGGGCGAAATACCCCAGTTGAACACGACTACCATGATGTAGGTGTTGATTTTACGGAGGGAGGAAAACCGGTGAACCCGGCGAAAAACCCTCGAAGCACAGGAAAGATCAACTACAACTCTACTCACATTAGTTCCAAACTCGACAACGGGGTCATTCCCATGCAAGCGGTCACCCATCCAAGTACTAACCCCGTCTAACCGGGCTTAACTTTTTGGTGAGAGGCAGCGCGATAAATTGTTAGGTGACCTGTATTTCACAGTCGAATTAATTTAACACTTTGAGGCCTGGACCTCTCCCTGTGCTGAATAAGATCGTCTGGCGTTAGCCAGAATAAAATACTAAAGACTCGTCGTCAGGCTTCAAAGTGTTAAAGAGATAGGTTTTAACACTTTGAGGCCTGGACCTCTCCCTGCGTTGAATAAAATCGTCTGGCGTTAGCGAGATAAAATACTAAAGACTCGTCGTCAGGCTTCAAAGGGTTAAAGCCTTAATTTTGAAGTTTACATAATACAAATGGCGTGACATCATCTTTTTAACTCTCAATATAGGTTTAGTGATAAAACGACTCGGACATCATATTAGTACTACATAAAGCTAGCTATATGCAACTAACGTTCGTGTTTTATATCTTTAATTTCAGTTCATGACAAACAATGAGATATTTCGAGCAAGGACATTTCTCAGAAGAGTGGAGGTAATTTTTTTTCATCTTCATTTAAAGCAACATACTTTAGTATTGCACCACTTTAACTTTTGTAAAATAAGCGTCTCAAGAAGCATGAATTGAAAATACTCTAGACTACTTTAATAATATAAAATTATAATTGGGCTTCCTTAATTTTTTTGAACTCTTTGTTTGTTTTGTGCCTTTTTTTTATATCTTTATTCCGGGTATATTAATCATTGTTTTTTGTAGAATCATTTTCAAAAGAATCCTTCACAATTTCAAAAGATCATAAAAGCGTTTACAACGTTTAATTTTAATGAGCCCAAACCGATGGAGGTACAGTACGATTTTTATGTCATTTATAGACTTAGTTGTTTAGTGTGGTATGTTGGTGTGATGTGATGGTGTGCTATTTGGTATGGTATGGTATGGTGTGGTGGGGTGTGGTATGGTATGGTATGGTATGGTATGAGTGGTGTAGTGTGATATGGTATAGTGTGGTATGGTATGGCATGAAATGGTATAGTGTGGTATGGTATGAGTGGTATGGTGTGGCATGGTGTGGTATGATATGGTATAGTGCGGTATGGTATGGTGTGGTATGGTATGGTGTGGTATGATATGATATAGTGTGGTATAGTGTGGTATGGTATGGTGTGGTATTGTATGGTATGGTGTGGTATGATATGATATGGTATAATGTGGTATGATATGGTATAGTGTGGTATGGTGTGGTGTGGTATGGTATGGTATAGTATGATATAGTATAGTGTGGTATGGTGTGGTATGGTATGGTGTGGTGTGTGGTATGGGACAGGGTGGTGTGGTTTGGTAGGGTAGGGTAGGGTAGGGTATGGTAGGATAGGGTAGGGTAGGGTAGGGTGGGCTATGGTAACTTGACTAAAGTGTGTCGTGGTGTTGCTTTGCGTAAAACCATAGGAAATTTTTTGTTTGTTTTCACCTTATTCGTTAAGCTGTAAAAATACAACAAAAGACCCTGAGACGCTAATGTCAATGGCTTCCTACCACCGTGAAAACTACGATTATCAAGTGGAAAGTTCTAAAAAAAAATTTTTTTTAATTTATTGTCTTTTTACAGTTGTACGATGCGGTCGTTCCACTCCTGAAAGGTCAGCAATATTTAATAGATGAATTCAATACGTTTTTTGGTCATCTTAAACCACGACCAAAGTAAGTGTAGTCCTGAAAGAGAAAACATAGTTAATTGGCCATTTCCCAAAATGTCTGTCCCTCCAAACGATCCCAAGTACCCTAGCGTTCCTAACCCGTCACCAGTCTTCAACTCTTTTGGGAAATGGCCAATAGAACATATACATGGTTTGGAAGCTCTATCGTCTTTCAACATGAAGCATGGTCATGTTGAACTGATAATTGGAGTTCCTTATATGGAAGTAAATTCTATGGACACGTGACGATGAAGCACCACAACACGTGACGATGAAGCAACTCACTAATTAAACCCGATCGTTGCCATTGGATGACTGCTTCATTATACAGAAAATACAATACTGTGAAATTGCACAAATTTCCATAAACTTGAACAAAAACATAGAACAATCACTTTGGACGAGTTTCCAAACCATGTATATGTTCTATTGAGAAAATACTATGGAGAAAATTATAGTTGCTACATTTTTATATGTTTTTATCTGTAATTTAATTTGCTTTGGTTTTAGCAACAGTGAAGATTTTGAAGATGTTGAACTTGGAAGTGGAAGCGATGTTGAGGTCAGTAATAAAATATTAAAATCTGGTGCACACGTACGGTATTTGCCGCCCGATTTTTACCAGCTCACGGATCGATAAAAAACCTCTGTGTACACAACACATGTGTGTCAGTTCTGGTCTAAGTTTCCATGCCTAGCTAGGCCGGACTGAATTTTCCATTTTGGGTTTTGTTTACACGAGGTCGGTCTTGAAATTGTATGGCCTTGGTTCCTATTACGTCTGTTAAAAAGCTAATTTTTCTCGTAATTTGAATCGGTTCGAATTAAGGCCTGGCCAAACGCTTTCAACATTTCATTCAACATCGTTCAACGTTGTTGAATTCAACCGTGATTCAACATGTTGAAAGCGTTTGGCCACCCTGTTGAATGATGTTGAACGAAATTTGAACATGTTCAAATTTTCGTTCAACGTGCGTTCAACAACGTTGAACGATGTTGCATGGAATGTTGAAAGCGTTTGGCCAGGATTCTGTTTACATGGAAAGCCGGCTTGGAGTCAAGGTTGTTTTCATTACGTCAGCTTTGTCCGCGCGGGTGCAGCGTGCATTGTTTAGTTTGCCTTGGGAGTTAAAATATTTCCAACTTTCACAGCCCGCTCCGCCCGCACGGGCAAAGCAGACGTAACGAAAACAGCTTTTAGACCGGCCTAAAAATTTCAGTTCGGTCTAGCAGGCGACCTGAGATTAGGTCGGCGTGAACTGAATCTCAGGCCGGACTCATGAAAATGATCTATAGCAACACTACAACCGACCTGAAGTCAGTCCGTCCTGTCGGGTCGGGTCGGCCTCATGTAAATACATCCTTAGATTTTTTTATAATTTTAGGAAATTGATGATTTTGAAGAAGTTATAATTCCTGATTTAATCCCCCAGAGAAGTACAGCGAAGAAAACTACAAGCAAAGAAAAATATCCGATGAAAGTTTCTTTGAAATCTGTTCTGCGTAAGCAACCTTACTGCGCTGGCTCGTCGAGAAAAGGAACTAAGATGAACAAGAGAGATGGTGATAGCAAAAACGACGAAGGAAGTTTTGGAGATAACGATAAAACGAGCGAGTGCAATGATGCTACTGATAATGAGAAAGGTACTGAGGGGATAAACCGAACATTGGAGGATACCGGGGATACCGAGGAATGTGGTGGATCTGGTGATAGGAATTACGATAAAATGTTGGTAGATTGGGACGAGGAAGGCTCCACTGATATTAAGATAGACAGTGATGACGAGAATAAAGAGGATCGCATGAGCTATGATCTTGCTGATCCAATGTCTCCAGAAGAGAGAAAGTACGAGAGCGATGATGACAGTAGTGCTGTGAGTGACTCCAAGTCTCTAAACGCGGACGACATTCTCGATAACAACATAGAGTCCCCTAGTATAGCTCGTGGTAGTAGTCACATGACGTCTACGTCAGAAGGTACAGGTTCGTCAGATCTGAGTAACGAGGCATGCGATGTCACTGGCACAGGGTCAGGGTCTGGTGCTCATTATGAAGAAGTGAAAAACGGGATTGCAACGGAAGACGATCCGGGATTGACAAGAGAGCATGGAAACATAGAAAAACAAAGAAACTTAGGGGATGAAGAAGAGGTGTCTAGTCTTGAGCCGATAGAGGACTCCGTGGTCGACGAAGAAGAAAGTCCTGAAGCAGATATGACTGACTTCGAGGAACACAAACGAGGAGAAACTAAGACGGAGTTTGGAGAGGAAAACCAGGGCAGGAAGGAGCATTCTGGAAGGATCTCTGCCAACAATCTTGAGCTCGACGAAGATGGAAAGTCAGTTATTGTCTGGACGAGGTATGTTCGCAACAAACAATAAACCTGGATAGTGTATTTATGCCAAGGAGAAGTACAAGAGTTCTTTCAAATTAGGACAAAATTAATTTAAGCTGTAACTATATACTACATCGCGTTCCTTTTACGCCCCAAGGGCGCTTATTAGAGAAGAGGCTTATTAGAGGAGGGAGCTTAGAGGGTTGGCTTATTAGAGAGGTGGGATTATTAGAGAGGAGGCGTATTAGAGAGAGGAGGCTTATTAGAGAGGGAGGCTATTAGAGGGAAAGAGCTTAGATGGTTTGGCTTATTAGAGAGGGAGGCTTATTAGAGGGAGAGAGCTTAGATGGTTTGGCTTATTAGAGAGGGAAGCTTATTAGAGGGAAAGAGCTTAGATGGTTTGGCTTATTAGAGAGGGAGAGAGTTTAGAGGGTGTGGCTTATTAGAGAGGGAGGTTTATTACAGAGAGGGAGGCTTTTAGAGGGAGAGAGCTTAGATGGTGTGGCTTATTAGAGAGGGAGGCTTATTAGAGGGAGATAGTTTAGAGGGTGTGGCTTATTAGAGAGGGGGGCTTATTAGGGGGAGAGAGCTTAGAGGGTGTGGCTTATTAGAGAGGGAGGCTTATTAGAGGGAGAGAGCTTAGAGGGTGTGGCTTATTAAAGAGGAGGGGCTTGTTAGAGAGGAGAGGCTTACTAGAGAGGAGGGCCTTCCTGGAGAGAGGAGGTTTATTAGAGAGGGATGCTTATTAGATGGATGGGGCTTGTTAGAGTGGGTTATTAGAGGGTGGGGCGTATTGAGAGAGCAGGCTTATTAGAGAGGGAGGTTTATTAGAGAGAAGAGGGTTATTAGAGAGGGGTGCTTATTAGATGGATGGGGCTTGTTAGATGGAGGTTGTTAGAGGGTAGGGCGTAATGGAAGGGGGGGGGGGCTTATTAGAGAAGGACTTATTCAATGGGGTGGAGCTCAATTGGAGGATGGGTTTAGCAGAGAAAATACTGTAAGGTGAACATAATTTGTATTGTATTTTCACAGAGAGGATGACAGGAAGATCTTGCATCTTTATCAAAGCCGAGATTTGTCTGCAAATATCTACAATGAAATCGCGCAGGAGCTTGGCAATAAAACGCCTGTTCAGGTACATTTTGTTTTACTTATTTAAAAAGGTTTTAGGTCGAGGCAAATAGCAGCACAAAATGTTGTCACAAGTTGAAAGCAACTTGCCAGTTAATTGGAACAAACTCAAATTAATCGCAAGCAGACACAAGTCAATAAGCACGTCGGTAGACAAATGTGGCAGAAGCTAAAATTTGTGATGACTTGCGTTTTCGTTTTCTCCTGGCTTTAGACCAATTTTTTGGTAATAATAGAGCAGGGGTCGTGCTTTTGGACACACTGGCTTTTCTGGTCGAGGAGTGTGACGCTTGCTGCATCGAGCAACCTCTCGAACCACACCACATGCATGGTTAGGAAAATAAAATATCAGAATTCGGATTTGATAATTGATAATTAGTGATTTACATTGCGTATTCTTCATGACGTAATGATCGAATGCGCATTACAGTGTACAACAGAATAGATGAATAGGTATAGCTATATATTTACAATACATTAATTAGTTATTAAGGTGTAGGTGTTGACTTTTACGGCGGGAAGAACCCGGCGAAAAACCCTCGAAGCACAGGAGAGACCAACTAAACTCTACTCACATGAGTTCCAAGCTCGAGAACGGGGTTATTCCCAGACGGTCACCCATCCAAGTACTAACCCCGTCCAACTGGGCTTAACTTTGAACTACAGTGGTGAGAGGCAGCACCCTAACAGCACACGCCACCCGTTCTCTGACTTAAATTTGTTTATTGTTAATTATTTTTTATTATGAACTTTGATGTAGGTCGAAGGACGGTTTCGTATCCTGTTTAATCTACTGGCGGAAAGTAACAATGTCGACAGCAGCAGCAGCGAGGAGTCTGAAAGCGAGGCTGATGACGAAAGCGGCGAGGAACTGAACTGACCGGCAAATATTAAAGCACAGTAAAATAGGAATAACGGAGAAGAAAGGTGGAAAGCGCTCAAAACCCTAAGAACGTTTTGGTCTACTACTCAAAACCTCCTTATTTAAAGGCTGTTGTACGTCCGCTTTCTCCTGCGCGGACGGAGCGTGCATTGTTTAGTTCGTCTTGGGAGTTGAAATATTTCCAACTTTCGAAGCCCGCTCCGCCCGCGCGGGAAAAGTGGACGTAATGGAAAACAGCCTTTATGCGACGTAGAAAAAATTCTCTTCTCAATATTTTAATGTAATGAAATAATTTATTGTTTTTCACTGTTTCTTCCACTGTTTCTTCTATGAAGCATCTCTTCGAGAATAAAATAAATATTTAAGAGTAATTTAACGGCGCGAAGTGCTGTCTGGGGGAGTGGTGGCTCTCCTATCCTTGACCCATGGCCCAATTTCAAAAGTAATAAGGGCTAGGTAACCACTAGTTACAATCTCGCGTCATTCAAAGCTAATCCACTTGTTCGTCTGCGCATGCCTTGAATGCGCAAAAGTATCAACCAATAGGATAGCCTGGTACCCTGGTCCAATCAAAGAATATGGGCCAGGTAACCACTAAAGACTTCTGCTTTCCTATTGGTTGAATTTTCGCGCGTTTTTATTGGCTATGAGTAAAACTGCAATCGTCATAAGTGGATTTAGCCCTGATGACGCGAGAATGAAATTAGTGGTTACGTGGCCCATATTTCTTTTGAAATTGGGCCAGGGTCTACCAATAGGAAAGCAGAAATCTTTAGTGGTTACCAGGCTACGTTCACTAGGGAAGCCAACCTAGTACCCAGGGTTTTATCTCCGCTCGCCAACGGGGGCGTTGGCGAGCGAAAATAAGACCCTGGGTACGAGGTTGTAGGGAAGCTTGTGGGATGCGCAGTAAAGTTCAATGCCTCACTTGGCGCAGTCTTCGGAAAATTAAGGTTCCCACAGAGCATAGATAATGGAAGGGGAACTGGATAGGAAACTTAAAACGATCTTACAAAACCGGAAACGATGTTTGCACAACTTGCTATGGTAATTATACACTTATAAGCCGCTAATGCACCTAACGGGTGGTCCCACACGGCCACGATCAGTTATTGCTGAAATTAAACAATAGTGTAATATTACTTACGTTCAGCAGTGTCTGATTTTAGCATGTGGGACCACCCGTCGTTAGGTGCATTAGCCGCTTATATTATAATTACCATAACAAGTTGCGCAAACATCGTTTCCTGTTTTGTAACATCGTTTAAGTTTCCTATCTATCCCATCTAACTTCAGCCTTAATAAATAAATAAACAAATACACAAATACAAAAATACACAAATAAATACATACATAAATAAATAAATACATAAATAAATAAATAAATAAATAAATAAATAAATAAATAAATAAATGAGTGCGGAGTCAGCGGGCCTGTCACCAGCGGTTTACTTCATTTCCTTACCAGCAAGAGCATTCGTGTTGATAAATTGAACTTTTGCAGGTAACGTCAGTTTTGAGATGATAAACCGACTGCAATTTTTAGCAAGTTAATCCGTTATCTTATCTTGAACTTCTTATTAACCTTTTAGCTTTTATAATATGAATCGAGAACCAAATCTGGAGCCATTTCTACATGTCTGTTCCACGTAAACTGTAGATCAAGAGCCCGTGTTAAAATACATGTATGGCCCCCATACCAAGATCAAGTGGCGTCCCTATGCTATATAAATATTCATTTCACAGCCAAGCAAGATGAGTAAAGCTGCAAATAAGAGGTAAGGGAGCTTTCAGAGCATTAAAACTTCAATTATAAGCCGCTTGTCACAATTTAAAAACTGCTAAAACGAGTCTAAATCGTAATATTAAAATTACTATTATTATTTTGCCAGCCTTTCGGTATTAAATCTTTACAGTATATAGATCCTGAATTGCAATAATAATGTCGATTATTTTATCATAAAGTATAGTAATGTTGTGTCTTTGTTCAGGAAAACCACACAGCAGAGCTGTGGTTCAAAATATCAAATACTGTGATTTATAAACTAAGGTTCCTATAAAATCTGTAACTTGATTTGGGCATACATGTACACTAAATAATGTTTATAAATTATAACGTGTATTCATCTTTCAAGCATGTTATTTATAGTAAGTGAGATCAGGTTGTATCTTGTTTCCTATTATTCATTTGCATTTTGTTCAAAAATGCTTCTAAAACACCAGGGTGCATTTCCATGTCAACCCCATGCTGAAGATAAGCAATGGGTGCTCAGGTGCTGCACCAAGGGAGGTCAAGACAAACGCCAGCACAGCACCACCCAACTGACGTGTATAGTTGTATGGCTGTATATGTGCACCGACTGCAATGTGATTGTGCACCAGCACACCGAGCACTTTTGAAACTCACGCCGAAGATCTTCAGCATGACCTACATGGACTGCACCCTGGCTAAAACATGGGGAAATACAGCATAGAGACCCAGCATAGAAATCCAGGAATGACTCAGAATTTTCTAAGGGGCATGGCTCTGTGTCTTCCAGGAAAAAACTTAGTGTAGATCAGCCAGTCATTATAACATCAAATTTGTCTTTCACTGTCAAATTTCACTGTTTTTTAAACAAAAAGCAGAGGTAGTGAGGATCAGCTACTGTGATCTCAAGTGAGGGTTAGTGATCACTCTAAAATGAGGGTCAGTGATCCCAAATGAGGGTCAGTTATCTCAAATGAGGGTCAGTGATCCCAAATGAGGGTCCGTTATCTCAAATGAGGGTCAGTTATCTCAAATGAGGGTCAGTTATCTCAAATGAGGGTCAGTGATTGCAAATGAAGGTCTGACATTGATCCCAAATGAGGGTCCGTGATTCCAAATGAGGGTCAGTGATCTCAAATGAGGGTCGGTGATCCCAAATGAGGGTCAGTGATCCCAAATGAGGGTCAGTTATCTCAAATGAGGGTCAGTGATCCCAAATGAGGGTCAGTTATCTCAAATGAGGGTCAGTGATCTCAAATGAGGGTCAGTTATCTCAAATGAGGGTCAGTGATCCCAAATGAGGGTCAGTTATCTCAAATGAGGGTCAGTGATCTCAAATGAGGGTCAGTTATCTCAAATGAGGGTCAGTGATCCCAAATGAGGGTCAGTTATCTCAAATGAGGGTCAGTGATCTCAAATGAGGGTCCGTGATTCCAAATGAGGGTCAGTTATCTCAAATGAGGGTCAGTGATTGCAAATGAAGGTCTGACATTGATCCCAAATGAGGGTCCGTGATTCCAAATGAGGGTCAGTGATCTCAAATGAGGGTCAGTGATTGCAAATGAGGGTCCGTGATCCCAAATGAGGGTCCGTGATCCCAAATGAGGGTCAGTGATCCCAAATGAGGGTCAGTGATCCCAAATGATGGTCAGTGATCTCAAATGAGGGTCAGTGATCCCAAATGAGGGTCCGTGATTCCAAATGAGGGTCCGTGATCCCAAATGAGGGTCAGTGATTCCAAATGAGGGTCCGTGATTCCAAATGAGGGTCAGTGATCCCAAATGGGGTCAGTGATCCCAAATGAGGGTCTGTGATCCCAAATGAGGGTCAGTGATTCCAAATGAGGGTCATTTATCTCAAATGAAGGTCAGTGATCCCAAATGAGGGTCAGTGGTCCCAAATGAGGGTCTGTGATCCTAAATGAGGGTCTGTGATCTTAAATGAGGGTCAGTGATCGCAAATGAGGTTCAGTGATTCCAAATGATGGTCAGTGATCTCAAATGAGGGTCAGTGATCCCAAATGAGGGTCAGTGGTTCCAAATGAAGGTTCAGTGATATCAAATGAGGTTCAGTGATTCCAATTGAGGGTCAGTGATCTCAAATGAGGGTCAGTTATCTCAAATGAGGGTCAGTGATCTCAAATGAGGGTCAGTTATCCCAAATGAGGGTCAGTGATCTCAAATGAGGGTCAGTGATCCCAAATGAGGGTCAGTGATCTCAAATGAGGGTCAGTGATCTCAAATGAGGGTCAGTTATCCCAAATGAGGGTCAGTGATCTCAAATGAGGGTCAGTGATCCCAAATGAGGGTCAGTGATCTCAAATGAGGGTCAGTGATCTCAAATGAGGGTCAGTGATCTCAAATGAGGGTCAGTGATCTCAAATGAGGGTCAGTAATCTCAAATGAGGGTCAGTAATCACACTAAAATGAGGCCCGGTCAGGGATCACTCTAAAATGAGGGTCCGTGATCTCAAATGAGGGTCAGTGATCTCAAATGAGGGTCAGTGATCTCAAATGAGGGTCAGTGATCCCAAATGAGGGTCAGTGATCCCAAATGAGGGTCCGTGATTCCAAATGAAGGTCCGTGATTCCAAATGAAGGTCAGTGATCCCAAATGAGGGTCATTGATCTCAAATGAGGGTCAGTGATCTCAAATGAGGGTCAGTGATCTCAAATGAGGGTCAGTGGTCCCAAATGAAGGTCTGTGATCCTAAATGAGGGTCTGTGATCCTAAATGAGGGTCAGTGATCGCAAATGAGGTTCAGTGATTCCAAATGAGGGTCAGTGATTCCAAATGAGGGTCAGTGATCCCAAATGAGGGTCAGTGATCTCAAATGAGGGTCAGTGATCCCAAATGAGGGTCAGTGATCCCAAATGAGGGTCAGTGATCTCAAATGAGGGTCAGTGATCTCAAATGAGGGTCAGTGATCTCAAATGAGGGTCAGTGATCCCAAATGAGGGTCAGTGATCTCAAATGAGGGTCAGTTATCTCAAATGAGGGTCGGTGATCTCAAATGAGGGTCAGTGATCTCAAATGAGGGTCAGTGATCTCAAATGAGGGTCAGTGATCCCAAATGAGGGTCAGTGATCTCAAATGAGGGTCAGTTATCTCAAATGAGGGTCGGTGATCTCAAATGAGGGTCAGTGATTCCAAATGAGGGTCAGTGATCCCAAATGAGGGTCAGTGATCCCAAATGAGGGTCAGATGTGGATTGTGATATTCTGTCTCTTTCAGTAGCTCAAGAATCACTGCTCTTACAGAACAGCTTGAAAAGCTTTTTGCTACAGATAAATCAGGTGTGACAAGAGATCTGGAACAATTACGCTATGTCACACTTAAAATGTGCCAAGTTCTACAAACCCAAGGTAAGAAAAACCCTACTGTTATTAAATATTATAACAAATAATTACGAAATAATTATGGAGAGCTAACTGATGGACTAAGGAGAGCCACAGTAAGGAGAGCTGTGCAGTAAGGCGTGCTAAAGAGAGTTACTGATTTCTTAAAGAGGGGTAAAGAGAGCTATGGAGAGCTCTCCATGGAGTGAAAACCCCCGAGGCACATGAGAGAAGGAACAACTCCACTCACATGAATAAAATAAATGGTAATAATGGTCTTTAATTAGAATACATCAAACGTGTATCTTTACAATCAAATTACTCCTATGGATTTTTCAATGTGGCCGTGTCGAGGCATATCAAAGGTGCTTTAAGCAGCCGCCATTCGACACAGTTCAGACCACGGATCCCAGCTAAGTCCTAGGTGTTGATTTTACGGAGGGAGGAAAACCGGAGAACCCAGCGAAAAACCCTCGGAGCACAGGAGAGACCAACTAAACTCTACTCACATGAGTCCCAAGCTCGAGAATGGGGCTGTTCCCAGACGGTCACCCGTCCAAGTACTAACCCCATCTAACTGGGCTTAACTATTGGTGAGAGGCAGCAACATTAAGCTAAAAACATTAAGCTAAAAACAACACGATATCGATTTAGTTAGATCACGAGCTTCGTTGCATTTGATGCATATCGATTTCCATGTTCGTGGATCATCTGCATTAAAACAGTGTTCTAGCGCTAAATTATAGTAATTATATAGTCCTTTTTTAAAGTCTTCTAAAGTTATACATTTCATTGTTAAGTTTCTTGGCAATACGTTCCAGATTCTAGTTGTCCTAATTAAAAATGATTTCTGATACGTAGATGTTTTACATTTTGTTGTCTGAAATTGTAAACAGTTTGGGTTTGCTGATCGTGTAGGTCTATTTGAAGGTCTATTTTGTAGGTCTATATATCTTTATAGACTATTATAATCAAACCAAAATAATTAAAAGGAAGCAATGTGCGTGTGTTTCGCCCAGAACACTAACCATGTGAGATTTTCAAGTGATTATATTTGACAAATGACAATGGCAAAGATATATAACTTTTATCGGTAACTCATTTATATGCACGTGTGACGTCAAAATATTTAATTTGCATATCAAACAAACTGAAATATCTCAAGAACGAAGCAAGGAAACGAAAAACTGCAAAAGATGTTACTCTATCATTTTAAGACAGACTTAATTTTCGTTTACCACAAGCGTATTGGATGGTGTAATTTGTAACCAATCACCATTTGCGTTTTCAAAATGTTGTTTTATTATAAATTAACAGAAAAAGGCAAGAAAGATGCCACCAATAAAGTTTTGGAGAAAACCACAATTTTACTTGGACTGTTGGAGGTACCGTTTACATGATACTGTATATTTAAGAAATGGCTCATGGTTTAGCGTGCTCCATCGAGTTATGGATGCACGCGGGAAATTGGGAGAGCACGAAAAAATTTGACATTTTTACAGGGTTTTTTTTGTCTGTGTGTTTGTATAGACCTGCAACGATTCTCAGCTTAGTTTGAACATTTTGGGATGTTTATCAGAATTATCAATTGGAGGTACAGGATGAGACTATGGATAGTAAAAATTAACTGCAAGTTATGAATCAAATTCAAGCGCAAAAGCGTTGGCTCTTCCTTGTTCTAATAAGATTGAGAAAAAATCGGAATAAAACTGGGAAAATGTATCGAAAAAGGAATTCTTGACGTAATATATTAAAACCCCATCCACACGTATACGTTTTCCTAGCGTTTTCATATTGTTTCAGGTAATGGGACCATTGTTTTCTGCTCCCCTGAGGACCGAGAACAATATAAAACGCTATGAAAACGCATACTTGTGGACATGGCGTAAGTTTGTAAAATATTTGGGATCTCTGTACTTTTTACAGTCAAACTGGAAATAGCTTCCCACTCCCGCTTCTGTAGTTGGTTGTGTAATTACTGTATTTCTGTAGCCGCTACTGAAGCGTGAGGAAAGTCTAGCGATAAACGTCGCCAATTCTTGATGTGTATTCGTCTGTTGGTATCGATTTGGGATAAACATCCATTGTATTATGAATAAATGCCATTTAAAGCTAAATTATACTATTTATGTACAGTTTTCAACAAAAAAATTCTCAGGCTTCGGTAGCGGCTACAGAAATACAATAATACGCAACGAACTACAGAAGAAGTGGGGTATTTCCATCTTGACTGTAATATGAAAATCTGGTACTGGTTGCAGAACTTTATCTTCTGGACCAATGAAATTGAAACAGACAAAATTCAATGTATTGAATTATATGTACGTTGTATTGTGTTTTGTTGTAAGTTGTTAAAATTGAACTTTAGGAAAGAAGTCGATAACGACGGTAACTGGACACGGTGCAATTGATGTCTTACTTCGAGTGTTAAAGATAGAGGGATCTGATCAGTACACGGAAGAAACGCTTGTATTGATTTATTCAATCTTGGTGAAAATTGGACCGAAAGGTAAAAGAGTTCTTGTGGTGAACCTAGTACTTCACTATCTAGACTTTCTCAAAGTCCTTTTCAAACATTTTTGACCTTTCGACATTTTTGACCTTTCGACATTTTTGACCTTTCGGTTCCTCGTTGAAAAGGACTTTTCCCACCTGCAGCGCGCCAAAATTCACCGGTGAATTTTTCGACCGGTGACGTAATTCGGGAAGTAATTATATTCAGGCTAAATTGCTATGCAAGTGCTATCTTTGGAAGTTGGAGTTAAACAGACTCTTGAAAACGTTTTAGTAGGGGTAGAACCACTTTCCATTTCTTTTACGACAACCCGAAACACGTCAAAACAGAGCGATGTACATATTTCAGCGTTTTCCCGCCAGAATATTTAAATAGATTCAAAAACCTGCAAGCGAAACAAGTCCACCTCTTTCCTCCCACTTTTCCGCTCTCCCGCCTTTCCACTCGCCCGCAAAAACTAGCGCTAAGAGGCGGACTTGGAGCAAGTCTATTCACTGTCCAGCTGTTGTATATCGTTTGACAACGTTTCATGTACTGTACGGTATTTAAAGCTGAATAACAGTCCGTACTGCGCATGTACGAAACTAACGTTTACATCTCTATTTACAAAAAATATACTGATACCTTATTCAAGATTGTAAGCTTTTCTTGCTTCTTCTTCATCACTTAGCGGAAATAGAAGAAATCCGAAGAGATATCCTCGCCGAATCACTTGGTTTTCCGCCATGTTGTTCCGAACGGTTTACATTAAGCTGACTACTTCATGTAATTATCTACGAATGTCTTGTTTGTGAGACCCACCGAAACAAAGATGGCGGATCATGCGCAGCACGGACTGTTTTTCACCTTTAAAGAAACAGACGTCGCTATTGTTAGGCCCGTTTCAAACGTGCGCCGAACAAATCGATTCGACGTTAGAGCGGCTCCGAAGCGGCGTCGGTTCAAACGTCGAACTTAATTCGTCGAACCTAATTCCTCAAACTATTAAAAACTGGCAAAAACCTTCCGTACGATCGGTGGCAGCGATAATACATTAAAATAATTTATGCATTAGGTTCGGCACATGAGAAGTTCGACGTTTGAACCAGAGTCGCTCCAACGTCGCATAATGCGACAGGCCTTGCCGCTCCTAATACAATCTGCCGCTCCAAATACAATCTGCCGCTCGAAATACGCTCTGCCGCTCTTAATTGATTCAAACGTCGCTCTTCTGCCGCACTTAAATGGTGTTGGCAATAAAAATTGGTATAAGAAGACCTTTTACCATTTTTCCGTATCTGTTTTGGTTTTGGAAATATTTCGACCAAACTCGGCGTGCTGTCCGCCATCTTGGAATTATTTTCGATATGCAAAATTATGCATGTGACGACATAAGTAGGGTAAAGTGAAATTTTTATCTTGCCAACCTTATGACATTATGAGCTAGAAACTCGTTTTTTTTGTTGCGCTATTTCCATTTTAAATTGACCCAAAATTTTAAAAGCCTTGGTCACCCACGGAGTAGTTTCATCAGGTTTACCCTGCTTGTGACGTCACCAATTTCCTAGTTAATTAGACCCAATATTACAACAAGATGGCGGACAGCACGCTGTCTTTGGTCGAAATATTTCAAAACACAAGAAAGATACAGAAAAATTACAAGAGGTCTTCTTATACCATTTGGCGAGTTCTTTCAAATGAGACAAACTTAATTTTTATTGCCAATACCCTTTAATACTTGTATTAGGTTCGGCGCATGAGAAGAACGACGTTTGACCTAGGCCTTAGTTTTGTGCTTTTGACCCGTTTACGGTGGATCTGGTTGTCTTTAGGCTTGATTTCCAGCCTTATCTCGACTCGCGGGACTTTACCCTGTCAGTATAAAAACCAGAGTTGGAAAAAAGCTGTGGGTATGCGGATACCACCCGGAGGAAGGTTTACTTTAGTGAGGAAGGTTTAAAGTGAAAACACGTGAAACAACACATTCGGTAATCTGAGAAAGTTACAATTGATCAAGCATGCAAGGTGTAGAGAAGAAATGCGATTTGCAGCAAAACATTGGCTAACCAACAATTATGCAGCTCTGGCAGTGGCAGCAGTTACAGTACATGTGTGAGACATGTACGCTGATGTCTGCTGTGATGTCTGTATCTTCGCAGCAGTCGAGGGTAGTTGGCAGGCTATCAGTCAGCAGTGGTCAGTTATTAGTAGCTATTGTAGTATGCCAAAGCTTACCTAGGAAAACCTAGAAAACCAAGGTACTGCAAAAGTCACGCAGTATTTATGAACGTTGCAAAACACAAAATTCTCGCTATATATTTTGAGGAAGGTTATCTAAACTTAAAAACCCATCTCGAGGAAGGTTGAATACTTTTTCCAACTCTGATAAAAACGCTGGCAGAGGTACAGTATGTATAGTCTTTGAGTTCCCGCTAGTTTAAAATTAGTTTTATTATTTATCTTAGATCGTAAATTCGCTCTTAAAACCCGTCTTACTGGCTCATTACAATTCACCATTGAAGTGATCAGACAAAACTGCTCTAACTTTAAAGTCCTTCATCCTGCCTTGCTCGTTATTAAACTGTCTGCTCGAAGTAGTAAGTAAAGCCTGTGCTATATTTTGTCGTATTTGAAACGTGGTTAGTTTAAATATGTATTACTGTATTGGGTATCTTGATTACAACATGTTTAACTCTTTAATGATTATGCAGAGTACTACAGGGACTGGAAACACTAGTTTCTGATACTGACGATTATCTATATTATTTTATTCTATTGTATACATAGGTGTGAATTGCAGTGTGTTAAACAAGGCAGGATTTGTTGCCATTTTATTCAGAATATTGTCTAACTGTGGCCACAAGCGAGTCACAACCTTGAAGTAAGTAGCGTTATTCATGCTATTTGTAAACACTTCAATTAATGAACGTCTCTTGCGCCAATTGGACTTGATTAGGTGGTTGGTTGGCTGGCTGGTTGGCTGGTTGGCTAGCCGGGTGACGGACTGGCTTGGTGGTTGATTTGTTGGTTGGTTGGTTGGTTGGTTGGTTGGTTGGTTGGTTGGTTGGTTGGTTGGTTGGTTGGTTGGTTGGTTGGTTGGTTGGTTGGTTGGTTGGTTGGTTGGTTGGTTGGTTGGTTGGTTGGTTGGTTGGTTGGTTGGTTGGTTGGTTGGTTGGTTGGTTGGTTGGTTGGTTGGTTGGTTGGTTGGCTGGCTGGCTGGCTGGCTGGCTGGCTGGTTGGTTGGTTGGCTGGCTGGTTGGCTAGCTGGGTGACGGACTGACTTGGTGCATGTTAATTTGTTGGTTGGTTGGTTGGGTGGGTGGGTGGTTGGTTGATTGACTGATTGGGTGGGTGGTTGGTTTGGGTTGGGTGAGTGGGTGGGTGATTGGCTGGTTGGTTGGTTGGTTGGTGGGTTTGATGGTGGTTCGTTGGTTTTGTGAATTTTATTTTTTATTGCTTATACTGTTATCTGTATTGTTTTCTTAGTCTTGTGCTGGATTTGATGACCACTCATGTCAAATCAAGTAAGAATCTCGTCGATATGTTTCTGTAGTTGAAATTATGTTACTAACCTTTCCTATTAATCGAACGAACAGGCGGCAGACAGACAAACAAACAGACAGACAGACAGACAGACAGACAGACAGACAGACAGACAGACAGACAGACAGACAGACAGACAGACAGACAGACAGACAGACAGACAGACAGACAGACAGATGGTGCACTAAATGATAAACTACTTAATTCTGATTTTAGAGAGCGTTGCTGTTAAAGCTGTCAATTTAAATGGAGTTGAGATTCTTCTACGGATGTTTTACGATTGGCACAGAACTGATCACCACAATAGACAGACTGGCATAAGGAAATCAATTCTTAACTCACTCAAAGCACTTGTATCTACAAGTAAGTTGTTTGCTATTCATTCTGCACGAGCAAACTCCGCCTGAGAGCCTTGTGGAACATTGGCAAATTGTTTACGAAAAACCGCGACCAGGCAACAGATTTTGCAAGTTGCAAAGAAAAAATATAAAAAGGTAAAAATTTAACAAAAATGTGGTTGTTGTAATTCTCAGCTGTATTGTGTTATTTTTTATTAACAGAAGTGGGTAAAGCAGCATTTTTGCAGTCAGACGGAATGAAGACTTTATTTTCGTTTGGTACCGACACGGTAGAATGTAAGTGAATGCATAACAGACTGGCTATTGCGCCGTTGAACAATTTACATGAGGCCGGCCTTGAAACTATATAGGCTTGGTTTCGCTGTTGCTTCAAGATTTGTGTCAATTGCCCTACAGCTCGTGACCGCCAGAGAATCATTATTTTATGTGGATTTGACACCAATCTCATTTAAAACACTGTATCGAGTTCAGCGCCGGATTTAGGACTGTGGAGGCCCCTGGGCGGTCACTGACCAGCACAATATATCAATTCTATTTCTGAATGTATGCTAAGTTACATAGTCATATTTTTTTGAATAAGATGTAGGTAATTGGACTGACACTGGGGTTATATAATGTAGATGAATAAAATTTGCAAAGAATGCGGTATATGGCCTTAGGCCAAAAAGCGCATCTTGCCGTGTATTTTTTGTTAACTTGCGAATGCAACGACGGTTGAAGGCGCAGTGTAAATTTGATTTGTAAGAAAGGATTAAAGATACATAAGTAATATTCAGTATATATAGTACATGGGACACAACCCTCTATATATCATATATATCATCTATATATATCTATATATCATCCATATATCTTTTGTCTTGTTTTTGACCCATATTTTGCGCTCTCAAGATTTTTTTCATTTCAACACCTATTTTTTAAACTTTCAAGACATTTTTGTGGAGGCACCCCCTTAAACATTATTTTGTGGAGGGCCCCACTTAAACATTATTTGAAGGAAGCACTGGTGAAGAAGCATGGGTGGCGTGTGCTGTTAGGGCGCTGCCTCTCACCGCTGTAGTTAAGCCCAGTTGGACGGGGTTAGTACTTGGATGGGTGACCGTCTGGGAATAGCCTCGTTCTCGAACTTGAACTTCATGTGAGTAGAGTTTAGTTGGTCTCTCCTGTGCTTCGAGGGTTTTTCGCAGGGTTCTGGGGTTTTCCTCCCTCCGTAAAATCAACACTTAGGTCTTAGCTTATGTCGTGCACTTTAATCATGAGCCTCTGGCTCGGATGATTGGGCAACCACATCCTGTGTTTAACGACGTTAAATAAATCATTACTCATTACCGCCCAGTCCGCCCAGTCCGCCCAGTCCTATCGAGTTTGAGAGGTGAAAGTGCTTCAGTTCGGTCTAGCAGGCGACCTGAGATTAGGCCGGCGTGAAAGTGAAAGGAAGTGCGTTTTATTAAATCTGCATTTTTTAGTTAAATGGCACTGCTGTTTATTGTTGGTTTTTTTACCAAGGTAAAGAGTTGGACGGTATAAACAACGTTATAGTACAGATCTTACGGTTGTGTATGCCTGATAGCACTATGCCCGTGACGAACCGTCAAGCATGCGTGACTTTTCAGCTGCCAAAAATACTTGCACAGACTAAATCAGTGGACGATAGTCTACCAGAAGGAGCAGAAAAAGATAGTGATGAAGGTATTGAAGACTGCGCCAATCTCGTTCCCAGAGCCCACGTTCCCCACCCGGGAAACGAGAGACTCTGGGATAATCCGTTTCACATCGATATTTCATTGGCTGATGAACACAGTGAACTCTATATAACTCTTCTTCCGGATAACAAGAATCCTGTGATGGCGTGAACGGATTATCCCAGAGTCTCTCGTTTCCCGCCCGCTGCGTAAGGGGAACGTGGGCTCTGGGAACGAGATTGAGACTGTGCTAGAAATACACTTTCACATGCAACAAATAGTTTACTTTGTCTGACGGTCATATAACAATAGGTTGATGTTTGGGGACATAAATATGTTTTTGGTCCGACTTAGGCTCATTTTAGCCCAATCCGAAGGCGAGGATTAAAATTAGCTCTGAGAAGGGCCAAAAACATATTTATTGGCCAACAAAGTCGGTTTTGTTTGATCTACCGCGGGATATATATATATATATCACGAATATCCCGAAAATCGGTGCTATAAACCTATATACAGCACTCTTGCCAATTACTTAACGTAGCAACAACTAATTGAAACATCTAATTGACCTCGGTCGGTTCAATAACCCTACTGTACAGTGTGTATCAAAAAAATTCGAACCCTTAGTCTTTTCAAACAACCTATTGTAGTAGTTTGAAAGCCCTAAGCACTTCGCTGAACCCACAGATGCGTAAAACACACGGTCTTATACACCTGGGAAATTAAGATAACTTGAAGTGTATGCATGCATGGTGAAAGTATTTAAAAGCTTTCTAGCTTCGTTTAACTTATGTGCTGATTAATTTATAACGCAGCGCTTTTAGGGCTTTCAAACTACTACAATAGGTTGTTTGAAAAGAATGCTAATTCATTTTCTAAGGGTTCGAATTTTTTTGATACACACTGTATTACTATTATAATAATAATTTAAGTGGGCATTTAGAAGAAAATCAAAGACAATAAACGGTGAACAGTGCCACCTTCGCTTCGGCGTGTGTTTCATTGCATTAAATATTCACATAACTCATAACTTAAGGCCTGGCCAAACGCTTTCAACATTTCATCTCAAACTCATTAATAATTCATGAAGAAAACACAAAGGAAATCAGTACCATGTCGGTGGTTTGGATATCGGAGGAAGAAATTACATAAATTAAGCAAACTTTCATCTTGATTTTCTCTTAAAATAGTGATTTGTTTGAGATGCTATATCATACACTCGGAGGAGTGTTTCATCAGGATATCCAAACACCTCGAAGTTTGTTCAAAAACCTCGGCTTCGCCTCGGTTTTCAACAAACGTCTCGGTGTTTGGATATCCTGATGAAACACTCCTCCTCGTGTATGATATATTACATGCAACATCGTTCATGCAACATTGTTGAACGCATGTTGAACGAAAATTTGAACATGTTCAAATTTCGTTCAACATCATTCAACACCATTCAACAACGTTCAACATCATGAATGAATGAATGAATGAATGAATGAATGAATGAATGAATGAATGAATGAATGAATGAATGAATGAATGACTTTATTTAAGTGTCAATGTATTTAGCTATATATTACAGCTAATTGGGGACACTATTTATAAGTTTTAGACTAAAATAGGATTTATGCTACTAGATCAAAATTTCTCTATTTTTACAATAATTTACCTATTAAAACTATTAAGAATATTTCTTAAAATACACCTATATACAATATGATAAATAAAAAAAAAATAGATCAATATAAATAAAATAACAATAAAAATTAAGTTGAACATCATTCAACAGGGTGGCCAAACGCTTTCAACATGTTGAATCACGGTTGAATTCAACAATGTTGAACGATGTTGAATGAAATGTTGAAAGCGTTTGGCCAGGCCTTTACATGTAACTTGGCAGAAAAACGCAACATTTGTCATCAAAACAATCTTTGCTCCAAAGTATATTAACAAGAAAAGTATACAATTCTGTAAACAACAAACCAGTAGTGATTTAGAACTGTTAAAACTGATATGCCCAGATCAGCTGACTAAAATATATTTTAGCCAGCTGAATTCTCCATTTTAGCCACCAAAATACACCACAATGCCCGATATTATAATACACATTTTACTGTCTCGTTTGGTATACTTGAAATATTTTCATTACGTTTTCGTTAGAGGAATCTTCTCCATTAGAATCTGATGAAGAGGATGGTAGAGTAACTGAAAGCCAGGATGAGTCAGAGACAGTGTCAGAAAAAACAAACTGCTCGCTTTCAATAAAGAGTACTAGCACTAGTCGAAGTAAGGAAGAATTAGTCGCGATGTATCATCAGTTCTTTCAAGAAATTAATCCTTGCAAGGTGAGAATGTTTGTAACAGTCAAGTAAAGTATTGGCTTAGATGTAATACTGCTGTACAAACGTTTGTTTGTTTGTTTGTTTATTTGTTTGTTTGTTTGTCTGTTTGTCTGTCAGTCAGTCTGCCTGCCTGTTTGTTTGTTTGTTTGTTTATTTATTTGTTTGTTTGTTTGTTGATTGATTGGTTGATTGATTGATTGATTGATTGATTGACTGATTGATTGATCGATCGATCGATTGATTGACGATTGATTGACTGACTGATTGGTTGACCGATTGCTTGCTTGGTTGATTGATTGCTTGCTTGGTTGATTGATTGATTGATTGATTGGTTGGTTGATTGATTGACGATTCATTGACGATTGATTGACGATTGATTGATTGATTGACTGATTGATTGGTTGACCGATTGGTTGACTGGTTGATTGATTGCTTGCTTGGATGATTGATTGATTGATTGATTGATTGATTGATTGATTGATTGATTGATTGATTGATTGATTGATTGATTGATTGTATGATTGTATCTTAGATAAATGAAGAAGAATCTCTTGCCGAAGCAGAAGTATTAACACCAGATATCCAAACTCCAATTGTAATTCCAACAGGGAGTATGGAGTCAAGCTCTCCGTGTGCTGACGTCAGTGATGTACCTTGTAACATAGCAACATCTGATCAACAAAATTGCTCTTGTGAACTTAGCAAGGATTGTTCTCCTCGTAATTTGTGGTACGAATGTAAATGCAATGTTCTATGATTTGAAGTGTTCTTTCAAATAAGACAAACTTAATTTTCGTTTCACGTGCACTTCAACTAGCGAGACATAGCTCTTTTAATTTGCCAATAAATGTGAGAAATGCATATATATTTATCTTTTTCAGTCCTATCAGTGATTCTACTGAAGTAACTGCACCATGTAAAAGGTATGTTGATGATGCAACGACAAGTATATCCAGTGAACCGAGTGACAAAACGAGGCGTATCCATGGTGATGACATAGTTTACGAAGGGATATGCGATCAGAAATTCAAAGTTAGAAGTGTATCTCAGTTTGTTGACATACCAGCACCCGATGTGTATGGACATTATCCGACATTACATCCTGAGCCGCTATATTCGAAGAAGCCTGGAATCCAAAGGTCCGTATATATAAACGTTTTTTAGAACTTTAAAGGGTATTGGCAATAAAAATTAAATTTGTCCCATTTGAAAGAACCCGTCAAATGGTATGAGAAGACCTTTTGTAATTTTTCTGTATCTTTCTTGTGTTTTGAAATATTTCGACCAAAGACAGCGTACTGTCCGCCATCTTGTTGTAATATTGGGTCTAATTAACTAGGAAATTGGTGACGTCACAAGCAGGGTAAACCTGATGAAACTACTCCGTCGATGACCAAATTTCCACGGAAGGCTTTTTAAATGTTGTGGGTCAATTTAAAATGGAAATAGCGCAACAAAATCGAGTTTCTAGCTCATAATGTCATAAGGTCGGCAAGATAAAAATTTCACTTTACCCTGCTTTTGTCGTCACATGCATATCGAAAATAATTCCAAGATGGCGGACAGCACGCTGTCTGTGGTCGAAATATTTCCAAAAAAACAGATACGAAAAATTATACGAATAAAAAGTAAAAGGTATACCATTAACGAGTTCTTTCAAATGAGATACAACTTAAATTTTTATTAGAAAAATACCTTTTTGTTTTGGTGTTTTTTAAAGGAAAAGTTTTTATTTCTATTTTTTTTTTTCGGTAGCGCCCCTTAAAACACCCTTAGAACGTTTTGGCGTACTACTCAAGACATCGTTATTTTGGCATTGTTTTGTAGCTTATACCAAGGGCGGCGTGGACCACCAGGAGATTTCCTGGTGAGCTCCGAGGACCTGTACTTTGAATTGTGGGCCTCAACAATTTGTGACTGGTGGTCCCATATAATTTGTAGATGCCTAGCTGGTTGGCCCCGATAAGTTTGCGCTGAGCTGAGCTGAGTTGACCAGAATAGAGCTGAGCTGAAGTCAGCTGATCTGACCTCAGCTGACTTCAGCTGAGTTGACCTCAGTTGAGCCGAGCTGAGTTGAACTTAGCCTGGTACCCTGGCCCAATCAAAGAATATGGGCCAGGTAACCACTAAAGACTTCTGCTTTCCTATTGGTTGAAATTTCGCGCGTTTTTAGTGGCTACGAGTAAAACTGCAATCGTCATAAGTGGATTTAGCCCTGATGACGCGAGAATGAGATTAGTGGTTACCTGGCCCATATTTCTTTTGAAATTGGGCCACGGTACCAGGCTAAGTTGACCTCATCTGAGCTGACCTCAGCTAAGCTGAACTCAGTTGAGCTGTCCTCAGCTGACTTGTTTGTTTGTTTGTTTGTTTGTTTGTCCAACACCGCACGTTTGTATTAACAATAGAACTATTCCCTGCTTCTATTTCGACTTTCTTTTTCCAGATTAATGTTATTAAAAGACGTTCAACGTGTTCTTCATGATCAAAAGTTATTAAATAAGGTTGTTTACGATCTGGATTGTTTAAAAGACGAAAATGAACCTCCAGCCGTAGAGTTCCGTGATACAGAAGCGGAGAGCTTATCACCAGAAAAATGCTCTAGTTCAACTAGGTTTGTAGTTAGTTAGTTTGTTAGATGGTTGGTTGGTTGGTTGGTTGGTTGGTTGGTTGGTTGGTTGGTTGGTTGGTTGGTTGGTTGGTTGGTTGGTTGGTTGGTTGGTTGGTTGGTTGGTTGGTTGGTTGGTTGGTTGGTTGGTTGGTTGGTTGGTTAGTTAGTTAGTTGGTTGGTTAGTTAGTAAGTTGGTTGGTTGGTTGGTTGGTTGGTTCGTTCGTTAGTTAGTTTGTTTGTTTGTTAGACGGTTGGTTGGTTGGTTAGATGGTTGGTTGGTTAGATGACTGGTTAGTTAGATGGTTGGTTAGTTGGCTGGTTGGTTGGTTGGTTAGTTGGCTGGTTGGTTGGTTGGTTGGTTGGTTGGTTGGTTGGTTGGTTGGTTGGTTGGTTTGTTAGAAGGTTGGTTGGTTAGATGGTTAGATAGTTAGATGGTTAGATGACTGGTTAGTTAGATGGCTGGTTAGTTGGCTGGTTGGTTGGTTGGTTAGTTGGCTGGTTGGTTGGTTGGTTGGTTGGTTGGTTGGTTGGTTGGTTGGTTGGTTGGTTGGTTGGTTGGTTGGTTGGTTGGTTGGTTGGTTGGTTGGTTTGTTTGTTAGACTGTTGGTTGGTTGGTTAGATGGTTGGTTGGTTAGATGACTGGTTAGTTAGATGGTTGGTTGGTTGGTTGGTTCGTTGGTCGGTCGGTTGGTTGGTGGGTTAGTTGGTTAGATAGTCTGTCTGTCTGTCTGTCCGTCCGTCCGTCCGTCCGTCCGTCCGTCCGTCTGTCCGTTCGTTCGTTCGTTCGTTCGTTCGTTCGTCCGTCCGTCCGTTTGTTTGTTTGTTTCGTAGGATTGTCAAAATAGATGGTTGATGGATAAATTGATGTAGAAGCTAATTTTAAAATTTAGCATTTTTTCACCTAGTTCCACCGAGCAAGATCGACAACCGCAGTGCGATGTAAGAACATCACTTGTATTTGAATCTAAATTTGAATGTGGAAATCTTCGTAAAGCAATTCAGGTAACAACACAGTTTTGCACGAGATTGCTGAAAATATATCGTGTTTTATTCCCCCTTTTTCATCATGATTCTATATATTTAGGTGTACGAAAGAGAGTATGATCTGATATTAAATTCTGATGTTAATTATTTTGGCCACCATCAGTGGTTCTATTTTCAAGTAAGTATTTCCAGGAACACCGCTGATAAACGTTTTGCGTATGCGTGAGTTTGCAAAACTAAGCATTGTAAGAAATGTGAGAAATAGCCGTGACAACAACATCCAGATAGTGAAGACTATTAAAGCAAGGGGATACCGACAAAAAACCCACATGACAAAAACCCCGCCGACAAAAACCCAACTGACAAAAGCCCCACCGACAAAAACCCCGCCGACGAAAACCCCAAATTACTAAATTCAGACAAAAACCCGCATTCTCCTTTTACAAATTATTTTCAGTGAAGAAGTATGGTGTTGCGACACTATTTACGAAAATCTGATTTGATGTTGCGTTCTCAACAAATGAGTCATCGTCTCAAACAGCTGGCAAATGACCCACATGGGAATTGTGGATCACGCTCATAGTCATCGCCTGAAAGATAACACATAATTCTATAAAGAGCTGCTATACATTCTCAATTTTGTTACAAACTAACTCTCAATCATGGAAGTCATTCGGTCATATGTACACGAAGAAGTCCAGCAGCGCCAGCACTAAGCGGTGGGAATATTCCAAGAGAGTAGCGCTTTCCTGCAATGGAAAAGTTAGGACTGACATAGACGCGTCACATGTCATTTCAAGCGTCGATCATAACCATGATGGCAACGGCTTTACAGTAGAAGCAACAAGAATGCGAGAAAATCTTCGTCAACGAGCAATTGGCAACATTTAAACTTATAATAAATTATAACTTAAAGCTTATTGTGACAATTAAAAAAAGTTGAAAAAGTTGAGTGCGGGGTTTTTGTCTGAATTTGGGTTTTTTTGTCAGTGGGGTTTTGTCAGCGGGGTTTTTGTCATGGATTCTAAAGCAAGACAGTCTTTCTTTAATAGTCTTCACTGTCTGGATGTTATTGCCACGGCTATTTCTCACATTTCTTTCAGTGTTTACTTTTGAAAACTCATGCATGCGCAAACGTTTACTAAGACTCGACTATTTATTTTGTTTTAAAAATTTTAATAATGCAGCTATTTAACAAATAGATTCCATTTTGCCAATGCATGTATGTCTGTTCAGTTATAGATGCACAGATGATGTCACAACGCAGTCGAGTGGGTCACTGATGTTCTTACCACGTTGCTACGTCTTCTGTGCATCTATAACAGACAACAAAAAAAATGGAATCTATTTGTTTATTAGAAACAACAATCGAAATATAGTAAGCTTAGATCAGTGAACTCGATGTAAGTTAAAATGTGATACCTGGAACGCTAACGTCCAGTCATTCGGGGGGCAAAAAGTGAGGCAAAAAGTTCCAGGCCCTTGCGCGGTTTGCAGGTACGATTCAGTCTCCCACAAAATGTTTTTTACACGGTCACCGGTCTTGAGCGAACTGCGAAGACTCGAAAAGGTTTGAAAAATTATTTATTGAATCATTTTATCACGCTTTGCTAAACGTGCTTTTTAAATTTTGATTGGTTGTGCTATGCTGCCGAACTGATTATGCAGTGATATGTCTATTTGTTACTATAGTAAAAGTCATTGTCTTTACAAAACGTGCACGAAGTTTGTCAGTGAAGAAATTAAATCAAATTTTCGTTATATTATAAACCATATATATTAGAGTTTCGTCACTCCGAAGAGGATACAAAAAATCAACACAAACTTAGTATAGAATATGCCGTTTAGGTTAGTACCAGTTCCATCAGTGTCATTTTGTTTAAAAAGCATTCCGCATTCGTACCGAAAACAACAACTAGCCATGAGTAAACGTGAAAAATAAATAGTTGTCAGTTATTTCTTAAAATATCATAATGCCGTTTAACACATTCGAACAAAGAATAAAGGAGCAGAAATAAGAAAATGACATTGGATATCAAGTATCAATACGTCTTCAAACTTACTCGTACAACAATAGCTTTCTCACTCTTGTTCTCACCTTTTCAGCTGGCTGTTTTCATCATAGCCAGCAAAAGGACGTCTGTTTTCTCAGCCTATTTTCATCCCGAGACCCGAGCTTAATTTACTGTATAATTTCGGATTGCTATACAGTAAATAAAACAACAGCACTGCACAACAATGGGAAACCATTAAATGCACGTTTAGTCTGACAAAATAATTTGATAAATAATTTTTTCAAACCTTTTCGAGCCTTCGCAGTTCGCTCAAGACGGGCGGCCGTGTAAAAAACGTTTTGTGTGAGACTGAATCGTACCTGCAAACCGCGCAGGGGCCTGGAACTTTTTGCCTCACTTTTTGGTCCTTCGTTAGCGTTCCAGGTATCACATTTTAACTTACATCGTCATCGAGTTCACTGGGTTAGATATACTGCCGAAACAGAGAACGTAGGAGTCTAACGTTTCGAGCGAAGGCCCTTCGTCAGAGAGAACCGTACTATATTTCGATTGTTACAAGATACGTTTGCTCTAGGCTTGTATCAAGTCTGTTGACAAGTTGTAACATTTTGATTAAATTAACTGTTTTGTTTTTTTCACCATTGTTAGGTTAATAACATGGAAGAAAATGTTTCATACAAGTTTAATATTATTAATTGTGAGAAAGTGAATAGCCAATTTAACTTTGGTAAGTTGGAACTTTTGGTGTATGTTTTTTTGTTACCGTATATTAAGTTTGGGAATTATGATTGGTAGTGAGGTAGTGAGTTCAAAAATTTCATTTTTTGCATGAACTATTTTGTAATCCAAATCTAAACTTCATTTTAGTTTATTGTTGCGTTCTCCTTTATCGTTATGTTTTTTTGTTGTTTAAGGCATGCAGCCGGTGATATACTCCTGCAAGGATGCGCAAGATGGCGATCCTGGCTGGGTTAGAACTGGAACCGACGTTTGCTATTATAGGAATCATTACAAGCGAACCGGGTCAAACGCGGTGAAAAGTGAAAGAGAGAAATTTTATTACAGTCTGACATTTACTTTACAGTTTCCATATTCCAACGATCGCTGTTATTTGGCTTATCACTATCCTTATTCCTTCTCACTATTAGAGGTATTTTTCTAATTCATTTATTAACGTTATCGTACGTATTATATCACAAACATTGCCTTGGATAAAGAGCTAAGGTTGCAAATTTATACAATCGAAATATAGCAAAGTCAGAGAGAAATGTGGTGGGTATATGCAAGCCGTTTTCCGGTAGGCAGATAATCATCTGGTGGTTATGTGCATGCCGTTTTGCGGTAGGCAGATAACCATCTGGTGGTTATGTGCATGTCGTTTTCTGGCATGCAGATAACCATCTGGTGGTTATGTGCATGCCGTTTTCTGACATGCAGATAACCATCTGGTGGTTATGTGCATACCGTTTTCTGACATGCAGATAACCATCTGGTGGTTATATGCATACCGTTTTCCGGTAGGCAGATAACCATCTGGTGGTTATGTGCATACCGTTTTCTGACAGGCAGATAACCATCTGGTGGTTATATGCATACCGTTTTCCGGTAGGCAGATAACCATCTGGTGGTTATGTGCATACCGTTTTCTGACATGCAGATAACCATCTGGTGGTTATGTGCATACCGTTTTCTGACATGCAGATAACCATCTGGTGGTTATATGCATACCGTTTTCCGGTAGGCAGATAACCATCTGGTGGTTATAAGCATACCGTTTTCTGGCATACAGATAACCAGCTGGTGGTTGTTTGCATGCCGTTTTCTGGCATGAAAATAACCATCTGGTGGTTATAGGCATGCTATTTCTCTCTGACGAAGGGCCTTCGCTCGAAACGTTAGATTCCTACGTTCTCTGTTTCGGCAGTATATCTAACCTAAGTTAATCTAACTAAGTATATCTAATGGTGGTTATGTGCATGCCGTTTTCCAGTAGGCAGATAACCATCTGGTGGTTATATGCATGCTGTCTTCTGGTAGGCAGATAAATGCATATGCACTACATGTATACGAACCGTTCATTTCTTTGTTTTCAGAATTATTTCTCTTTCTTTTTAGAATCACCTTTTAGCGTACGAGTTTAGGCTGGATCCAAGCAAGATATTTTACAAACGACAAGTCCTTTGTGATACTTTAACTGGAAATCCTTGTTACGTGATAACAATAACTTCTCCGACTTCTAGTAATGGTAAGACTGGTGATGATGTTGGTGACGGTGTTGGTGTTGGTGATGTTAGTGTTGGTGTTGGTGTTGGTGTTGGTGTTGGTGTTGGTGTTGGTAGTGTTAGTGATGGTGTTGGTATTGGTATTGGTGTCGGTGATGGTGATGGTGATGCTGTTGGGTGATGGTGTTGGTGATGCTGATAATGAGGAGGTTGACACGACAACATTACCAACATTAGTACTTCTTTAACACGAACACTTGATTGGACGTCTGGGACTGTACCCAGGCTATTGACTTTTCTATTTCGTTTTTAATATTTGTTTAAATATTTTGTCTAGATAATCGTCCTTATATTTTTCTTTGTTCGAGAGTTCATCCAGGAGAAAGCAATGCAAGCTGGGTAATGAAAGGTGCGACCGTTGAATGATCATGTGTATTATGGAAGTGAACGCTGAATTTATTCTGCCCTATATTTTATTTGACTGTGGGCTCAACAGAGTCTACAATCCGATCAATCCAGTTATGAGATCTGGTTTACAAAACGTTCAGCGGTTACTGCTATTGAAGAAAGGAGAAGTAAACCGTTATCTTGAATTAGTCAGTTTTTAAGGCCCGTTTACACGTACGACTTTTGATACGATTTATATAGCCAACTCGTAGTGTAGATACATGTTAAAATGCCTATCTCACGTGTGGGGATTTTACATATTCGTAATATTTGGGTCTTCCTGAGCAAAATTGCAATATACAGTATCTTGTCAGCCGAAAAGTTCATCTTCATGGAGTTTTTCGCTGTCAAAGTTACCGGATGTGATGTCACAAGAGGCATTCCAAACCAGTTTTCTTTTGTTACTTGCCACAAAAATGCCTCTTGTGACATCACATCCGGTAACTTTGACAGCAAAAAAAAGTCCATGGAGATGAAGTTTTCGGCTGACAGGATATATTATGATTTTGCTCGGGAAGACCCAAATATTACGAATATGTAAAATCCCCAAACGTGAGATAGGCACTTTAAAGGAGCAGTGTCACCATTTGCGCATCTTTTTTGCGCACATAGAAATAACTTCGGGAAATGTTGGAAATAGCTCTAAATCGGACAAGAAACCAGAGAAATGAATCAAATGATATTTACCTTCTACGGTATTCCAATGAGAGCAGATGGGCTGCGAAGTCGCTATCGCTACATGAACCATATCCAGCTACGATTTTAGCATCTTTCCATGACTCAAATATAGTCAGTGATAAGTAAATACGTTTGTGCTGACTATTCCAGGCTTTCTGTGAACTATTTGATCCCTCGTATTTTCTCTTTCGGCCTGAATTATCGCGTCTTCCACCATACACTCCGCCAAGTGCGGCCGCCATCTTGGATCAACAAACTTGAAAACCTACAGCAGTATATAGTTTTTCAAGTTGGCGCGTGATTATTGCGTGGGCTTTGCGAGTGACACTGCTCCTTTAAGCAATTATGAACGAGCAGAAAAATGAGGAAGATGTGAACCACGACACAATCCCTAAACTGTTTTTCTACTTAACATGCATCTAAATTAGAAGTTAGCGATATTTATCGCATCAAAAATAGCACGTGTATACGGGCTTTTAGTCATCAATATAGGGGACCCGCCGTCCATAGTTTTATTTAGGTCGGTGCCAAAATTTCGTACTTAAACATCTTTCCTTGTTTTTTACAGGTGTACTAGATTTTTTATTAAGCAATAAAATTACAGCCAGACTGTTAAGAGAGATATTCGTCTTTAAAATTATCCCTATGCTCAATCCAGATGGGGTTATCAATGGCTGGTAAGTTCTTTTCCTTAATTATTATATTTTATTATATGGCACGGATTACTTCCGGTAAAATCACGTGCTGTGATTGGTTGCTGACGGGGCGAGATTCCTCCGTAATGCCCACGGGCATTATGAAAAATTGTTAATGCCCTACGATTGGAAACAAACTAAAAATCCTAATAAGTGCCATATAATAAACTACTTAATAACCTCGACCGTTCGGTCTTTACGGTAAAATATTAAACCTCGGTCTTGAACGTATTAACCTCGCTATCACTCGGTCAATACAGCAAGACCTCGGTTTAATATTTTACCGTAAAGACCTCACTTTCGGTTATTAAGTTATTATTAATTAATTATTATATGGCACAAGTTACTTCCGTTGAAATCGTGTGTTCTCATTGGCTGAGACGCGTCACGTGCCGGTCGATAATTTTCCGTAATCGATCGGTCGATTACGGATTTTGGCAGACATGTTGTTTGCAACTAAACAATGAAAGAAAACCGCAAATATTTTGTGAATTCAATAACCTGAGGACTAAATTATGTATGAGTGGGACGATGAACAATCTGGCAGTGAGTTTTAGGATTCCGAAAGCGATGACAACAAGAGCAACAACATTGAAAACGATGAGTCTATGGGGGCTTTCCATTTACACGGTTAGACCGGTCAGTCCGGTTAAATGGAACACGATTCGTTTGAGACCTGGGATGGTCTGACTGGAAAATTTGGTCCTAATCAAAAGCAAGCCCATTCTGGCCGGACTGATCGGTCTAACCTTGTCAATTGGAAAGCGCCCTATGTCACACGCTCGAGGTCACACTACACCGACTAAAGTACGTATCATGACAAGGTATAAATGTAAGGTATGTTGTTTCAAAATGCCATATAATAAACTTCTTATTAACCTCGTCCGCTTGCTCATTACGGAAAAATATCAGACCTCGGTCTTTATGTACAGACCTCGCCCTACGGGCTCGGTCCGTACTGTCAAGACCTCGGTCTGATATTTTTCCGTAATGACCGCGCTCTCGGTTAATAAGAAGTTAATAATTATTGTGGGACAGCAAATTCGGGTGGAGAATAACCACGGCTAAGTCTTTCGGCATTGAAGAAACTAGATTGCAGTTTCGAAATATCAAATATAAGTACTATCATTCCACGATCTGCTCCAACTTGACCATGTAGCTTAGACGGTAGAGCATCGGATTAGTAAGCCGAAGGTCGCGGGTTCGAATCCCAGCCAGACGATTTTACTCCGGCCAACGCCAGACGATCTTACTCCTCACAAGGATTTTCCATCTTACTGCCCCTTACGGAGAAAACCTATCGACGAGAAGGCGTTAAAGAGAAAGTTGTCCCATAACAACATTGCGCATGAAATGGTTAAGCCCTACATGTGATCATCAGGAGCACGGTACTGTGTAGGCGTATATCATGCTACCCAATTCACTTTATGTTGGTTTATATCGATGATTTACTTACAGTGATGGTTTATATATAATTATTTAAAATTTTTGAATAAAATGACTGATTGATTGCTTAATTGATTGATTGCTTATTTGCTTGTTTGTTTGTTTGTTTGTTTGTTTGTTTGTTTGTTTGATTGATCGATTGATTGATTCATTGATGGATTAGCTGATTAATTGCTTGATTGATTGATTGATTGATTGATTGATTGATTGATTGGCTGATTGATTGTTTGTTTGATTGATTGATTGATTGCTGGCTTGATTGATTGATTGATTGATTGATTGATTGATTGATTGATTGATTGATTGATTGATTGATTGATTGGCTGATTGATTGTTTGTTTGTTTGTTTGTTTGTTTGTTTGTTTGATTGATTGATTGATTGCTGGCTTGATTGATTGATTGATTGATTGATTGATTGATTGATTGATTGATTGATTGATGTTTTTGTAGTCATCGATGCTCTTTATCTGGAGCTGATCTTAACAGGCAGTGGATTGATCCTGACCCTGTCCTATACCCAACCATATACCATACCAAAGGATTATTATTGTATTTACAAGCATTGAACAAAAAGCCGTTGGTAAGATTGTGTATAGTTAATAGAAAATATACATGGTTTGGAAACCCGGCAGACTTCAAAGCGGTTAACAATCAAGCTACGATTCATGTTGAAAGGTACATGAAGGTGCCAAATCCTTTGTTTTAGGTTTATTAATATTTAAACAGTACGGTTGAGTGATTGAACCCAAACGTTGCTATTGGATGATTGCTTCACTATACAGAAAACACAATATGTTCAGTAACCGTGAAAGTGCAAACATTTCCATAAACCTGAACAAAAACATAAAACAATGACTTTTGTTGAGCTTCCAAACCATGTATATTTTCTATTAACTATGGATTGTGTTAAGATCATTACTCATTTTGGAATGAAGTGAGAGACTGGTGCCGAATGTTAAGAACCTGACTGATTACACAATGAAAATTTATTGACTGAAAAAACTTCTACTTATCTTTCCTGCGGCTTTTCAGTACAGACTGAGCTACGATCGAAGCAGCGAGGTCTGTGCGAAAAGACCAAGGACAGGATAATTTTGCCGTAAAGACCGACCAAGCGAGCTTAATATAACAGTTGAATAGAGTTGATGTTTGCGGGCATAAATATGTTTTTGGACCGACTCATGCAGGTTCATTTTAGCCCGAGCCGAAGGCAAGGGTTAAAATTAGCTCTGAGAAGGGCCAAAATATATTTATGCCCAAGAACATCAACTGTGTTACTATTATAATAATTTTAGTGGGCATTTAGAAGAAAATCAAAGACAGTACAGTACCTTGGACAGTGCCACCGCGTCGGTGTGTATTTCATTGCATTAAATATTTACATAACTCATAACTTACATGTAGTTGGTAGAAAAACGCAACATTTGTCATCAAAACAATCTTTGCTTCAAAGTATTGCCAAGAAAAGTACACAATTCCGAAAACAACAAACCAATAGTGATTTAGAACGGTTAAAACTGATAGGCTCAGATCAGCGGCCTAAAATATATTTTAGCCCGCTGAAATCTTCATTTTAGCCCGCAAAATACACCACAATGCCCGATACAATTATTATAATAATTTTTTTATTATATGGCAGAAGTTTTTTAGTTACAACAGGCAGACTGAAGAACCGACTTTCAACATTCAATTCACACTTATTCAGTTATAGTTACACACTTACAAGCTTCAAACATTTTATGAAATGCAAGCTAGCATTCACCTTCTCATTTTACAATGAAATTTACGACCCTGTTTACACGGCACCGGACGAATTCGAGACCGGTCTAGAATTTGTCCTTATTTCGCCGTGTAAACAGGCGGAACCGTACTAATTCGAGAACGGTTCCGAATTTTTCTGCCGTGTAAACAGGTGGAACCGTACGAATTGGAGACCGGTTCCGAATTCGTCCGGTATCGTGTGAACGTGTCCTAAATGTCTTTTTAATGTTTTTGTTTTGTGTTTTCAAATGTAAAAGGTATTTTGTGACTTCCATGGTCATTCAAGAAAAAAGAATGTTTTCATGTATGGCTGCCATAATTCATCCGCTGACCTACCCGTAACGATTGCGGCCTCAGAATCAGAATCGGATTCCTCAAATGTCGGTGAAGGAATAAAAGAGGCAAGCTACATGGTAAAGGCTTCAATTTCTTTTGGTTTTCTTTCAATTCTTCTTTTTTCTTATTTTCTTCCTTCCTTCTTCTTTTCTTTCTTTCTTTCTTCCTTTCTTTCTTTCTTCCTTCCTTCCTTTTCTTCTTTCCTTTCTGCCTGCCTTCCTTCCTCTCTTTCTTTCTTCCTTTCTTTCTTACGTCTTTCTTTCCTTCCTTCTTTTCTTCCTTTTCTTCCTTTCTTTCTTGTTTTTCTTCTTTCCTTCCTTCCTTCCTTCCTTCCTTCCTTCCTTCCTTCCTTCCTTCCTTCCTTCCTTCCTTCCTTCCTTCCTTCCTTCCTTCCTTCCTTCTTCCTTTTTTCCTTCCTTCCTTCCTTCCTTTCTTCCTTCCTTTCTTCTTCCTTTTTTCCTTCCTTCCTTCTTTCCTTCCTTCCTTCCTTCCTTCCTTCCTTTCTTCTTCCTTTTTTCCTTCCTTCCTTCCTTTCTTCTTCCTTTTTTTCTTTCTTGTCTTTTTTTCCTTTTTCTTTTTCTCAGATTTCAAAGATTACAGCAAACCTAGAAAAATGCCTATTTTGGCTTTCTCGTTTAACATTTGTGATACATTATTTTATTATTCCACGTATATATGTAGACGCTTCCAAAAGTTCTGCATTCAATCGCTCCAGCATTTTCGTTACAAAACTGTAGCTTTGCTGTGGAATCTTCGAAGGAATCGACTGCTAGAGTTGTAGTATGGCGAGAACTTGGTGTAGTAAGAAGTTACACGATGGAAAGCAGTTACTGTGGGACAGACCATGGACCGTATAAGGTAAAACTAATCATTCCTATCAAAATTATTTTTTTGTGCTATTTTTTTGTGCTGGTATCAGGCGGGTTTTAACTGGGGGCGCATAGAGGCTGTTTACAAAATAAAAATCTAAAATGTTTAAAAGTTGATATACTGCCGAAATAAAGATTGTCTAACGCTTCGAGCGAATTATTTTTCGTTTCTATTTCACGTTGAATATTCCCGCAGTATAGCAACCTTTTAACAATGACCATGCATGCATGCATGCACGCTCTAACCATTTTATAGGGATGTTCATTCGTGTCTTGCTAATAGGCCGTACCCACTATGACGTCAGTGGACAAAAAGCGCGCGAAGTAGTCTGGTCTTAGTAGTTTTGCATACCGGCATTCTAAATTTTCAACATGGACGCTGTTGAAGTAGAGTGTGCTGAAGCACTTTGTAGCCTTTCAGAGGCTGTTGAAATGAACATGGACGTTGTTAAAGTAGAGTGTGCTAAAGCACTTTGTAGTCTTTCAGAGGCTGTTGAAACAGATGAAAACCCTAGCTTTTGTCAAAGCTCTTGTCCGGGTGTACAGATGTCTGACAGCCCTGAAATGGCGGCAATTTCAGTTGCGATGGGCATTTGGAGCAACATTGTCGGGCATTGTTTGGCTGTTCTCCACCAATTTGTTTTCCAGCTTCTCAAGGGTAAAACAAGGAAAGTATTTCAGAGACTTTGTCCAGCCTTTGCAGTCGCCATGCAAAGCACTGCCATCGTTTGTCTCGCTTCGGTCTTGCTGTGTTGTTCCACTGTCCATTGTAAACACCAGACTTGGCTCGCCTTCAACAGCGTCAGGATAATAAACGACATCACCAGAAGCGCTTACAACATTCCCAATATCATCTTCATGACCCGTGCAAGAGTTTTGAAAAAAACTAGGGTCGTCAAGAATGATTTCAGAATGTAAAACATCACAGGAAGTGTTAGAGCTGTCACGAGCAGCTGAAGCAAACGCCATTTTGAAACTAACTAATTTAACTACCAAGACCAGACTACTTCACGCGCTTTTTGTCCACTGGCGCCATAGTGGGTACGGCCTATTAGAGTTAAAGTACTGTAGGGTTAGATTAGGGTAGAAGTCGAGGTTAGGGTTGGAGTTAGTCGGTTGGAGTTGAGGTTAGTTTAGTTGTACATGACTCAACAACCGTATTCAACTATACTGAGGCCCTTCCCACCAGCCCCTCCCCCAGCCCCTCCCCCCAGCCCCTTCCCCCCAGCCCCTCCCACCAGCCCCTCCCCCCAGCCCCTCCCCCCAGCCCCTCCCGCCAGCCCCTCCCGCCAGCCCCTCCCGCCAGCCCCTCCCGCCAGACCCTCCCACCAGCCCCAGCGGCCCAGACCTTTGCCCCAACCCCTCCCCTCCCTTCTCGCCAGCCTCCCCCCCTCTTGGCGGCCCTGGAAGAGCTAAAGTTGCAAATTTATCCATATACAGTGATTGCTTCCCAAGTGGTGGACTAACATTACAAACGTTTCGTTTTTTAAAGGGTTTCCATCTTGGAACAAAAGAACTTGAAGAAATGGGTCGGTGTTTTTGTGCTGGTCTCCTTAAACTTGGAAATAGTGGTAGTTTAACTAGATTACTTGGAACCATTCCGAAATCGAGCTTGGACGAGCGGTCAGCTGAAGAAGAATTTCTGTAAGTGTCTCTTTTTGTCAAAATTGAAACTCAATGTTTACGTTCCAGTTCCCCCACTCCAGGATGATTAGATTTCATTTCTTTCCATCAAATATTCTGTATTTGAACATTCTGTTTGATTTTTTGTCTCGCTTACGACTCGGGTTCACAGAAACTTTCGAATTCTCCCAACTCATCCTCTATTTCTTATTATAACATAGATGTAATACAATGGCGTTTCTGATTGGCTAGGTATTTCAAACGTAATGAGAAACTCAGTTTTAATCAGCGAAATAAATATTGTTTTCCGTTGTTTTGTGTCTGATTCTATGTTATAAAAGAAATGGTTCATGGTTTGGCGTGCTCCATCGAGTTATGGATGCACTTGGAAAGTTGGAGAGCACTCAAAAATCTAGAGTGCCGCGAACAACTCTTACGCTTTTTTCGTGCTCTCCGAACTTCCCGCGTGCATCCATTTAACAAATAGATTCCATTTTTCCGTTGTCTGTTCAGTTATAGATGCACAGATGACGTCACAACGTGGTAAGAACAAAAAAGTGTCCCACGAGACGCAGTCGAGTTGTGACGTCTTCTGTGCATCTATAACTGAACAGACAACAAAAAATGGAATCTATTTGTTTTATACAATAAAAATTTAAAAGCTTTTTGTCGAAACTCTTGCCGGATTTGGGGGCATGAAGAAGGGGAAAAGCAAGTCAGCTGACGTGATCTGACGTGACCATGTGTCTGTCCTCTAATAGATCATGCCCAACAACCAATGAAAACACGCATAGCAACCAGGGTATTGTATAAAACTCGATGGAGCATGCCAAACCATGAACTATTTTTTAAATAGCTTTCAGAATTAAATTTTATGTATTTTTTCATGTTTTGTATACACGGCCCTTCGAAAATCATCAAAGAAATCAGGATAGTTTTGGTAGTTACTTTTTGAAGTCGTGCCAGCTATAGCGCTTCTTTTTGTTTGTTTATTTCTTACAGACTTCCAAATAGTGATTTATTTGCTCCAGTTGATACGTTTCCTTACGACGGACAAGACTACGCAACACAGCTCTTGGTTTAGCGGATAAAATAGGCCATTTGCACATTGGCGTGAGATGGCATTGCCAGTATTCTGACTCAAATGGACTCGTCGAGTCCTTTTGCGGCTTTTCCAAAATATGCCGTCAAATATGTTGTTTCCAAATTTGTCGTCAACTTTCAGTGAGTCTCAAGAGTTTAGCAATCTTTTTGATACCCTAACCACAACATTATTATTATTATTATTAAGTTGAAGGCAGCGCCCTAATGGCACACGCCACCCGTGCTCCCCTCCCCACATAAACCCTAACAGGCTAATCTGAAATATGTTTTACCGCCTAGCTTTTTGGAAGAACTTATTTGACGGCATATTTTGGAAAGGCCGCGAAAGGACTGGATAGCTCCCTTTGAGTGATCCCTTTTAGCCGAACATTCTGATAGTTGTAGTCACCCAACGCCCTCTCACGTCGTCGTGCAAATGGCTATTGACGACGAAAATAGCCTACAATAAAAATTTGCTTCTAATCCCACATCTAAAACGGAATACTTGGTGTTATCAAGAAGGCTTGCAGTTACCCTCTGACACGATTCAGGACGCAACATTTTCTTCTTAAAGTCTTTTTAAAGGTAAAATGCAGCATAATGTGAATTCTATTACGTCGGTTAAATGTTTCCAAACTTTCGCCAGAGTTTTCTCCGAATTCTTTGGAATATTCTGGACATTCTGTCACTCAGTTAAGAGCGTGTTTACTGACGAAGGTTGTCACTATTAGAATAGTCACCCTACCCTCACTGGTACCGGGGGAGGATCCAGGATTTTAGAAACCGAGGGGGCGTGAAGGCACGCGAAACTTCCGGGAGTATGTCTCCCCTGGAAAAATTTTGAATCCTTAGGTCTCGGAAATGCATTTTGTGGTAAATTTGATTTATATATATTTCTAAAATTCATTAATAATTCATGAGGAAAACACAAAGAAAAATCATGAGCGTATCGGATCTATATATGTGATATAGACTCGCTCTAAGTTTCTCGCTGGTTTTTAACGGCTGAGATAAGCTTAATTTTCAAAATTACTACGCCAATGAACGTATGAAGTGATTCTTTTTAGAAGCCATTTAAAAACCTTGCAGTACGGGCTTTATCGGCTCTAAAACACTCGGCTATCGCCTCGTGTTTTATATCCGATAAAGCCCTCCTGCGCGGTTTATAAATATATATATATATATATATATATATATATATATATATATATATATATATATATATATATATATATATAGTTCAATCTACAGACACGGTGTTTCGCTGTACAACAGCAGCTCATCAGTGTAGCTTGGAACATATATATATATATATATATATATATATATATATATATATATATAATATATATATATATATATATATATATATATATAAAGAACTTAACATTACAGTGAACAACAACTTTATTTAAAAAGAAAGAAGAAGTTTACAGGTTTCTTTCTGCAGGCTATCTACGTAAGCTATTCGAGGTAGTTATATACTATAAGGCAATCGAATGCAGCAATATAACGACAGAAGCTTAATCGTAGAGTTGTGTATTCAAAAAGGATAAATTGAACCGATAAAAACGTTTGGATAATATTGAAAAAGGTGATAAAGTTATTCATTGAAATCGATTCGATCATGGTCAGTATTTGGAGGACTTCAATCTAGTCCTTGGCTTTTTTAAGTATTGCTGAAAGTGATTTGGTATTTATATTTTGATTTGGTTAGTGATTTAAGATATTGGTGAAGTCCATTCACATTATAATGCAGTACATTCCATATCGATATTTAATTATTTTGACCAACCGGCTTGTGTTCGTACGGGGGACAAATGATTCCTTTACTTGCTACACACGTCGCAATGATCTGGGCCTGGTCAACACCAGTTCTGTATGCTCCTTGCAAATACCCAAAGTAATCTGCATCACATGCCTCACCAGCAAAGAACAAGTTGCCCACGCGGCCCATCAAGTTTGCAAAATGGTCTTTTGTGGTCCTGACGCTTGCGTAACTAAAGGAACCTAGCACATGAGGATTCGTACTCCATTTACTGATGAATATATCTGGAATAAGAAGAACAAGAGGGCACTCACAAACTACATATACCTCCTACTTCATTCATTCATTCATTCATTCATTCATTCATTCATTCATTCATTCATTCATTCATTCATTCATTCATTCATTCCATTCATTCATTCATTCATTCATTCATTCATTCATTCATTCATTCATTCATTCATTCATTCATCATTTCGTTCGTTCGTTCGTTCGTTCGTTCGTTCGTTCGTTCGTTCGTTCGTTCGTTCGTTCGTTCGTTCGTTCGTTCGTTCGTTCGTTCGTTCGTTCGTTCGTTCGTTCGTTCGTTTATTTATTTATTTATTTATTTATTTATTTATTTATTTATTTATTTATTTATTTATTTATTTATTTATTTATTTATTTATTTATTTATTTATTTATAATTAATTAATTGATTGATTGATTGATTAATCATTTAATGTGGTTTGGTACCTTCTATTTGATCCACACTCTTGCTAGCAGTTGGATACATTCTGTTTAATACCTTCTTTACTTTTTCTTTTGTTTGGCGGTCTTCTTTTTCAGTTTCGATATTTTTGCCTTCTTTGCCAACGGCCGTAAACAGTAGGAGATTGGAACCAGGGTGAAGACCTTTCTTGTCTAAGTTGTAGATAACAGGAAAGGGTCCGATATCCGGCTCTTTTTCGATTTCCAGCTCTTCTCTAATATTAACTATGTATTCCTTATCGTCCCAAAACTTTTCTTTGAATTGCACCAACACATGCGTGTAATAACCCATAGGTATTTGCTGTACAGCATTCATTTTCCACGGGGGTAACGGTGGTTCAAACCTTACGCGGTCACCGCGGTCGCTTCCAAGGACTCCTGTACTGAACGTACATAATGCGTATTTTCCTCTGAAGGTTTCTCCCGCTTTTGTTTCTACTGTCACCAAGTAATTTTTGTAAGTAACTTGTGAAATTACTGTGTTTGTTTTGATCGTGATTCCTGTTAAATCTTTCATTAAAAGGTTAATTATTTCAGCGTAGCCTCTCTTGTCCGTGATGATCATATTTTCTTCAGGTAGTCCAAAATAATTACGTGTAGACATCGCATCTGGTTTTATTGTGTATTCGTAGTCGTATTCATACCACTCCACAGCACGTTTCAATTGGGTATCAGCAATCCAGCCGCGTTTGCTTAAGAAAAAACTCATATCCTTGTCATATGTAATCTTTATATCTTTTTTAGACTCTAGGATATTTGCGTCTGCCTTTTCTATTTCTTCCTTGACATCGTTGAACTTCTCAGTCCTATCCTGATCTTTCTCTCTGTAAAAATATATTAAAAAAACTCAACAATCGGAAAATATATTGACAATTAAGGAAGAAACGAAATTAATAGGGATGTGCCGAGTTAAAATTCCGCTATCAGGCGGTATATTCGGGAAAATTTTACATGATATTTACCGGATAATACTGCAATTCTTGGATTGGTGAAACTGCATGGTGTAAATAAACTTATTTTGACATTTGAACGCGAGTTTAAACAATGTTTGACTGGCTAACGAGTCGCACATTCATTAGTAGGTCAGCAAACTTTCTCCAGTTTTATTTAAAGTGCATATATATAACGTCTTGATTAACGATGGGGATGTAACATGCATATTTGTAATCTATCTTGTAATATATCTTGTCAGCCGAAAATTTCATATTCATAGACTTTTTTGTAAAGAGGTTTTCATGTAGACATGACTATGACATCACTTTCGTCAACTTTAACAGCAAAAAAGTCTAAGAAGATGAAATTTTCGGCTGACAAAGATAGGTGTATTACCATTTTTGTCAAGAGAATCCACAAATTATAAATATGTTAAATCCCCACAGGCGTTATCACAGGGAGCCCATCTTGACAGCGCGTGGGCATTCTGTGGCGGACTCGAAAGACGCGCGGGGGACTGTGGCACACTCGATCGTGGTGTGTTTAGGAAAATAATAAAGGGATAAAACACGAATTCTTCCTTGTTTTGAACATCGTTTTAAGCGCCTATAGGTATTAAAATTGTAAGACAATTGAGCGAAGTAGTTGTGATAATGATTCATTTATCAAAATATAAATCAAAATGATGCAAAATCTCAACTTTTAGCCGTGATTTTGCAGCTAAATTACATATCGTATTTTCGGGAGATGTGTTCCGCAAGTAGCTAGGACACTACATCATCGTTGACACTTTGGATAGCTACGAAATCCTACGATAAGCTTTTCGGATAAAGCGGGAAGTCTCAGGATTATTGATTTATTGCACAATCATCTGACTCTGAGTTTCAGTCGGTTTCAGTATTCTAACGGTGGCTCCCGACGATACGAGATGTCCTGGCTACTTGCGGAACACATTCCACGTTGAACGTTTGGTGTTTCATCCCTTATATTTTTTCCTCTCCCTCCCCCCGTTTTTTCCTTTTTTCCGCCTTTTTTCCCGCTTCCGGTAACCGTTTTTCGTTTTTTTAAATCCCCTGCCACAGTCCCCCGCGCGTCTTTCGAGTCCGCCACAGATGCCCACGCGCTGCCAAGATGGGCTCCCTGTGGCGTTATATGCACTTTAAAGTGCCCCTAACCTCGAAAGTTTTTATTGTCTTATTTGGAAGAACTTTTAAAATGATAACGTAACTTCCTTGGAAGATTTCCGCTTTTTCGCTTTATTTTTTGTTTGATATGCAAATGTACGGAATTTACGTCACACATGCATAATGACTTATCGAAGAAGTTTGTGTATCTCTTTCATTCTCCAACAAAATCCTTTAAAATCGAGAAGTTTGGTGTTGTGGGAGAAACACGCACACATGTTATTCATACTTTAGTGTTTTTATTTGATGAACAAGATATATAACATTCTCTGATAAGCCATGTATGTATATGTGACGTAAATTCCGGACATTTTGCATATATCAAACAAAATGAAATATCTCAAAAACAAAGCGAAAATGCGAAAATCTTCCAAAGAAGTTACTTTATCATTTTAAAAGTTCTTCCAAATAAGACAATAAAAACTGTCGAGGTTAGGGGCACTTGAAATCAAGTGTAAACTATTTTTTTACTCAACCTCGTACCCAGGGTCTTATCTCCGCTTCCCCGCCCCCGCCCACCGCTGCGAAAAGACCCTGGTCCAGGCTGGTCACGTGTCGTCTATCAAAATTTTCGACTGTGGAGGGTCCTGCGTATCAATGCTTGACTTCGCTGGAATAGTCGAAGAAACGCATATATACGTATCTTGTCTTGCTTTCTGGTATTAGATTTTGAAATGAATGGTTAAACATGTGACACGATTTTAAAATTGAAACAAGTTGTTTTGACAGCTATTGTTTTTAGTTTGTAATAAATCGCTGTGTTTATTTAAGTTTATAATGAAGACAGTTTTTAATGTTCCCATTCGTTTAATAATCGTCAACCTGGGTGCTTAATGAAATGTTGATAATGAAATGGAAGACTGTTTCAAACTCTCAATATAAACAATAAAATACGTATGTGTTTCACCTGTACGTTGTTGAATACCACACGTGAAAGCTGCCGTTATATTTAAGTGTATACGTCCAGTTAAAAGCCTCGCGATTCGAATGCTTAAAACGAATATTCTCCCATCAATAACACATGTCGTCAGCGCTACAAAGCCAGCAAAATATTGATCTTTGAGACTTTGGCATTCTTATTAAATTATATCTCGTTTCGGATTGTTTCTCCAAGCCGTTGTGCACCTTTCGTGAGTCGTTGACATTTCATCTGGCCAGATGTTTTGCGTTTTGTATAAACACTACTCTGGAAGTCGAGAAAGTTTTTTGTACCACCCTACCCACACTAAATTTATTTTGTACTGCCCATATTTTGGGCAGCACGTGACCAGCCTGGACCAGGGTCTTTTCGCAGCGATGGGCGGGGGCGTGGGAGCGGCAGTGGCCTGTGGGCTCAGATTTAGATGGAAATATTAATCTGAACTCGAATCTGAAGATTCTGATGGCTAAATATCGATCATTTCGGCTATAAACAGAAGTCTATAACAATAAATTAAAGTAGAGTTATTCGCTAAAATGTCTTATTGACTCATTTCTTACCCAAATATCAAATTACAAAAGGTTTAATCGTCTAGACAGGCCTGTACACTCACACTCACACACTCACAATAATTACCGCATAAATTTCGGTTATTATTTCTGAATCCACAGTCACATTTAATAGTAATAACAGCGGTTAAGACCCTGGCAACCTAGCAACAGCTCCATAAGAAATGGCGGACAAGAACCCGAAATTATCGAGCAATGCATTGCTTCTTCACGCCGAGTTCAGTATTTATCTCGGCGCTTGATGGATTAAATTACAACGACTTGGCTGCACTAAAATCGTACATTTTAAGGTGTTCGGGAACCTATTAAACAACGAAAACGTGGAACGAACAACTCCGCAAAACAAAGTAACGTTCATCCCGAGCAAATTCAGACGTTCGCCCTGGTTCGCATCGTGGACAAACAACACAGAAGCAGCCAAAATTGGAGCTCCAAAATAAGTGCTATAGCAGATTAAGAGACTTTAAACAGCGAATAAGAGGTATGCTAACGAGGGGCTCGGGAACCTATTTAGGACGCTCCAAACTTAATAGAAATTGTAGTGCTGAACGATTGTTCAATTTGGTGAAGTTTTGGACGTTCGCATGTCGGAATTTACAATAGTAAATAACCGAAAATTATTGTTCTTTATATTTCCTTCAGAAATCTATTGAAGGACGCCATATTGAATTAATTAATAAGGGATTCGGTGCGCATGCTCTGCCGCCATACTGTCCTCGATTTCTGGCCATGCTCGGAAAGCTATATAAATGCATTAGAGTTAAATCTGGTATTTGGTAAAGTAGTATGTGACACAATCCTCAAAAAGTAAGCATAACCATACTTGGCTATTACGTCGTCCACGTTCGACTTGTGTCCTTCTAAGCTTATTATCCCAGCTAGATCACGAATTGGATTATTTGGTTTTTCAAAGTAGTGTACCCAGTTGGCACCTTCGCCAAATGTATATTTCCCTATTTGCGTGTTTTTTAGTCGTCCGCCAATGTAGTCCTGGGCTTCGATGAGTAAAACGTTTTTGACGCCTCTCTCGTGTAAATGTTTTGCGGCCGTTATTCCTGCGAGTCCTCCGCCAAGGATTAAAACATCATACCGCTGATCGTTCTGCACGACTGCTGCTTCAGATGTCGGACCAGCAAATACAATAAAGAGAACGAATACTAGAAATACAGAAGAAATCATTAGAACGCGTTTTCAAATTTTATACCGCGTCCGGTCTAACCGAGGTCACTGTAAGGTCATGCATTAGTTCCACGTTTACCTCAAACTGCAAACTCCAGTTTGCGGTTTGTCGTTTGGTGTTAGAAGTTGGGGCAATTTGTACAATTTAGTTTGAAACCTCCGTGATTAAACGTTTATCTCATTTGAAAGAACTCGTCAAATGGTATAAGAAGACCTTTTACAATTTTTCCGTATCTGTTTTGGTTTTGGAAATATTTCGACCAAACTCAGCGTGCTGTCCGCCATCTTGGAATTATTTTCGATATGCAAAATTATGCATGTGACGAACCAACCTTATGACATTATGAGCTAGAAACTCGATTTTTTGTTGCGCTCTTTCCATTTTAAATTGACCCACAACATTTAAAAAGCCTCCCGTGGAAATTTGGGCACCCACGGAGTAGTTTCATCAGGTTTACCCTGCTTGTGACGTCACCAATTTCCTAGTTAATTAGACCTAATATTACAACAAGATGGCGGAGAGCACGCTGTCTTTGGTCGAAATATTTCAAAACACAAGAAAGATACAGAAAAATTACAAAAGGTCTTATACCATTTGGCGAGTTCTTTCACATGAGACAAACTTAATTTTTATTGCTAATACCCTTTAATGTAAAATTTACATTCATTGTAAACTACTGCAGAAAAAAAAAATACTATATATGCCAATAAGAAATAGAAGAATTAATCTAAAGCTAATAAATAGCTATCTTTTTTATACACAAGAAGACAAATATATTTTCTATTAATTAGAGCAGTCACTCAGTCATATGTTGAATCCGCCATGTTGATTTTCTTGTCATATACAGTGTTCATGCTTTAAACGACGAAGAAGGCAAAAATCTTTGCTTCTTGCTCTTAAAATTCATAGCAAATCAAGGAGAAATACTTAAATTGTATACTAGAAGTATTTATACGTGATAAAGTGCAAACTCCAAACAGAGAATTCCAGGCGTAAAATTAGAGGGTCGGCCAAGGCTTCAAAATATTACTTTTGATGGCATTCTTTGTTACAAGCAGGCAACCAGGTTAAATCATATCGGATAGTGTATACTTTGAAGGTGAGGGGTGTTGGCAGTCGTGATTATTGATTTATATACTAAAGTTTCGAGCTTTTTGAAAGCACAATGTGATGCGATGCCTATTTACGTTTGTGTATTATTTGAATTACAAATTCAGAATGCTATCCAATCAGCGTGCCTGAAGTTCTCATTATTCTAATTCGCATACCTCACAATTATAAACAAACAAGAAACATGGCGTAAATTCGCCTAAATATAACACTTAGAAGAACAGCCACAACAATCTGAAAACTTTTTGTTACAAGCAAGCAACCAGCATAGAAATGTAGCTTAGACATTGATCAAGATGACTAGGCCGGTTGCCTTCCGTGTATCACAAGATAGTACTGTTGAACTGGTGAGTTAAATGTCTAAGGATATTATGAGCAATACTATACAAAAGTACAAAAGCTCAGCTTTATAACAGTAGATAGATGGCGGTATCGGCAAATTACCAAATTAAAACGAAGTAATTTACGAATGTGAGACTTTCCTGTAGCTACCAGATCTAATAAATTTCTGATTCTTTGCAAGCTTACCTTTTTGTGGCCTTTCTTCAAAGTATTATATTTAGGTGTATCCACGCCATGTTTCTTGTTTGTATATAATTGTGAGGTATGCGAATTAGAATAATCAGAACTTTTTGTAATTCAAATAACACACAAACGTAAATAAGCATCGCTTTACAGATATCCCATCCATCACATTATGCTTTCAAAAAGCTCTAAATTTTAGTATAAAGAGAGAATAATGCATGGATGTGCGGAAATATGAAATTTATTTCGAGTGTTGACCAGGATATCTTATTAACATTTCTATTGTTTCTCCTTTCCTTCGCAAAAGACGTGAAAGAGAGGAAATATTAGAAATTTTGACTGTAAAATTTGCCGTCTCCGTGAAAACAGTTGTCTTGGCGTTGGAACGGCGAACGCCAAACGACTGGCGGGAAAAAAAGATCGTCACGTGATCTTCTCTGCCGTTTGCCGTTGTTTACATGTAGCAGATTGAATGTTCAAGTCAAACCTCCCATGTTGTTTCTCCTTTTGTGTTTACATGAAGAAGATTGAAAGTTTTCGATCTGATCGAAACGCAACCTCGTACCCAGGCTTTTCACTCCCGCCCTCGCGAACACCCTGTCATACCGTTATTAGGGAGGGGATGGTAAGTACGCGTATTGTCTTGTGGTGTTCTCAACAAACGTGTAGTTTCGGTTTATTAAATTGCCGCGACACGAGATCACATATCATTTCGTGCACATGGATCTGGCTTGATGTCCAAACAGTTTAATACACCAAAAAAGTTCTACAGTGAGGGAATTCCAAATTCGTGCTGCCGCTTGTGTCTCAAGATTTGCGATGTAACTCACTGAATTAAAAAGAGCCACTAAGCAGGTGACTTGCTTTGGCTATAAATTAACATTTGTATAAATACTCTTTTTGATAGTGGAATCCAGACACTGTAAAAACATGACGTCAGATATGATAGAAAACACGACCGTGGAAACGACACCCCACACCACCCCCCCCCCCCCCTTAGTATACCCAGATTCTGGGAGGCACGTGACCAGCCCATACCAGGTAATTTCGCTCGACGAGTTCGCGGGGGCCGGAGCGAAAAGCCTAGGTACGAGATTGCTCGAAACGGATGGCTGAAGTCATTCCACGAAGTTAATTGATTGGATTGACTTGAGATTCAAGCAAGGATGAACCCGAAATATCTCTTGATCCGATTCATCTAAACACGGTTTGACTTGAAAATGACTTGATACACATGAGTGAAGTTGGTGCGTGTTGTAAACGTGGCAGACATTGAGAGAAACCCCAAAAATAGTGTTGAAAAACCACTTACAAAAAGCAAAAACAGAATCGGATTCTCCATATTATCTAACCAAAGAGCAACCTGAACACTATAGATTCTAAGATGATGAAAGGCTTCTGTCTTTATTTTTTCTTCATCAATTCCATCATTTTAACAAGAAAAACCCGGTTCTTGCGCAAGCTGCAGCCCGTGTATAGGATTCGTCTGATATACAATAATAAATACATGTATATATTGCTTGAAATAAAAGTAAATCTATATTGCTTGCATAATACATGTATATATTGCTTGGATATGTTATCAAAGGGAATTAAATTAGTCAAATTCCAATTAAACATAAAATACCTTGGTGTGGTGTTGTTCCTAATTGTTGTATTATCTTTTTCAATGCCCCAAAAAAAATTTATTGTATAAAACAAATCGTTTTTATTTTGCCTTTGTCTGTTCAGTTACGTGCATCACTTTTTTGTTCTGATGAGGGCCTGTTTATGATCCCGGTATTACGGGACATCCCGGTGTACAGGGATCTCGACTTGTAGATAATTTACTGTAAAATTGGTTGAAGCTACAGGGATCACGGTCAGGCGGGACAAATGTTTGTCACTTAGTAGAATTAAGTCTTTCCAAGTTTTTCTTGACAAGTTCCTTGGTATATATAGCTTTCCTTGCTCGTGTGTACGATGAACAATTTTTTCCCCAAACATTTCCCTTGACAATTTATAATTGCTCGTGTGTGCGGTTGGACAAGTTTTCCTTGACGGCAATGGTCGCGTAATAAGCTTAGGAGATGATCTTGTCAAGTTTTCCTTGACGACTATATATACACACGAACAAATTTCCTTGTTCAAAAGCTGGCATGACCAGCTTTTGAACAAGGCTCCTTGTCAAGGTAAAACTTGTCAATTTGTGTCGTACACACGAGCAAATAAAATTTGTCAAGGAAAAACGTGTCAAGGAAAACTTGGTCGTCTGTGCGGGGCTTTAGGGTGAGTTTTTGCTTTTTTGCTCCATTTTCTTAAATTCCCGCGCTTTTTGACCCGAGATGAAATTCATCCTGGTCAACCTGGACGAGCACTTTGTTTACTCCATATAAACACGAGATGAAATTTATCCCGGACAACCGGGACCCCAGGAACATATAAACAGGCCCTTAGGACAACGACAAAATAGAACCATTTGTTAAATAGTTTATACTTGAATTACACGTATATAGTATTATAAGAATAAGTCATACGGCACCTGTAAGGAGGCATGAAATAGGAAACAACATCGAGTTCCTAATTCCCATATTGCTACCCATGTTTAGCTGAAGTCCAACTTGGTCGAATTTTTTGAGTTAAGTAAAAAAATTAAGGTTTGATGTAAGGTTTATAGTCCGCTTTGACTGGTGGAAGCTGGTCTTTATTATTAGGAAGTTGACTAATATAGAACATGCAGATTTGACTGGTTGATATAGACAGATTTCACTGGTTAGATAAAGTTCGACAATTAGTATATCTGATTCGAAATTGAAAAGAATTCAAATGAAAAATTGAAAAGAAATGACGTATTCTATATACTTATATAAAAAGGGTCTATAACTTTTATTTTAAGGTATATATATTACAAACTTTTTGTACCATCGACATGTTTCTCACCGCAACCTTTGACATTAAACGCTTGTATTAAATGTCCCGGCTAAAATTTCCGACACACTCAGCTCGGTTCAGCAGAAGGATAGAGCTTGCGCCTGAGATCTCGGGCTAAGGGCCACGCTAATTGTTCAGGCGGCCCTGGACGAGGGTCCACAATTTGAGGACCTCTCCCTGTGCTGAATAAAATTAAGATCTACGACGTCAACCTCAACGACGGCGTCCTCTAAACAAAAGAATTATTTTTTCAAAACAAAGAGAATGAATAATTTTTAGTCCCAGAGTAATCTCAACATGCCGTCCTCGTTCTTTAAACAGTGCCACTTCGAGCATTTCCACGTCTTCAGGACGACGTCAACGGCCAAAACTCATGAGAACTGTTGCTTGAGATTGACTTCAATACGGGACACTATACAATCATTTTAGCAATATACTGCATGGGGCGTTTTGGAAGTCATTAAACTTATTTCAAATATCATATATAATAGTTGATCGTGACTCCTTTAAATTGTAAAACTTATCTTGCGTTTCAACCGCCGTTGTCGACGTCGTCCTAGCATCTTAAAGTCCCTAAATCGTCTGGCGTTAGCCAGAATAAACCTTAAAGACTCGTCGTCAGGCTTCAAAGTGTTAAATCGAATCGCGCTCGATATTTGCTACCCTCCCCGTATCCCAACAAGTTTGCAATGGTTATAATAGCTGATCCAATCCCGACCAACGTCTTCATTATTTAAAAATCCAAAATCCCGTTGTTCAATTCTCCTTATTTCCCGAATCACGACAGCAAAAATTTCTAAAAATTTCGTTTCCCGAAATTTTTTCTCTTGATAAATTTTTTTCTCTTGTATCCTCCGTTTCTCGTTGTCAAAATAATCGTTATCCCCTATCGAGATAAACCTGTGGACCCTCCTAGATCTGACGCGGAAAACACAAAGGAAATCAGTACGTATACCATGTCCGTGGTTTAGTAATAGATAAATCCCGAGAACGAGGGATGCGTATGCTATATAAAGACCCGAGGACGCGCAGCGTCCGAGGGCTTTATATCGCATACATCCCGACGTTCGAGGGATTTATCTGACTTAATTTATTATTGAGGAGGTTTTCCAACAAAGTTTTGTCTTTTTTTTCCACCGTGGACAAAGATTTTCCTTGTTTTTTTCTTAATTTCTTATCTAATTAGTATTCAAGGTCTTTATGCGATATAAAGCCCTCGAAAGAACAAAGAAAACCGACTCGATAATAAATTAATACCTGATAAAACTTCCGTGACGTCCGAAAGAATACTAATGAACATACAATTTTATATAAAGAATACTAATGAACATACAATTTTATATAAAGAATACTAATGAACATACAATTTTATATAAAGAATACTAATGAACATAACATCCAATAACGAATCGTTTTTGAAGCCATTCAAAACACTCGCGTCACGTGTTTTATCAGATCTAAAACACTCCGGCTGCGCCCTCGTGGTTTTAGTAATATATAAATCCCGAGAACGAGGGATGTATGCTATATAAAGACCCGAGGACGCGCAGCGGGCTTTATATCGCATACATCCCGACGTTCGAGGGATTTATCTGACTCTAATTTATTATTGAGGAGGTTTTCCAACAAAGTTTGGTCTATTTTTTCCACCTTGGACAAAGATTTTCCTTGTTTTTTTCTTCATTTCGTATCTAATTATTATTCCAAGGAGCTTTATGCGAAATAAAGACCTCGGAAGAACAAAGAAAACCGACTCAATAATAAATTAAAATCTGATAAAACACTCCTGCTCGTGTTTTAAATATTACACATCATACACGCGAGAAGCCGTTTATTATCTGATTTGAAAACACCGAGAAGTGTGTTGAAAAACGAGGCGATAGCCGAGTTTTTTTAACTCACTTCGAGGTGTTTTTAAATCAGATAATAAACGGCTTTCGAGTGTATAGTATAGCTTCTCAAAAAAATCAGTATTTAAAGAGAAATTTGAGGTAAAACTTGTCTTAATTTATGGGCATTTATTACCACATTTCACAACAAAGTCTCGGTAACTGATTTTCATTATGTTTTCCTCATGAATTAGTTTAATGAGTTTGAGAAGCCGTTATCCTAATCTCTTCAACCGTTGCATTAGATATCATGTGGTTTTATCGATCTTCAGGCATTACGGTTATTACCCAAAATTCACAGCCATATTTCACGTTTTCTGATTTTATATCTTGTTTTTAAACAAACCCAGCGCGGGAAATTAAAATTGAGCGAAAGGGACCAGAACTGGACTAGCTTTCGAAGAACTGGGTCTATAGTTCTGCCTTTGAGTTCGTTCGTAGCTCTTTACTGGCCATTGAGTTTGGTATTTTTGAAAATATTCAAAATATTCGGGCGCTTTCTGCTAGGAATTTTCGGGTAATTTTTTACATGTATCGCTGTGAAATGTTCAAGAAAAGTTCATACGTTAAGCTAATACTGAACAATACGACTTATTATTATACAACTGCATTAAAAACTGTCCAAATAACGCTAAAAATGAGTGCAAATATACAGTGATATTTGGATAGTTAGTTATTTGCACTGGTTATTTGGATTGTTAGCCAATCAAATTTATCACACGGGAGACTACTTCGTGTATGCTTATTATTTTGTCTGGTGCAAGTCACGCTACTTCTCTGGCCTTTTTAGAGTTTTCTTTTCCCATAAAAATTTGTTGATCAGAGCAGTTGTATAATAAATCTCTTATTAGATGTTTTGGTGTGTAGTATCGCTGTATATTTTTACTCGTTGTTTGTATTTGTACGGCACAACTCGTAAAAATATACAGCGATACTATACACACCAAAACATCTAATAAGATATATAAAATCAATGTTTAACCCTAAGTTTTTCGGGCGAAAATCTCTGCCTCCCCCCCCCCCCCCCCCCCCCCCCCAAAAAAAAACCAGAATTGAGCTGCTACGCCTAGTCGACCGATAAAGGGTTATTAATACTTCGTGTTCGTGTTGTGTTTTTATCAAAATATTTCTAAAACCGTAAGATCATAGATTTACATATAAGCCGACTATACTTTTAATAATTATTAGGAGAGAGATCAATACTGAACCTCGTGTATTTATCTCTCGCTAAGCTTTTCAATATATATAAGCTGGTCAGGTTATTGTTTGCAGTTTGCATGCAACGCAGACACTCGTAAGATGGCCGCTTCAAACGTGTCCGCAGTAGCTTATAAGAAATCAAAAATTTCTTCGCTATCCGATAGAGGTTTACGTTATAAAACTGTTGATCAACCACTGATGAAAAGCTTTCTGCTATTTGCAGAAAACAGATATGACAAAGAAACAAATCCACAAGTAAGTATATTTATTATAGGCATGGAGAAGAGTGTTTTACTAGCAACTATATAAAACACTCGTAGAATCCATATTTCACTACATCCGGGAACCGAGTGGCGTATTTTTCGTATGTAACGCGCGCGACTAACATATCGACAAGTCAAAATTTACGCCTTTCGCCGTAAGTTTCGAATCAAGTAAATTTGAGCCAGTCTGCCAGTAACTTCTCTTAATTCAGTTTTTCACGTAAAATGACGTATTCGAAGAAGCTGTTGTATTTTTCATCTGTATTTTCTAAAAGTTTTAGGCCAAGCGGTTGTAGTTTTTGCATTAAACTCAGTTTATCAACATCACTTCCACGCATAATTTCATTGTCCATATAATAAATACGGAACATTACACGGTTGCTCAAAGATATGGATTTTATGTTCTCGCAACCGTGTAATATCCCCCTATATATATATATATATATATAAGGGCCTTCGCTCGAAACGTTAGATTCCTACGTTCTCTGTTTCGGCAGTATATCTAACCTAAGTTACTATATTTCGATTGTTGTTTCAACACTGCCTACGCAGCACGCTACTTTTATTTCACTATTTGTATATATATATATATATATATATATATATATACATATATATGCATTTTATTTATAAGACCAAACCAAAAAATATATACATTTTTATTAAAACCAAGAGTCGTGCGATTTGTGACATTTGTAAAGCGCATAGAGTTATTAGGCGACGTTTTGACGGTAGCGCGGACGAATTCGAGATCGCTCAAAGAAAGTAGACAAATAAATATATAATAGAATGGGAGTAGTAAGATCAAAAGTAAAAAGAACCAAAAAACAACAAAACAAATACATGTACAAAACAACAAAACGAAACACACCAAATACAATTAAAAAGAAAAAAGGGAACAAAAAACAAACGTACAAAACAAAAAAGAAGAAAGAGAAAGGTTATACAATACATTCAATTGTAGTTAATCAATTCCAACTGCGATCACACACCCCCCCCCCCCACCCGGGCAAACCCCGCCCGGGAATTTGACTTTTCCGAAAAATGTTGGTCAAATTGCCCACTATGTGGACCGAAAACACAGTAAATGCCCCACCGTCTGGGACTGTCAAGGCTATATTTAACAGTTATACCATGAGCTCGAGTCGTATATGAGCTCATAGCCAACGAGGCGCTTCGCCGAGTTGGCTATTAGTTCGTATACGACGAGAGCGAATGGTATAACTGTTTTATTATATAGCCAAGCACTGTACAAGAGACAAAATTACATGCAGCGAAATGTTTCAAACGACAAACTTCCGGCATAGGCAACTAATACTTCCGCCATGCGTAATGATGCATTCACATAGAGTTTCTCGCTGAGCTGTTCGGTAAACAGCTTTGAAATGTTGCATAAATGTTGCTCGAGAGGCAAAAAATGTGTTAAGCAGATCAACAAAAAAGATTAAAAGGTACCTTTATGAAGTCAAAAGGTGGGTCAGTTGTTTATATTAGCGTTGCTGTCGTGAAAAAGGTTTTGATTTCATGCAAAAATGAAACTGAAACACCTTCGGCAGTGAAACTAAATTACTTAGTTGGTTGTTTTTGAAAAAGAACATGCTTTTTTATACTACTCCAAATGCTTATCTAAATAAAAAATGTCTCTTTACTGGTGATCTCCTACGAAATGTGTGATGTAAGCTTGATTTTAACCGTGAGTTTCTTTGTTTGGCAACAAATTAATATCAACCCGTTAATTTAGTCAGGTTTTTGAAGTAAAAATACGTAATTTTTAGGTGAATTTTACCATTTACCATGCTAAATTGTGTATTTGTTTATGTATTTTTACACAATGTTGTTTTTTTATACATTGGTTTGAGGGTGTTGATGTTTTTCTGTATAAAAATCCGTCAATTTCAACTCTTTTCGGCAGTTTAAAAAAACGTGCCGCCATCTTGTTTTTCCTCTACTAGTAGGATATGAGCTGATAGCCTGGTAGTAGGGAACCAATCAGATTACGCAAAAGCTCATATCCGATAGCATGCTATATAATAATAAAAGATTTTGTTTGAAATATTTCATTCATAGACAACAAAAAATTCACTACCATGAAGTTTCAACGTCCTTCTTTGCGCTCCAGACTTTAAACAACGGCATTTTCAAATGTTCACGTGGAATATCGACAGAAAAGATCATGCACTGTGAAGAGATGGCTAGAACGAGGAGATTTTTTAACGTGCAACCGCTGACGAACTTTTTTCAATAGTCAAATGCGCGACCCTACGGAGCTCACCTTGGGTCAAATGCCCGGGGTTTGCCGGGGGGGATGATCGCAGTTGGATTTGACTCGTACATAATGAGTGTGAACTTAATATGTCAGGATTAAAGTTAATATACGAGTGTTTGGGCGTACCTCTGGCTGCAGGTCGACCTCACTCCAAAATTAAGGATTATCCTTAATTGTCAACTCGCCTAGAATTAAGGATAATCCTTAATTTTAAATGAAAAGTCATCCCCCATACCCCAACCCCAAACTACAACCCCCGGAAACCCTAAACATAATCACAACCCTCCGGAAAAATGACCAGCGTCATCCTCATCCCTCTAGGATTTTTAGCTTTATGTGTTCAAGTTTAACATCCCGCTTGTGGGACAGATAAATTAAGGCCATGTCTTAATTTGGGCCCTATTTTACAATTAAGATATATACTTAATTTTGGTACGGAGATCGTGTTGCTGGCTGGTATCAAGTAACGAATTTCACGCTTGGTAGTATTGGACATGATGAGGCGGTATCACCATTGACCATATTCACCTGGGTGTTGCATAATATAAACAGCGGGGTGTATTATTGAGGAGGTGCACGTATTTTTGATCGAAGATGGCTGCCAATTCAGCAGCTTTTAAGAAATTAGAGATTTCTTCTCTCTCTCACAGAGGTTTGCGTTATAAAAACATAGATCAGCCGTTGGGAAAATGCTTAACAAAATACCTTAACAATAAATATGACAAAGAAGGCAATCCGCAAGTAAGTATATGTTTATATACGATTGCAGAATACACGTCCAATTTTCAATTTAGGTTTACAGGCACAAATAAGAACAGAATCCCTCTAAGAATAGTTTAAACATAAAGTATAAAGATACAATCATACGAATGAGATGTTTCTCTTTCGAAATGGCCAAGTATTTTAAAGAACGAAGCTATTTTATTAGGTGAATTTTGAGCAATTTGAGACTAGTACTAATGGCTGACTCCGGCTGATTAAAACTGGTATTTTAATTACGAGTGTGTATAATGCTTGCATTGTCTACTAAATGGAATATTGACAACAGTATTTAATTTTTCATCTAACTAGATAAAAACCGGATCTAAAGTCATTAGGTTCTAGCTTAGTCCTAAACCTTTATTCGTATCTTTGTTTAATACACTGTGTACAACCACTAACCTGTGTTTACTGAATGGTTTATACAGTGCAGACAACCATAGGACCTTAGTTTAAAATCACTCAACTTTACAGTTGAAGCGAGGTTAGGTTAATTGTAATGAAGTGGCTATATTTACGACAAACATGCTGTAAATATAGCCATAGGGGTGTTTATCCCAGGGGGGTACTCTGGCAATTTTTGGCTAGGGGTGTGCTGCTGTGACCTAAAAATCCTGACCCTACCCCAGACCTAAAAAGACTATTTTTAATACCTTATCACAGACCTAAACAAAAAAAAATCAGTACCTTATTCCAGCATTGGTGTCACATTGGCATCCATACCCTCCTTTCGTCCTTCAGACCAAAATGGACAATTTGTATACCCTATCCCAGACCCCAGAGCTAGAAAACCACACCCTATACTATAGGGTGGCATGTCCCCGTATCCCTTATATACGAGGGTAACCCCCCCCAGTGTTTATATGGTGGTGAGCCAGCCTTGGTACCTGGCTGGTAAACAATGAAAAACACAAATTAAATCATCTCTGCAAAGTGGGCTAGCTGGGGTTCCTGGCTGGCTCACCTCGATATAAACACCCTCTTGGTCTATATTTTTTACAACACTTTTGTAAGATAGCTTTTGTGCAGCCACCCATCTCCCTCCTGGAAAATTCAGAAAATCTCGAAGATTGTCCTGATTGCCCAAATTGCACCAAACCATGCTTTAGTGATCAGAGTGTTTGGAGTGACCATAGGGAAACATTATCGGGATGATCGCAAATGATCTGGGTGATTGTGGGACAAATATATACATGTATTGCAATCATCTGGATAAAATCCATCAATATCAGGATGATTGTAGATGATCAATTCAGGCAATCATGGCGATCATTATTCTTCCAAGAAGGCATTGATAATTAACTGAACAATAAAGTTTTGGTATTACATGTAGCCAGGTACTTCATGTAAGCCTGTCCTCAACACAAATACTAATCCAGAAATTTGTGCATTAGTAGGACATATGCTTATATACATAATTACAGTGCTGTGAGTAACTTTGTTACAAGTAACTAGTTACATTTTTAAGTAACTGTAACTGTAACTGAAACTAGTTATTTTTTCTGAAGAAGTAACTGTAACTATAACTAGTTACTTTTTGAAGAAGTAACTATAACTCGTTACTTTTTTAAAGAACTGTAACTAGTTACAATATTTGGTTCAAAAATGTGACTAGTATAGTTACTGATATTCAGTTGAGGATGTCATTCTTTCTTGATAAAAATGGTTTTGATATAATAATAAAGGTACATTATGTACACATTTGACTATTTCTGCTTAGTGACAACTATATTTAGGCGTTTTGCTGTAAAAACATAATTATGGTACTGGCATCTAAAAACCAGTAATTTCTTTGTTGATTCTAGTAACACGGACAAAGGAATGTAACTTTGTAACTAGTTACAAAATTTTTGAAGTAACTTTGTAACTGTAACTAGTTACTTTCTTTTCATTGTAACTTTTATCTCTAACTAGTTACTTTTCTAACGATGTAACTGTAACTAGTTACAAAAATTATGTAACTTTTACAGCACTGCATAATTATGACTTATAACCAAAGTTTTAATGGAGGAAATTGAAGAATACAAGGCCACAGGGTGACATGATCTCAGAATTTTGCGGTGTTTTGACATGATATTTTATGCAATTTTTTTTCTTTTGTTTTTGTTTAATCTATTTACTTTAAATGAGCAAATAAATATAATTCTCTGGATGGTTGGCCAGTGTTATTCATGATGTTACAACACCTCCATGATGACATCCAAGGGCAGTGGAACAGGGGGGGGGGCTATAGCAGTACAGCCCTCCACCCTAATATTTCTGATGAGGGACCCCCCTCATATCCCTGAAAATAGGGCTAACACCCTATCTAGTACACCCCTATCATTCTATTTGATGCATTAGCCCTCCAATATAAAATATCTGATGTCACTGATGACATTATTTGCATTACATTAAAGGACATTGGCAACAAAAATTAAGTTTGTCTAATTTGAAAGAACTCATAAAATTGTAATAGAAGATCCTTTACAACTTTTTCATATCTTTCTGCGTTTTCAAGATATTTCAATTTGTTTGATATGTAAATGAGATGGTCTCTGACGTCAGGTGTGGGGTAAAATATTTTCACATGTAGCAAAACCAGTTATATCTCTAAGTTTGTTCAGCGAAATCATTTGAAACTGTGCACATAAAAACTCCTTGCGACGCTGAACATTTCATGTTAGATACGTAAGTGATTTTGCTCTGTATGAAAATATTTTACCCCACTCTTGACGTCAGAGACCATCTCATTTACATATCAAACAAATTGAAATATCTTGAAAACGCAGAAAGATATGAAAAAATTGTAAAGGATCTTCTATTACAATTTCACGAGTTCTTTCAAATGAAACAAACTGAATTTTTATTGCCAATACCCTTTAAACATGATGAACAAGAACATATCTAAATTTGTTTTTTGTCTCTGACGTGTTACATATTCTGACCAATTGAATAAATTATATTGGAGAATTGCGTTAAATTCAATTATACCAGGATTTGTTGCAATATAGACCTTATTCAAAAATGGCCGCCGAATTAGAATTCTTTTATGTGCATATAAATTAGCCCTTATGACCTCGTTTTAATGTAAAAATTATTTTGAATTTCACACATGAAAACGAGTTCATAAGGGCTAATTTATATGCATATAAAAGAATTTTAATTCGGTGGCCATTTTTTAATAAGGTCTATTGATGGTTTTATAACATTTTTTAGGGTATTATAAACCTTGGTACAAGTGAAAATAAATTACTCACAGATATTGTAGTTCCAAAGGTACTGTACTAATAGGTCAACTGTAGACAACCATTATTCAATATGTTCAAAATTAATTACAAATACAATAGCGTTAATAGCTATACATCTTCTTATATGATAAAAACATTGTTTGTAGCTCAACGAGGGTTTACAAGTTAAAGATGAACATTGCCACTATTTTTGCTACATAGGAACACAAAGGTATGATATACTTTCGTCAACATGCGTATCTCGAAAGAAAAATTAATATTTTCCTCATTTTTTTTCGTTTAAAAACGGCCAATCTTAAGCCGCAAGGTGCACAGTGGCAAATTTTAGGCTGGGGTGGCCAGATTAGCTTTTGTGTCCCCCCCCCCCCCCCCCCCAAAAAAAAAAAAAGACATTACTAACTGTATTTGATAAATAATCACATTTTTAGCAATGTATAATATATAATATTGCCAAACCTGTAGGAGGGTCCGGAAAATTTTGAAATCCAGAGTCTCTGATATGCCATTTCCTGCATTTTGGAGTGAGATTTTACAGAATTCTGAAGATTATAATACTTCATAGGAAACACAAAAGATTACAGATTTCAGATCTTTATATCCCCCCATTGAAGACCTAGCTATACAAAGAAATAGGTTTATTTTGTTAAGTTTTGGCACCCTTGCTAGTTTTGACGCCCCTTCTGCAACCCCGGCTGGGGGGGCCTTGGCCCCCGACCCCCCTGCCACCACGCCACTGAAGGTGCAAGGGACAAACAGGGAAAAGTGAAGTGACTTTATTTATTGAGCGTAACAAATGACAGTATTTAGATACTGATAACTATACTGATAATGTATCATAATGTATCATACTGATACTGATAATGGTCCTCGTCCTTCTGGTTGATTTTGCGCAAAGAAGAAATCCGGAGAACGCGGTAACTCTACTCACACCATTGAACTATAAGAAGACTGGAACGATAACTCAGGGGGGATTTTGAAGCCAGTGCCAGTCTCTTTGCAGGTAGCTCTCGTGCTTCAAGTTACTTAATTTTCATCCTGCCATATATTTTGTTTGGGACGATAACAAATTACTCCAAAACAACGGATTGAAATACATTGTTTTATACGTATGTTTTTAGAAATAGCATTGGCTTCAATTTGATGTATAGTATAAGTTTCCTCGTTATTTTAAACTTTTTAAAATGTAGTAAATGTTCGACCATATTTAGCTGGGAAATAACACTAAGAAACTTGTTGTAGTTTTTCTGAGTTTTGAGCTGAAATACTTAACGCCGAACGTTGGGCTATATATGAAACTGAAGCTATTGAAAAATGCTATTTGGTATAGAAACTTCAAGACTTTAGCTAAAAGGGAAATAATTAAAAAAAATAAAAACAACTGCCATTTTGTAACGTTCGGCAAACAAAATGGCAGTTGTTTTTATATTTTTTAATTATTTCCCTTTTAGCTAAAGTCTTGAAGTTTCTATACCAAATAGCATTTTTCAATGGCTTCAGTTTCATATACAGCCCAACGTTCAGCGTTAAGTATTTCAGCTCAAAACTCAGAAAAACTAACATTTAAAGATTTTTGGCTTCATCCAATCATAGGGCCTGACTTATGGAGTTAGCGTTCCAATGACTCACAGTCACAAGAAGTTAAGGCGGTCACTCGTCCGATCGACTTACCCCATTCGACCAGGCTTTAACTTCAACGGTGAGAGGCAACGCACTAGTATAACAGCTTTTGCTACCCTGATGTAATGTGAAAACTTGCAACCAACTGTCCGCGTTGGAATTACTTTACTGAATTGCGAACAGTACCAGAGAACTTTCAGTCAGAGGTGGATATAATTCCACAATTATGCGCCTTTTTGCATTTGTTACTTTTTAGACAAAGAAAAATGTGAACGATATTTGTCTTTCAGTGTTAATTTATTTAGATTGTCAATAACCTTTTGAATAATCGAATTTTACGGTTAATACTGTATACTTTAATATTATTTGGCATTAGTTGCATGGTCAGTATTTGTATAATATTAAGGAAATGTTCAAAAAGGAAATGTTCAAAAAGGTAATTAACTTATGGTTGGTGTTACTTTAAAACTAGTTTTCGACGGAGTATTGCGAAGTTCTTGGAGTATTATATGAAGCCTGCGGAAAAGATTAATCCAGATCATGTACGTAGCCTAATTTTGTTTAATCGTTTGAGAATGCTGGCTAGCCACTCACTGGAAATGCTTGGTTTGGATGCGAAGTAATATATCCAACACGAGTCGTCGAGTCAGTGGTCATTCTCCAATTTCTAAATACAGCTAAGCAAGTTGCTTTAACTTTAATATGCAAAAAACCGAATTGCATCTCACAGAGCTGAATTGCTCAGTTTACAAATTTAAAAATGACTACTCTAAAATTTAAGTAAGTGTACAGATAAAACTAGGAGACAATTCAAGTATCATTAAAAAGGACTACACTACTTGGGATAAAACTATTTTTAAAACGAGAAGTGCGACAACGAAAGTTCGTAAAATTGTCATTATTTCGAAGATTGTTATTACGTTTCTCAGGAAGAAGATAATGTAGTTGATGATTAGGGTTCATTAATTTATTTATTTTGTTGACCCAAGACACAGGGAGCTCTAACATGTATTTTTTGTTTTAAACAGTATATACATCCATACACACATACATATTATATATAAATTACCGTATAGTTTAGTAGTGCCCTTGCTCTTGTCTCTTGTTGCTCCAAAAACAGGCCGAATGAAGGATTCAAGGATTTCTTGAATCCTGCTTGAATCCTTCTTGATTCGCCTTGTTCTTGGAGCAACAAGAGGCTAGAGCAAGGATACTATTATATAATATGTATGTGTGTATGGATGTATATGCTGTTTTAAACAAAAAATACATGTTAGAGCTCCCTGTGCCCAAGATTATAAAAAAGTAGAATGCTTGCGTAGTAGTGTTTGAGATAGAGCAAAGTGAAAAGATGGTAAACCGCCGCGAGATTAGTTTTGCTAACGAAATACTGACGTTTTGAGCGGAGCCCACTTCATCAGAGTAAAATGTGATGATCGTGAAACGGCTTCCGCTCGAAACGTCAATATTTTGCTATCAAAAAATTTCTCGGCAGTTTACCATATTTCCACTTGTTTTTAACCAGCTTGGCTGTATTTAGACATCGGAGGATGGACACTGACGAGTGTTGGATATAGCTTCTCAAACGAACCTATATTTTAAGAGAAAATCAATCAAAAAGTTTGCTAAATTTGATCGTAATTCCAATTACGAAATACTGATTATTAAATTATCGAACTTCCAAGTGATACTAACTTTTTTCAATAATTTTAGATTGTTACGTTAAATGGTTGTGGTACATTGATTAAGTGCCTTGGTTCTGCAATATGCAATCCTGGAGGTGAGAGATTTTGAAATTTTAAAGGGGATTGGCATTAAAAATTAAGTTTGTCTAATTTGAAAGAACTCATAAAATTGTAATAGAAGATCCTTTACAACTTTTTCGTATCTTTCTGCGTTTTCAAGATATTTCAATTTGTTTGATATGTAAATGAGATGGTCTCTGACGTCAGGAGTGGGCTAAAATATTTTCATTCAGACCCAAATCACTTACATATCTAACATGAAATGTTCAGCGTCGCAAGGAGTTTTTATGTGCACAGTTTCAAATGATTTCGCTGAACAAACTTAGAGATATAACTGGTTTTGCTACATGTGAAAATATTTTACCTGACGTCAGAGACCATCTCATTTACATATTAAACAAATTGAAATATCTTGAAAACGAAGAGAGATACGAAAACGTTGTAAAGGATGTTCTATTACAATTGTATGAGTTCTTTCAAATTAGACAAACTTAATTTTTAGTGCTATTGCCCTTTAATTTACCTTAAGGCCACACCAATTTAATTTTGTGTTTTACGGGCCCGCCGACGCTAAAAATCCGGAAAACAGAATAAAAATAAAATTGAAAATTTATCCTTTTATTTTTAAAATAAAAGAATAAATAAGTCAAGAATCCGAAATAATAAAAATCAATGGTTTTGTTCTTGCCGAAGCTCACTTTTTATGGCTGAAATGACTTGTCAAAACACGCTGAATTGCTGAGGTTTTGCACTTTTGGTTTTAATAATATTGTTTGGATCGTGTTTTGAGCAATATTCATGAACCGGAACCCGGCAGACTTTAGGCAAAACTTTAGGCTCCAGTCCTCCGCAAGACGCTCTCACGTGTGCTTTCAAGCTGCAGCTCGCTCTTTATGTAAATATCTTGGATGTGCCGTGATGGCGGGCCTACCAGATTGTGCGTTGTTCTCTGTTAGTGCATTACTATATTCACAGACCCTGTAAACACTGCAAAATTTGTCTTGCTAACTCTTGTGTCTTATTGATCTGAATCAGTTAGGCAATGGCTAATCTATTATATCAATACATTGTACTATGTTGCTTTATAAATCCTTTCTTGTGATATATAGATTTCTTGTGATAAATTTGAACATTCCTGAATCATCAATGTAATATTTTTATTTTTTTCCCCTCCTCCGATCCTGAAAAAAGAGGATTTCTGCCCGCAAAACACAAAATAAAATTGGTGTGGCCTAACTCGAGGTGGGTTAACTCAAAGGGGGTTGTTGTTGTCGTTATTGGTAACTTAGCAGGAGGGCATGCCCGCTGGCTATTGGTAACTAAGTATATTAATTTGTCTAATTCTAGAGGGTATTCTTATTCCTACTCCATATTACGTTGGATTCGATGTGGATTTGTTCCTGGAACCAGAAATTGTGCGATTTCCTGTGCACCTGCGTAGTAAGGTACTGACGTAGAAAAAAAAGTGTATGTTCAGGTTTCAATTATGCTATGATGAATTAAATGTTTGAGATCGATATTTAAAGGTGACGTACAGTCCGTTCTGCGCATGACCGCAATGTGGTCCCAAAACATGACATTCGTAGATAATTACATGAAGTACTCAGCAAAATGTAAACCGTTAGGAACAACATGGCAGAAAACCAAGCGATTCGGCGAGTATATCTCCTCGGATTTCTTCTATTTCTCCTGAAAATGTTTTGTTTTGGGTACAAGTAATGAATGGGAACCAAGAAAAGCTTACAATCTTGAATAAGGTATTTAGTATTATTTTTGTAAATAAAGATGTAAACATTAGTTTCGTACATGCGCAGAACGGACTGTACATCACCTTTAAAATACCGCTTATTACCTAAATTACTTATTTTGATGCGTTGTACGTTGGTCCGTATGCTCTGGCGAAGTTGTGTCTTGTTGATGTTTACTTTAGCCTCATCCCGAAACCAAGGCTTCGTTTGAGCTCACAAGGAATGATTTAGAAAAATCTTTAAATAAGGCAAAAGAACAGGTTAGTTACTGGTTTCTGCGTCTCTGTTATTCGTCCGTCTGTCTGTCTGTTTGTTTGTTTGTTTGTCTGTCTGTCTGTCTGTCTGTCTGTTTGTTTGTTTGTCTGTCTGTCTGTCTGTCTGTCTGTCTGTCTGTCTGTCTGTCTGTCTGTCTGTTTGTCTGTCTGTCTGTTTGTCTGTCTGTCTGTCTCTCTGTCTGTCTGTCTGTCTGTCTGTCTGTCTGTCTGTCTGTCTGTCTGTCTGTCTGTCTGTCTGTCTGGTTGTCTGTCTGTCTGTTTGTCTGTCTGTCTGTCTGTCTGTCTGTCTGTCTGTCTGTCTGGTTGTCTGTCTGTCTGTCTGTCTGTCTGTCTGTCTGTCTGTCTGTCTGGTTGTCTGTCTGTCTGGTTGGCTGTATTTTTCCCTGTCTGTCTGGCTGACTGTCTGTCTGTCACTCGTCTGACTGACTGTCTGTCACTCGTCTGTCTTGTTTGTCAGTCTGTCTGTTTGTTTGTTTGTTTGTCTGTCTGTCTGTTTGTCTGTCTGTCTGTCTGTCTGTCTGTTTGTATGTTTGTTGATTTGTCTGTCTGTCTGTCTGTCTGTCTGTCTGTCATTCATTCATTCATTCATTCATTCATTCATTCATTCATTCGTTCGTTCGTTCGTTCGTTCGTTCGTCCATCTGTCCACTCTTTCGTTGATCTGAAAATCATTATATATTTGTTAATCAACCAGGGCATAACAATCCGTGCTTTGTTATTGAGTCATCCAAATAATCCTCTGGGAACTATTTATTCTGAGAAGCAGATGCGAGAGTATATGGAGTTTGCTGAAACGTACGTAGTTCTCCCCACTACTGGCACATTTTTACAATATTGGCTCTTCAATTTTAAAGACTTCTTGGCATTTAACACTTTGAGGCCTGGACCTCTCCCTGTGCTGAATAAAATCGTCTGGCGTTAGCCAGAATAAACCTTAAAGACTCGTCGTCAGGCTTCAAAGTGTTATAGAGATAGGTTTTAACACTTTGAGACCTGGACCTCTCCCTGTGCTGAATAAAATCGTCTGGCGTTAGCCAGAATAAACCTTAAAGACTCGTCGTCAGGCTTCAAAGTGTTATAGAGATAGGTTTTAACACTTTGAGGCCTGGACCTCTCCCTGTGCTGAATAAAATCGTCTGGCGTTAGCCAGAATAAACCTTAAAGACTCGTCGTCAGGCTTCAAAGTGTTAAAACGTGCATGTGTTACTAATTACACACGAGAAAAAACTAAATCTTCTGTCCACCTAATTGACGGTCCCGGTTAAAGATGGCGGCGGTACATTTAACCATAATGCTTTGCGACCTCAAATCAGCTCAAATAGCAACTAAACATTGTTTATCATGCTAAGATGGATTAATTAAGCAAGAATTTCATATTTGCTAAAGTTTATCCTTTTAAACTTATCTTCCAATTATTCTGCAAGAAACAACATTTTAATGTGCGCAAAGGATTATGTTAAATGTACACGCGTAAAAATCTCGCAAGTTGTTACAGCATTGTTGCCTGAACAATGCTGTAACAACTTGTTGACATATGTGAACAACATTGATAAATGAACAACATTGTTCATCATTGTTTCAACAAGTTGTTACAGCTTGATGAAACAACAACCGTTGTTCACGCATGTTGGAACAACCGAAGAACGTGTTGATACATCAACCATGTTCACCATTGTTGTAACATTGTTGTTCATCGTTATTTCGTCATGCTGTTACAACATGTTGTATCATGTGCGAACAACGTTGTTGGCTATAAAAATGTGCTGTTGGAACAACTTGTTCATGACTGTTGATTTATCCGTGAACAAGTTGTTCGAACTATAAGTGAACAACTTGTTGACAACTTGTTCACGGCTGTTGACAACCGTGAACAAGTTGTGCGTTTTTACGCGTGTAGAAGACGCCGTCTTTTTTGGTACGGTCAATTCGGTAAATGCGTTCAAACTTCTCTGGCTTTTGACGGGAGATGTTATTATACGAAAAGTATTCTACGTACCGGAATCGTTTAAGTAATTTTTTTGGAAATGCTCTTTTTCTAGGCATTCGTTACACTTTATATCTGACGAGATCTACATGCTTTCCATTTTCAAAGAAGGCTGTTCAATGACGTCAGCATTGGCTATAACTGGGTGAGTCTTTTCACGGAGTCTTTGCTGATTTGTCAATCTCGTACCCAGAGCCTGCGGTTCTTTTATCCAGCGACAAGAAGCCAGCGACTCTGGCCGAAACGAAGTAAAGCAGTACGGTGATTGGTTTAAATCCTCATGAGCGTTCTCTCGGAAATCGTTCGGAAGTCCACGTTTTTCTGACTCGATGGGCTGCAAGGGTCTTGGTAGGAAATTAGTGATTTGTCCAAGTGTTGTAACACGATGAGCAGTACCGCGAAGTTAAGCAATCCAGAGATAATTTGGGGATACCGGTTGCGCAATCAGTGAGTGTACCATCTAGAGTCTCGGAAATGGCATTTCCTGCATTCTGAGGGGCGAATTTCAACATTCTGATGGGTGATTTGTAATGCAGCTTTTCACTAGTCTACACAGCTTAATTAATAAACTTTTGAATTTTTTTATACAATAGCAAGAATATTAAAATACTTGCAATAAAAATTTACACTTTCCACGCTCGAATGCACGATACAAGGAACGCAGGTTCTGGGGAGAAAAGTCTGGTCAGCATATCACAAGAAACGGAAGGCAAGTACTTCATCTTATCGTATTATGAGATCATGACTAGAGTAGCAGACATTACGACGTTTTATTACGTTTTCTTTTTCTACTGGCATTGGTGAGTGCCTAATTTAGCTGCTTTAAATGACTGCAAAGAGAACTCAGTTTGTAGTACACAGTTTATAATGATTGTAGTTAGTTTTATGTTAATTTCATGTTCTTTTGAATTAATGTCATTTATGATTTTTTGGGGACCTAGTTTGGGATCCCAAACCCGGGTACCGGTGCCTAAACCCTTCTGGTACGGTCCTGTATGAAAATTTAAAACGATGTAAACAAAGCCACAGGCTAAGCTATTCAAATCTAAATAATCTTTGATATTTAGAAATCAAGAAAACCAAACTACTGAATAGCTTACATTTTTTTCAACTGATTTTAGCTGATTCTTTTAAACACTGCTTTTGCTAAATTATTTATATGAATTTATCACTTTTGGGGTTTTGTTAAATAAATAAATATATATCTTATTGTTTTAGGCTAATAAATCCGGAACGACTGCATATCCTATGGGGATTTAGTAAGGTATATGGAAAAATTGAATTTGTTTTCCCAATCTTAAGATTGGTGGTAAGGAAGGAAGGAAGGAACGAACGAACGAACGAACGAACGAACGAACGAACGAACGAACGAACGAACGAACGAACGAACGAACGAACGAACGAACGAACGAACGAACGAACGAACGAACGAACGAACGATCGATCGATCGATCGATCGATCAACGAATAAACAAACAAACAAACAAACAAACAAACAAACAAACAAACAAACAAACAGCGCCCACGTCCAAACCATCTGAGTTCCTTACAGTAGCTCAATGATTAGAGCGTCTCACTGGCGATCAGAAGGTTGTATGTTTGAGTCCCGCTTGGGAACACAGAAATTGTTAATTATGAGTAAAATAACTCGAACGACATATTAACATACAAGCGAACAATTATTGAAAATTTGAAGTTATCTAATCCTTTGCGTTATGTCGTATGTTTAGAGAAGAGACGAATATGCTACCTCGGATCAATCTCGTTCCCAGAGCCCACGTTCCCCACCCGGGAAACGAGACACTCTGGGATAATCCGTTTCACATCGATATTTTATTGGCTGATGAACACAGTGAACTCTATATAACTCTTCTTCCGGATAACAAGAATCCTGTGATGGCGTGAACGGATTATCCCAGAGTCTCTCGTTTCCCGCCCGCTGGGTAAGGGGAACGTGGGCTCTGGGAACGAGATTGACCTCGGATATGAGAGTTGAGTGTAAATGTTCTTTGAGCTACAGTATTTTACTATTTTGTGGATTCGAGTCTCGCAGAAAATTTTTCTGAGTAAAATAGCTGGAAGACCATTTACACTCAATACTCAGTTTTATTATATGGCTGGGTTTGATTTCCGGTCCGTACGCAAAACGACGCACGCTGATTGGTTCCTGAGAGGTCGGGATTTTACGATATTGAAGTTTTGGCGGGAACATTTCTGAGTTGATTTGAATACAAATAAAAGAGTACTGGGTATCTTTATTCAAATATTCTGAACAATAAAATGTGTTGGAACATTACTGCTGGTTTTCTTTAAAGCTGTTTATCTAAAAACACGACAAATAGAAGCCGAACTGGTGTAAACAAGAAGGCAGGTAAAACAACACTCGAAGCTTAAAAATAAAGTGAACCAATAGCCATATAATAAATTCCTTATTAACCTCGTTTGCTCGGTCTGTACGGGAAAGTATTTGCCCTCGGTTTTATCGCACAAACCTCGCTCCTTCGTCGCTCGGTCTGTACGAAAACCTCAGGCAAATACTTTCCCCTACTCGCACTCGGTTAATAAGTCCTTAATGTCGTATACTATTTTTTTTGTTATTAAATGTATTTCTAGGACTTTGGCATGTCTGGCATCCGTGCCGCCGCTATTTATTCACGTAATTTGGACATTTTAGATGCTCTTGAAGCAATTTCGTATTTTTACGCAATTCCACTCGTACTTCAGGTTGGAAAATCAATGCGAAAAAATAGTAATGAAAAATTAGTAATTGAAACTAAAAAACATAGTTTAATTACTCAGTGTGAGGTCTGTATGAGAAAGTATTTAAGATTAAGGGCATATACACAGGCGAGGTCAGGTGAGGCGACGTCAGGTGAGGTGTAGTGACGGGAGGCATTGCAAGGTGAGTCGAGGCGAGCTGGAGAGATGAGGTGATGTGATGTTAGGTGTGGTGAGGAGAGGTAATGCTGTGAGATGGCGCTTGGCGAGACGAGAAGAAGAGATGGGAAGGGAGGGGAGGGAAAGGCAGGGAAGTGAAGGGAAGGGAAGGGGCAGGGGAAGAGGTGGGAAGGGAAGAGAAGAGAAGAGATGGGAAAGGAAGGCAAGGAAAGCAAAGAGAAGGGAAGGGAATTGATTAGAAGAGATGAGATGGGAAAGGAAAGGAAAGGAAGGCAAGGGATAGGAAAGGAAGGGAGGTGAGGTAACGTGAGGTGAGCTGTAAAGTAAAGTAGGGTAAATCTTTTGAGTAGTACAATGTATATTTTTGATGTACGTTATTCGATTAATGCTGTTTTTTTATATCTTTTTTTATGTTTTCTATTTTCTTTCAAAACGTTAGGATATGCTGGAAAATTTTATTAGCGATTACGGTATTTCCATATTTATAATTTTTTATAACTGTATTCATCTATATACATATTGCAACGTAGATATTGTCGTTTATAGTGTTTGAGCTGTTAACTACATGTCTACAATGACAATGTAAGTTAAGTTACAACGTAGATTTTAAAACATGCAATTATTGGGCAGATGTATTCTGGTAATCTCCAGCTAGAAGTCTGCCTTAGCTTCCAACGCCCACGGCAGCTGCGGCCTCTCGTAGCCTTAAAGGCCTGGCCAAACGCTTTCAACATTTCATTCAACATCGTTCAACATTGTTGAATTCAACCGTGATTCAACATGTTGAAAGCGTTTGGCCACCCTGTTGAATGGTGTTGAACGTTGTTGAACGAAATTACCACCCTGTTGAATGGTGTTGAATGATGTTGAACGAAATTTGAACATGTTCAAATTTTCGTTCAACATGCGTTCAACAATGTTGAACGATGTTGCATGAAATATTGAAAGCGTTTGGCCATGCCTTTAAAGCTTCTTTCGCGATGATAAATCCTTTATCGCACTCGTGACCATTGATTAACTCTAACGTATTCTACAAATGTAGAATGGCTGGATAAGACATTGATTCCTATAAATCATAATCGACTACGGGAATGTCATGGCATAATATCAGAAGCGTTACAACGCATCGGTGTTCCCATTGTTAAGGGCTGTTCTGGTCTGTTTATGTGGATTGATTTACGACAGTTCATACAGCCGCTGGATTTTGATACGGAGAGAAGTTGTAATGAAAGTATTCTTGATTGTGGAGTTTATGTTAATCCAGGATTTACGTTTAACTGTGCTGAACCTGGCTGGTTTCGTCTTGTTTTTGCAAGTGATCCTGAAATGATAAAGTTAGGTAAGTGAAAGTAATATTATAATAATTTTATCGGGAGAATTCAGCTGAGCTTATCAGTTTTAAAGTGCCTATATCATGGTTGTGGATTTTACATATTTAGGATATTTGGAACCTGGACTTTTTTTGCCGTTAAAGGTGACGGAAGTGACGTCAAAAGAGGAATCTGGAAAGTGGTTTTCATATAGACAAATTCCTCTTTCGACGTCACTTCCGTCAACTTTAACGGCAAAAAAGTCCATGAAGATGAAATTTTCGCCTGAGAAGATATATTACATATCTTCTCATAATGGTCCAATAAATATAAATTTGTAAAGTCTCTGAGGATGACATAGGCACTTTAACAGTTCTAAATCACTGAAACTGAACTGACTGAAACTTTATTTATAGAGGGTTTAAATCACGTGGTTAGCAGAAGCTAATCTTACCCAGGGCCCTCTAAACGGATTACAGCTAAGACCTAGGTGTTGGTTTTACGAAGGGAGGAAAACCGGAGCACCCGGCGAAAAAAACCCGAAGCACAGGAGAGACCAACTAAACTCTACTCACATGATCCAAGCTCGAGAACCGGATTATTCCCAAGCGGTCACCCATCCAAGTACTAACCCCGTCTAACCGAGCTTAACCATTGGTGAGAGGCAGCGCCCTAACAGCACACGCCATCCGTGCTCCCCTGATCACCATTGGTTTGTTTATGGAATTGCATACTTTCAATACTTGGCAATACTCTGGAGCAAAGATTGTTTTGATGACAAATGTTGCGTTTTTCTGCCAAGTTACATGTAAAGTTATGAGTTAAGTAAATATTTGTTGCATGAGCCTGAGTCGGACCAAAAACATTGATGACCGCGAACATCAACTCTATAATAATTGTTATCTTGTTTTACGTTGGAAGTACAAATTTTCGACCTTAAAGGGTATTGGCAATAAAAATTAAGTTTGGCTCATTTGAAAGAACTCGCCAAATGGTATAAGAAGACCTTTTACAATTTTTCCGTATCTGTTTTGGTTTTGGAAATATTTGGACCAAAGACAGCGTGCTGTCCGCCATCTTGTTGTAATATTGGGTCTAATTAACTAGGAAATTGGTGACGTCACAAGCAGGATAAACCTGATGAAACTACTCCGTGGGTGCCCAAATTTCCACGGAAGGCTTTTTAAATGTTGTGGGTCAATTTAAAATGGAAATAGCGCAACAAAAAAATCGAGTTTCTAGCTCATAATGTCATAAGGTTGGCAAGATAAAAATTTCACTTTACCCTGCTTATGTCGTCACATGCATAATTTTGCATATATTCAAACTACTACAATAGGTTGTTTGAAAAGAATGCTAATTCATTTTCTAAGGGTTCGAATTTTTTTGATACACACTGTATAGCAACGTTTCAGTTCAATCACTCAACCGTGCTATTTAAATATTAATAAACCTAAAACAAAGGATGTGCACGGTGTAAGGGTACGGTTCAACATAAAATCACAGCTCATTATAGGCGCTTTGAAGTTTGCCGAGTTTCCAGACCATATCTCTATTGATTATGATCACATATGAAGACACTTTGATTAAACATGGGTTTTTTATTTATGAATTATTAATGAATTTTTAAAAAACTATTTTTTTTATTACTTGTCTAGGTGTTGAAAGAGTTGTAAAAGTTCTGGAAAATATGAAACTAAATCACGCAAGAAAATCACAATAAGTGCATTTGTATGAACTCATTATTATTATTATTATTATTATTATTATTATTATTATTATTATTATTATTATTATTATTACATGATTCAATTTTGAACTTTCTTGCTTCAAACCTAAAGACGGTCAGCGGTTCAAATCTCTATGTCGATCTTCCGGGATACAAAAGTCCATCCACATTAACCGGCGACTCATACCGTCCAGACTTGCTCCTGACAACAACTAGTGGATGCTTATACATTGTTGAACTAACTGCTGGTTTTGAATCTAATCTTCAAAAGAATGTGGAACGTAAAAAAACTAAATATTTAGAATTAATTAGAGAACAAAGAAAATTATTTATATCCGTAAAATTTATAAATTTATCAATTAGCTCTCTTGGTGTCTTTGCGAAAGAATGTTCAACATTTCTAAAAATGCTAAATGATCTTCATTTTGACAAAGTTCACCAAAACTATTGTGTGAAACGAATGACGACAATTGCCATCAGAACCACGTATTATATATTCTGTTGCCGAAATAAGGAATGGACAAACCCAGATTTATTAACTTTTTAATGTTGTATTGTACAAGTTTGTTATGTGTTTTTATAGTTATATATTATAGTGTACCATCGATTCAAGTAGCCGGTTGTAAATTACCTTAATAAGTGAGATTTACAATTGTTTATGTAAGAACTAAATTTAATCAATAAAGTTTCCATTATTATTATTATTATTATTATTATTATTATTATTATTATTATTATTGTCATAATAGATAATTTAGATTTTAGACACGAGGCGAAGCCGAGTGTTTTTATATCTGATAAAACACGAACTGCGAGTTTATTGAACGGCTTCAAAAACGAACCACTTGGTAAGTTCATTGGCGTAGTAAGTTTGAAAAATAACCTTGTCTAAAGCCGAGAAAATCAAAGCTAAAGTTTATGTAAATCAGGAGGTATCTTTATCACATATAAAGACACTGATTAAGCTTTAATTTCTTTTGAAATTTCCTCATGAATTATTAATGAGTTTTTGAAGAGTTCATAACATTGTAGCCCAAGGGCTGGGTAATTAAAATATTATTCAAAATACAAATTTTATAAATCCTGAAACAACACCTCATATATGTATGGTATACTACAAAAACAACTTATATATATATGTATAATTTGTTCATTAAAACTATTCTATTGGGGAGTCTATTTACTTGAATTGCTGTATATAAAACTATTTCTTAGTCTGTTAGTCTTTCACACAGGAACGTTAAATTTACGCATGTTTCTTAGATTTATAGAAGATTTGTTGAACTCAGGCAATAAGTGATGCAGCTTATGGCTCTTATTACAGCATATTTCCTTAAAATTATTCGCAATGCACGCTTCTGTATTCTTTCTAATTCGTCTGAGAGGTACAGGCGTACTCGCGATGATCGGGCGAATACAGGTGCACGGTGTCAAAATTTTTGTGTTCTCTCTCAGCAATTTTTGCACGTTCTTATCATTGTTACGTTATTATCGTTGTTGTTGTTATTAGCGATGTACGTTCAGATCACACTTCCACTACCGCTATCGCTACCGTAAATGTGGCTAAACTGGTGTAATGTTCGTTTTTTCGTCCTGTAGTCGTAGTTGGTTTTAATCCTAGTACCGTAAAACACTTTCTTTCTGCACTAGGTTCGAGACCTGCGACCATTACTGAACGCAGCGCAGCGCAGCGCAGCGCAGCGCGTAGTAACTAGTAGTTACTACGCGGTATGAAAAAAGTTCTAGCAAGAGCTAGAACTATAAAATAATTCACGAGATAATCAGCCAATTACAATAGTTCATTCAATCACCTGATTGAAGTTGGATACTCCAGTAAAACAAGCTAAAATCATATACCACCCAAGATATTAGATGAAAACCGATGTTCATCTAATTCTTAAGATCTCAATTATACCTATGCAAAATAAACAAATTGCTGTATGAATAAATTTTACACACACTCTCCTGAATAAAATCTCATGATAGTTTATTTTAATTGAATTTCCCAATTGAAATCGCTCGATTGATACTCGTTAATCGTGTTTCATCAGGGGAATCCAAACACACGAAAACAAGTGTTTTCATCATATTTTCTCGTGTTTGGATCCCCTACTGAAACACTCGAACTCGTTGATATATTACATCCAGAATGAAATTCTTATAATACGCTCTCTTGTTTATCGTGCTTTAATCTTACTTATCAAATTCATTAATAATTCATGAGGAAAAATTCAAAAGAAATGAATGTTTAAGCAGCATCTTTAACTACGGATAAAACATTGATTAATAAAACATCAAGGTTTTATAAAAGTTAATAGGCACTAGTGCCTCAAATTGAGTTTTTTCTGACTGTAAATTATCTTATCTCACCTTTCCTACGACTCTTAAACAAAGTGTTCATCATTTACACTTAGAATTTGATAAGTAAGTTAAAATATTCGCGTCCGATCTTTATGGGCATCTACAATGGCTCGCCTTCGGCTCGCCATTGTAAATGCCCATAAAGATCGGCCGCTCATATTTTAACTATCACTTGATGTGCTCCATCCTTGAGATTGGGTCCGATATATATTTTAAGACATGAACAAGATATCTCGAAAGAAGCTCTTTCAATAATGTAGGGGATGTTAGAATAATGGCAAACACCATTTTACATCCTCTACTTCAAGCTATGAAGTAATTTATGAATGTCGCTATAGAGTCCAAAATATTAAACGTACTTTTATAATATCTTATTTTTCACCATTTTAACTTTTCGTCACCTAAACCAATAGAGGGTTAAGAAAACATATTCATGGACTATATATATATATATATATATATATATATATATATATATATATAGATTCTTCCTGATTTACATAAATTTTACATAAAGCACTCCCTCTACTCTTACTACTCTACTCTACTCTACTCTACCCTACCCTACCCTACCCTACCCTACCCTACCCTACCCTACCCTACCCTACCCTACCCTACCCCACCCCACCCCACCCCACCCCACTCCACTCCACTCCACTCTACTCTACTCTACCCTACTCTACTCTACTCTACCCTACTCGATCCACTCTACCCTACTCGATCCACTCTACTCTACTCTACTCTACTCTACTCTGCTTTGCTCGACTCGACTCGACTCGACTCGACTCGAAATATCGTTTAAAAACGTGGCTACTTAGATGTGTACGATGCAGCTCGCCTTGTAAATCAGATACAGATCGCTGCTCATGCTTTATCTATTACTTATAAGTTGAGATACCATTATTACCATTTTATTATTCATTTTAATGGAAAATATCCTCACGTGTGTGTGTATGGTGGCACAGTGGTTAGCATACGTGCCTTTCACCTCTGCGAGCCGGGTTCGATTCCTGCACGGTGCAGTTATCTGATTCACCTTGGCCGCATGTGAGTAGAGTGCTTCCAGTTTGACTCTACCAAACACCACAGGTTTCCTCCGTGTACTCCAGTTTCCTCCTGTAGTAACACTGGACCAATGAGGGTGGGCCCTTACTGGACCTCTGAGGATAACAGTTTAGATAGAACTGATAGAGTTATCCAGTATAAATAAGGTTAGTTTAGTTTTAGTTTTAGTTTTACTCCGGAAAAAGCCTTTCGATGCTTTTGTTTTACGATTTCACAACTTCTGCGTCATGCTGGAAGCATATGGAAATACATTATTCCGCTGTAGTTTTCATGCCAATGGTATATTTGTTAAATGAACGAACATTATGTAAAATACGGGTTCGTGTTCCCACTGTAATTTCCCGCCGTTAATCACTTTTGAATGCGCGGTTCTGAAGTTCGTTGCCAAAAGTTTCAAATTACGTTACTAAATTCAAAAGTTCATGACGAAGTTCGATTCGAAATTCACCCTTACGGAAAACCTTCGGTCGACCAGACTTTCTTTTGATAGGGTTGCTTTCGGAAAATATGTTGTTAATCATTCTGCAATTCCAAATTACCAGCTGCATATCCAAAGAATGGCTCGCAAAGTTCAACTTCGAATCGAACATTCGACGCAACGTTCATGGCAACGAACTTCCGAACATGAAAATTGAACATTGAAAATTGAGCTGAAATCGACAATTATAGGTTTTCGTAAGTTCCACCTATCCTTTTTGTCTTATTTTTAGCACTTGGGTCGTTAGAGCAAAAATAAAAATGTTTAAGCAGTGTGTTTGTACAAAGAATGACTGTCTTAGAATAAGTACTAATGATCATTATAGGTACTAAAGTCCACACGTATATACGTTTAAAAACGTAACTTAGGTTTCTAGTTTTGCTTTTTAAAATGAATCTTTTTTGCCACGCACACGAATAGAATACGTTTCCAAAAAGTTTTGATTTTTCTACAGTTGTCGTGGTTTACTCAGTTGGAATGGTGGGCATACAACAACGTATATATATATACGTGTTGGCGGGAGCGTGGGTCCAATATAATGTATATATTGGCATAGGGGATGTTTGAATTACTCTAAAAGCGAAAGCAAAGAACTTACAACATGTCTCAACAAGCTGTTGGGGGGGGGGGGATTCTATGTGTAGACGGTCGCCACGCTATCTCAGCCAGCCGCTCTGAATAGTTTCCCGAAAATATCATCTACCGTGACAAAGTTAAAACTTGTTTAAAACACTCATGAAACCTTTATTTTGTTAATTTGGGTGTTCAAACGACCGCCACAGAAATTCTGCCTGCCAACTTGCGATGACTTGCGTTCTCGTTTGATTAATGGGGCTTTAGGGTTTATAACGATGATCTTTATTATTTGCGAATTGGCTTCGTCAAAGACTAAGAAACAAACAGTTCACTTCGGAAACGCCTTGAAACTCGTCTCTCTAGTCCCGACTCACTACTTAATCCTATCAATAAACACATATCGGTTTACACTTGTTGACAACGCGTTGACAACAAGTGACTAGCCCATAGCTTATTAACACAATAACAGACTTCCTGTAAACATTTAAGGCCTGGCCAAACGCTTTCAACATTTCATTCAACATCGTTCAACATTGTTGAATTCAACATGTTGAAAGCGTTTGGCCTGTTGAATGATGTTGAACGTTGTTGAATGGTGTTGAATGATGTTGAACGAAATTTGGGCATACTGTAACACCCGGACTGGACTGAACTGGGCTGGACTCAAAAATCTGTAAAACCCGGACTCAAAAATCTGTAAAACCCGGCCTTATATTTTTAACAAACGGGGGTCCCACTGATGCTTGTAAATACCCGGGGGTCGTAGTGGGCTTTGAATGAACGGGGGGAGGGTTGACGTGACGTTAAACTCGGAGACGAAACATAACTCTGATCACGGTTAATATACGTCTACTCACTTCAAAAGCAGAACGCTGGCCTGGGTTTTCCTATATGCTTATTTTCTTTCTTCGCAGCGCTTCTGTTTTGACTACCGGTGTCATGAATCATGATATTTCTATAGAAAACTTGAATATTTTTTAATCTTACTGAGAACAGAGGAAACTAGCCTGCGACTAACACTCAATGCTGGAATGCGAGGTGTAAATATGATCATCTTTGCTTTAGCACTCAGTAAAATAACTGACTGCGCCATGCAGCTTGGCCACAATTTGTCTATAATATGTTGTATATTAGCGTTTAGTCCTTGGTAAAACTATATAAATTTCCGAAATTCTGCACGCATACTAAAGCTTTGTCGTTCTTGGCGTGACCGAGTCATTGTTTATTAATTAATGACACAAGTGAGTAGACGTATATTAACCCAATCTCGTTCCCAGAGCCAAATATGCCCGGCCGCGCGGGCAAATCAAATGGCTCTGGGACAATCCATTTGAAATACAGGAAAAAGTGTGTATTTTGGGGCATGCGCAGTTGTAATTTTTGTACCCAGACCCACGAAAACCTTCAGCACGGCCGTTCAATATTCTGCAAAATATATCGACGTGTTGTGGCTGATTCTGGAATTTAATAGTAACAAACAGCAGTAGAAATGTTGTAAGAATATAATCGTGGCTGGTTTGTGATGCGATAAAGTATTACTTGGCAGAAATTTCTGGATAAGAGACTGATAAATGGAAAATAATGCATCAGGCGTGAAAGTGATCGATGACCAGTTCATGACCTTCTGATGAAACCCAGTTTGAATTCTTGTTTATTCAAACTTATGAACACGAGAATATCGTATTATTGTTCTGAATATTATTCGAAAATTCGTAGACAGCTACAAGGTAAATTACAACGAAATCTGGAATTTTAAAAACTTATATTTTCATGTATATAGTACTCAGTCTGCATGTATGTCTTTCAAATATTAAAAACGTGACCTTGGTGGTATATTTGTCATTTGTTGATTTGCAACATTTAATTTGTTACATGTTTGTGTGTAATCGACACTGTAGCTTTCTGAGGTTTAATCATTTATTAATTCATATCATTACTGTTTATACTGATCTGTGTGATTGAAGATTCAAACACCAGTAGCTGAACCTCACTATGAACCAGCCATATTTGTACGGCCTGTTTATATTGCCCATTTGAGTATGGCAGAAATAATTCTATGCATAAAAAAATAACAAAGTGAGAGGTTCTTCTTTTACTTATTTTTAAACATTAACTTTAAAGTACTTAACACCAAATATGCGAGGGGCAGGTGGCACACATGCTCACATTTAGCTAATATATGATTTATAATGATATTGGATTTTGGTGTCTAGTTCAGTTGTAAAATTTACTAAAGTTTGTGGAGCCCTTCATCAGAGTAAAACCAAAGGCACCACCTTTTTAACTTTATACCCAAAACACTGCTTAAATATATCAACTTTACTCTTAAAAACATTACAATTATATGATTACTGGTATATATACTGTAATAAAGCAGCTTCTGGTACAAAAAAATACCCTTTAGACTTGCATCTTGACCCACCAACGTCCAAATGTCAGTCAGGATTAAAATTTCCAAGGGAAAGCACAATGCACCCCACCTTATTATTAATTTTGACAAATTAGGCTAACCCGAAGTATCTTCTGCCAGCACTAGGTAGATAATGCTGGCATGCATGTAGTCCATTTATAACAAGGGTGTCCATAGTTAGTAAGGCTCTCATTTGTACTGTATACTCTACTGATAAATTTACTTTTGGATGAAGTGCCAACTGAAGATATTTGAACCAAGGCTACATTGTGTGCAGCCTAAGATGAGTAAAGTCATAGTCAGCAATAAATTATGAGTTTTAAGAAATCATTTTATAGCCTTTTCACCACCAGGTTAAGCTATTTAGAATTTTATTCTGGTTAAACATGCCAGATGATTTTATGCAGAGGGAATGCATTAGCTGGTTGGGGTGGCCTTGCAAGCTCACATTGTATGGGTCAACTCACTGTTGCTTAGGTTTGCTGAGAATCCCTGTTAATCAGCTAATTAAGTTACAGTAGCTGGTGTAGGCAGGAATGGGTTATGGTCCAAATCAAAATGTGAAACACAGTAAATGTAATATTAATTTTATTGTGTAAACAACCAGAGTTAGTAGTGGAAAATTGTTCTCTCGAGGTGGGAATTCTTAACTTCTGGCTTTTAAATACATCCCGACTGCAGCTGTTCAGTAATCAGTACATAAGAAATAATACAGAGATTGTTGTTTGCAAAAGTACTGAAAACTACAGTTGGTGACTGTACTATGAAAAGACCTTTGGCTGAACTGATTTTCAAAGTAATTTTGTTTAATTTAGAAAGCAGACTTTGGATATACAGTGTGTACTAAAACATTGACTGTAACCATCAATCACTGTCTGTTTATTATCAGGGATGCCAGGAGGGGCATAGGGGTGTAGGCCCAACTTTGTCATGAAGTGCCCTTTTTATGTTAAAACATGTGCCTCAAGTGTCCTTTTGAAGTCCTACCCCCTGAACAAAGTGCCCTTTTGATGCTGTGCCCCTCCAAGATCAAATTGCTTCCTACACCACTGGAGGGGCAGCTTCCACTCATTGCCTTTCAGTGCTAGGAGGGGCAAGGGGGGTTATCACTTAATATGGATATCACTTAAAATAAGATATTAAAAAGGAAACTATATGGGGTCACTACATAGAGTGGGTATCTCGTATTTAAATTATAATTAAATAGAAAAATAAGTTCACCATTTATTATTTTATTATCATATATTTTATTTATTAACATTTGTACCTAACTGACACTGGAGAAACAACAATAGGACTCAAGGTCCCTTGCAAGTTTGTTCTCCTAAGATTGAATTGTTGATTTTAAGGAGTGGGGAAAACCAGAGAACCTGGAAAAACCCTTGAAGCACAGGAGAGATCAACTACAATAACTCTACTCACACGAATGAGTTCCAAGCTCAAGCCTGTGACAGGGTGTCCAAAGTGGTCACCCATCCAAGTACTAACGCCACTTTGGATCACAGTGGTCAGGCAACTCTTCACCACCCATGCTTCCCATATGGTCACATAGGTATAGTACCAGTTTAAAACTGGTGTAAAATGTATAAATCAGCAACTAATGCTTACCCCATATGGATATAATACTTCAAACCAATGTACAGTATATTACTTGTAGATACAAATTAAAAAAACAATGCCTTGTAGTACATTGTACAGCTATAAGAATATTATGTCACATATAACATATATAAAAAGTAATAAACACAGTTTCAACAGCCATAAGACAATATATTTTTTTGTTAAAAATATGAGGAGATACTACATACATGTTGATATAAACTTGATCAGTCACTCCGCTAATTATGAATATTTGAGGTGATTGAAAGATGTAGACAATTATTTATTATTCAAATAGCCATCATTTATACGTTCCAATGATACTTCTTGAAGTCAAATCCAGTGTCCATATGACGATATACCATAAATATTTAATTATTTTATATACAAGTACGGAAAACTATGAAATCTGAAAAGTGAACTCGTCACGAAGCACGGCCACGATACATGGGCCACGATGAATCTGTTATCTGTCATACTTTAAACTCGAACCAGAGTTCCAAAAATACCACAAAGGCAAGTAAGTATTTCTTGTCTCCTTGAAATGACTTTTGCAAAGGAATAACTCTCAATTTCTCAGTTTAAGTCCCAATAAACATGTTATTTCGCTTCACTCCTTCTCGAAAACAACCAACATTACATGAAGACCGCGATGGGAGAATGGGTGTGAAATTATCTGCGCAGCGCAGTAGGCGTCAACGCGTTAAGCCAATCAGAATCGATTTTCAAATGGTTTGTCCCAGAGCCATTCGCTTGCCGCGCGCGTATGGGTCTGGGTACGAGATTGATATTAACCGTGATCGGAGTTATGTTTCGTCTCCGAGTTTAACGTCACGTCAATCCCCCCCCCCCGTTCATTCAAAGCCCATTACGACCCCCGGATATTTACAAGCATCAGTGGGACCCCCCGTTTGTTAAAAATATGAGTCCGGGTTTTACAGATTTTTGAGTTCGGGTTTTACAGATTTTTTAGTCCAGTCCAGTCCAGTCCAGTCCGGATTTTACAGTATGCCCGAAATTTGAACATGTTCAACTATTCGTTCAACACGCGTTCAACATTTCTATTGTTCTCAAAATGTTGAAGGTGTTGAACGCATTTGGCCACATTTCATTCAACTTTGTAATTAATTTGGCTTCTCGTGCTTTCAACATTATTCAACATCGTTCAACAATGTTGAATGCGATGTTGAAAGCGTTTGTGAAAGCGTTTGGCCAGGCCTTATACTACACATGCAAGGAGGAAACGATGAAAAAGCAGTCCATTTGACGTCATCTGACGTAATTCGTGTGTTCGTTTACATGAGCCCGGTTGTGCAGCCGGAAATCCGGGAGAGCACTCAACGAAGTCAGATCCGCGTCCCTTGTTATTTCATATAAAAAAAAATATTTTCTATTCGTGCCAAATGGGATCCTTAGTGAAGTGTAATCTCCACATAATGAGCGCACTTCATGGGAAGAAGCCAGATGGGATCTTAGTGAAGTATAATCTCCACATAATGAGCGCACTTCACTGAAAGAAGCCAGATGGGATCTTAGGTGAATGAGAGTGAAAAACATCTATATATAATTGAACCCTCCATTCCACCTGACTGGATGATGTTTTCAGTGTCGATTTGCACGTTTACATTAATATTAGTGTAAGACATCGTATTGTTCAAGATATAAGGAGTCAATTGAATATATTAATAAGCTTTATTATTATATAAAATAGAGTGTTTAGTATTGATTTTTCCGCCACTAATAAAAGTGATAATCTCACATGTGCGATTATTTATGATAATCGCACATGTGACGATTATCGCTGAATCAGCATTATAGTTTAATGCAATTTTTGCAAGGCAATAGGACAATTTTTTTATATAATAAACAGAACAATACATGGATGCTTGGAAATATGAAATTTATTTCTCGTGTTGAACAGGATATGTCACTCGTTCGCTTCGCTCACTCGTGAGATATCCTGCTCAACACTCGAAATAAATTTCATATTTCCGCACATCCATGTATCATTCTCTATATAGACTAGACGTCGTATATTAACAGTCGTAATACGACGTATATAGCTAAATCAATTAAGGTTGTCCTGACCAAAGCCAAAAGGTCAAAGCCAAGCGCTGAAAGTACGATGGGAATAACTATTTAAATAGCGAAGCACACATTTACTATATTTATAGGCCAAAATCATGCAAATAAATCAAACTTGCCTCTCTGGGGTTTATTAACGAGCATTTCCACGCTTGGCATTGACCTTTTGGCTTTGGCCAGGACAACCTTAATTGATTTAGCTGTATTATTAGGGACCTTAAGATTTAGGGCGGCAACCTCAACGATGACGTCCTTTAATTAAACAAATTAGGATTATTTTTGCAAAACAACAAGAATGAATAATTATACAACGCCAATTAAGGCCTGGCCAAACGCTTTCAACATTTCATTCAACATCGTTCAACATTGTTGAATTCAACCGTGATTCAACATGTTCAAAGCGTTTGGAATAACTTTTTATTTGAGTGTCAATGTATTTAGCTATATATACAGCTAATTGGGGACAATTGAGTGATGAGTGTTGAGTGATGTTGAACGTTGTTGAGTGGTGTGTTGAATGATGTTGAACGAAATTTGAACATGTTCAAATTTTCGTTCAACATGCGTTCAACAATGTTGAACGATCTTGCATGAAATGTTGAAAGCGTTTGGCCAGGCCTTGAGCATTTTCACGTCTTCAGGACGACGTCAACAACCAAAGTGAGAACTGTTGTTTAAGATTGACTTCAATATTGACACTACAATCATTTTAGCAATACTGGGGCGTTTTTGGTCAAATATAATAGTCAGTTAACCGTGACTTCTTTAAATTGTGAAATTCATGTTGCTTTTTTTTAGTCGTCGTCGTCGTCCTAGCATCTTAAAGGGTATTGGCAATAAAAATTAAATTTGTCCCATTTGAAAGAACTCGTCAAATGGTATAAGAAGACCTTTTGTAATTTTTCTGTATCTTTCTTGTGTTTTGAAATATTTCGACCAAAGACAGCGTGCTGTCCGCCATCTTGTTGTAATATTGGGTCTAATTAACTAGGAAACTGGTGACGTCATAAGCAGGGTAAACCTGACGAAACTACACCGTGGGTGACCAAATTTCCACGGAAGGCTTTTTAAATGTTGTGGGTCAATTTAAAATGAAAATAGCGCAACAAAATCGAGTTTCTAGCTCATAATGTCATAAGGTTGGCAAGATAAAAATTTCACTTTACCCTGCTTATGTCGTCACATGCATAATTTTGCATATCGAAAATAATTCCAAGATGGTGGACAGCACGCTGCCTTTGGTCGAAATATTTCCAAAACCAAAACAGATACGGAAAAATTGTAAAAGGTCTTCTTACACCATTTGACGAGTTCTTTCAAATGAGACAAACTTAATTTTTATTGCCAATACCCTTTAAGGTCTCTAATATCACGGCGAATACGACGCGCAAACGTTTTATGGAACGCCATTGAGTAAGACCAGCTCGAGAGTGCAACAATCACATGAACGCAGCTTAAAAATTCGATCGGCACTCAGGTGAATATATATATATATATATAGCCAGGCTGGCTTATAAAACCATAATGCATAAACACTTTGAGGCCCGGACCTTTCCCTGTGCTGAATAAAATCGTCTGGCGTTTGCCAGAATAAAATACTAAAGGTGACTCGTCGTCAGACTTCTAAGTGTTAACGATCTCATGATTCATCTTCATGTTTGTTTGCATGACTGTCGTGTAATGTCACATCTATTATTCTCTTGTGCAATATTTCTCGTCTTCTTAACATAGGAAGGATGTTTATATTGAACCCTGTGAACATTTGTTGAACAAGTAAAACATTTTGCAGGATTTTTAAATTTTGAAGATAAACTTGCTATTTTTTGTTAGTGATGAGTGGGCGCGCAGAGTCCGAGGGCTGTATATCGCATACATCCCAACGTTCGAGGTATTTATCCGACTTTATTTCATGATTGAGGATGTTTTCCAACACGTTTTGTCTATTTTTTCCACCTTGGACAAAGATTTTCCTGGGACGCCACCCCCTCTTCATCTCAATGTTGAATCGCTAAAATACAAATTTTAAGATTAGTGACTGTCGAATCGTGAACTTGTCTTCGTAAGGTAACAACATTGAGAGGGGGCAGGGGGGTTAAATAACAATTATTCATCGTTAAGTATAAAATATACGATTTTTAACAGCTGTCCCACTTTAATTTGTCACTGATTGTAGTTTGAAAATTCGTGTTTTCTAAGCTGCAAAAATTGAGAGAGAAATGTTAAGTTTGTATACAAAATCTTCGACGCGATGCTGATTTCCTTAGCTTGTTTTTTTTTTACGAGTGTTTGAAATACGTAATAAAAAAACCCCTTTGTCTTCAATGATGAAAGAAGAGGTGACTAATGAGGACTAAAAACGGTTGTCGAAACCAATGCACTTGTCGGATAGACCAATTTGTCGTGTAATGTTTGTTAAAGCTCTTTTATATTCAAATTTGATGTTTTCAGGTACTCTATATATACACTGAGGTTTCGACACAGAACCTTTTGTACAGGAGAGATTGCATTAAAAAGGTAAACCTAAACGTGAAAGATTTGATGCTGATATAATTTTGGCAATACTTTTTTTAAAGTTGTTTTTATTAAAGTGGCAGAATTCAAGAGGCGGAACAAAACTAAAAAAAAACATTCTCTTTATTCTCTTATGCATAGCTCTCGAGTCAGATTCCGAAGGATGTTGTTCGACTTGTTAAAACAGCAACAGCTAATTATAAAAACAACTCTATGCATATATAACTACGAAACCGAAAGTACTTAATTGAAGAGATACTCGGAGATAAAGCAAACGCGAATGCACCGCCTTGGAGTGAAGAGATAAAGGACAATATTTCAAGGTAAGATAAAATACTTTTCTACAGTTTTATTTTCTGTTCTACTACATTGAATTATTATTAAATTATTTGCTTTCAGTAAATTTGTTTATCAGTTTGTGTATTAGTATATATTTTGGTGTCTATTGCACCGGTAAACTATACTGTTCAGGTAGTTTTGAGGTATAAAATAGTCGTTTATATTTTCAAATTTCTTTTACTGTATGTATACCCATCTACTATTGGAAATAAAAAAGTAGAGTATTATGTAGGCAGTAAATTGCCGAGATTTTTGAAACTGACGTTTCCAGCAGAGCCCTTCATCAGAGTGAACCCCGTAAGTTTCCGTTACTAAAAACCTCGGCAGTTTACGGATAAAAGGACAAAGGACTGGGGGCTAATCATCCTTACTTGCAGCCAGTGGCTGAATTGCGAAGAAGGACGCAGATCAACGTGGCCGTGTCGAGGCATATTTAAGGTGCTCCAAGCAGCCGCCATACAACACAGTTCAGACCACGGATCACATGGCTATATGATGTAGGTGTTGTTGTTTTAGCCGGAAAAAAACACTCGAAGCACAGGAGAGATCAACTATACAACTCTACACATGCTCCAAGCTCGACAACGGCGGGTCATTCTCAAGCCATCCCCCATCCAAGTACTAACCCCATCCGCTAGCACTAGTACACGACACCCGTGTTCCCCCTATTAAAAATGGACTGATTTTAGTACATGCAGAGTGCTTGAGCTGGCGTTTGAGGCTGGCATTTCTAAATGTTATAAGTTTATAAATTCTAACAAATTCAATCTTGTGTTTCTATTTCGGCACTTTACAAATTAGATTCCATTTTCTCGTCATTCTTAATCTACCTATATTAGTATACTCTATTTGTGCTCCTAATTTCTAACTTGTGGCAGATATACAGAGAGCGCAAACCAATCTTGAGACATACATGTGTGCTGTAATGGTACATACTGCCTTGTTTATTGTAAGCCCGCAGATTAGGGTGTTGTTCTGCTCCACCTGCACTTCAGGTGGGGTCTGACTGATGCAGTCTATATCGTACACCGATAGATTTCTAGAAGTCTAAAACTTTATACATTATGAGAAACTTTATACATTATGAGAAACTTTAGTTTTAGTAACTTACGTTATTATAACAAGTCATTTTATTACAAGTCTAATTCAAGCCATGTTCTTTCCGGGTCATAAACCAAAGTCGCACACGTCTTTAGGCCCCCCCGTTCACACTATACGTAATTTCGTAATGAAAAGGCTCCTTCGTCACTCTATTTTATTCTTGATGTCATAGATGTCGTTTACTCAGTCTGTATGGGAAAATGTCAAGCCCCATTGCCACTACACCGGATAGCTTTTGTGCTGGCACGAAAACCATACCGGATAGTCCTTCTGCATTACACACACAAAACGCCTGTCCAGCACAATTTCTGTGTCGGAGCTCAGAATACAGTTTTATCGGATAGCTTTTTGTGCCGTTTCAGCTCCAGTGTGAACGGAGTTCGAAATCGTTTCGTAAATTAATAGAATAGAGCGTGGTGATTGGTTGTATCACAGGTTGTATCGTACGGCATAATTATTTGCCGTTTCGTGCCAAGTCTGTTCACACTATACCGGATAGGTTTTCGTGCCGGGTCGTCAGTTACGAGTCATTTGGTCCGTCCATGTCACTAGTCAACAAGTCTCACAAGTCGTTATGTCCGGGATTCAAGTAGAGCGCACAAGTACGAAAATAACAACTAGAATCCGATCCAAGTCGAAGAATTTTGCCATGATTTGTTTGCGAATACTCTTTCTCGTTTGAATTATGTCAACCTACCATGTCTGCATGCAGACCATGACGGCGTTTTTATATAATTTAATTAAGAAACACAAATGCCTACTTTGAGCAAGGTAATGGAAGGGGAAGGGGAACTGGATAGGAAACTTACGAAACCGGAAACGATGTTTTCACAACTTGCTATGGTAATTAGGTGGTCCCACATAGCTAAAATCAGACACTACTTACACTTTGTTGTTATTAATTTCAGCAATGGTTGATCCTGGCCGTGTGGGATCACTCGTTAGGTGCATTAGCTGCTTATAAGTGTATAATTACCATAGCAAGTTGTGCAAACATCGGTTTCGTAAGATCGTTTTAAGTTCAGTTCCCCTTCCATTCATTATCTATGCTTTGACGTCAATGGTAATGATTACCATTTTAGAAACCTCAATATCACAATAAATAAATATAGATTTTATATGGAAAGTCAACCAATATTTTCATTCACTCTAAACTTATAGTCGGGGGGTAAACGTTCACAAAGCAGCTATTTCAAATTTATTCTTTGGCTGGATTTTATGTCCTCTCGCTCTTTGAAGCGAAGGAGTTAATTACTGTCTATGCCAAGATCTGTGAATAATCATAATAAATATATAGAAAGGCTTTTGTTTTGGCTGTATCGTTTATTAAGCGGTTACAAAATTAAGAATTTCAGCTCATAACCTACCTGTTGAAACTGGTCGATACGGAAATGTTTCATACAGTGAAAGATTATGCAAACATTGTGATCTAAATGAGATTGGGAACGAACAACACTTTTTAATGTCATGAAGAAACACAAAGTTCGCCGATCTTAGAGTTAATTTTATGGAAAGTCTCTGTAAAATAAATAACTCATTTTCTAAATTTAGCTATCAAGACCTTTTCATGTATGTCATTGCTATGCAAGACAAAACAATTATGACTTTGGTAGCTAAATACTGTTTTAATGTTTTAACAAGTTTTGAAAGTTTATAGTTGAGCACGTAGTCTAGTTTATATGTTATATGTATGTATCTTATATACCAAATCTGGTATTTATGTTGTTTGAATAAAGATTTATTCACATCTGGATATAAATATATGCATACAAAGTTGATTCCAACATCAAGTTGGTATTTGTCAGGCCTGCGCTGAACGTCGCACAATAGACGAATTTAATTGTTTGAATTTTATTCGGCGAAACTGCGGCGTATAACTCGATTAAATTCGACACACGAATTAAATTCGTCTCGGCAATTAAATTCGTCTGAGTCAGACGGATAATGCGACGATAATGCGTGTTCGATTTACACGACGAATTGTCGTCGCGTAGAATTAAATGTTTCGCTTCTGTCTGTGACTATTCGGCGCCATGTTTCTAAGAAGTCGTTTTCAGGCTCCACGAGTCCAAGTAAAAACAATTAAATTCGACTGAAATTCGACATTTAACTCGACGGCGCATTTATGTCGCATTACCAACGAAGTTAATTCGAATTAAATTCGTCTATTCTGCTACGTTTAACGCAGGCCTTTAAAGTAGGACTGTTTATACGAGAGGCAGACATAAGACACGACCTGACCCATTTATATATGGCGTTTTTGAACCAGACGCGACTTCTGTTAGAGGTGAATAGAAGTCTTTGTACGTTTTTCACGAGTGTTTTGCATCTTACGTAAGTCACGTCACGTCTTATCACTGAGCTTTCGTATATATCGCTTACCTATTGTCCTTGGCGGATATCCGTAAAGACAAAGAAATATTGGAGTATAACGAAAACAAAGTCTTTTTTTGTATTTCTTGTTTCGAATGCGTAACATTGTGTTTTTTTTGGCTGTTGTGATTTAACATGTGTTAATCGTGTGATTTCACTGATGTATTAATCGCATCAGTTGGGCCTCTTAAAGGGTATTGGCAATAAAAATTAAGTTTATCTCATTTGAAAGAACTCGTCAAATGGTATAAGAAGACCTTTTACAATTTTTCCGTATCTGTTTTGGTTTTGGAAATATTTCGACCAAAGACCGCGTGCTGTCCGCCATCTTGGAATTATTTTTGATATGCATGTGACATAAGCAGGGTAAAGTGAAATTTTTATCTTGCCAACCTTATGACATTATGAGCTAGAAACTCGATTTTGTTGCGCTATTTCCATTTTAAATTGACCCACAATATTTAAAAAGCCTTCCGTGGAAATGTGGTCACCCACGAGTAGTTTCATCAGGTTTACCCTGCTTGTGACGTCAACAATTTCCTAGTTAATTAGACCCAATATTACAACAAGATGGCGGACAACACGCTGTCTTTGGTCGAAATATTTCAAAACACAAGAAAGATACAGAAAAATTACAAAAGGTCTTCTTATACCATTTGACAAGTTCGTTCAAATGGGACAAATTTAATTTTTATTGCCAATACCCTTTAAGCTGCTGTCTATACAGTAGAACCTCGATTATATCTCCAAAACTTCGCTCTCTCGAACAAGAATCGAACATATTTTCATTGTTTTACGTAGTTTAGTTTAGTTTAACGAATTTGTCACAGTTATTACAGTAAATATAATTCCAACATGCAAGCAAAAACAGATGTGACGCTAGAAAGGAATATAACTTACGTCCCAATTGACACCTAACCCCTAAATATTAAGATCAATATAATGCACGGACAATCTAAAGAAACAAATAATAAATTTAACAC
>JAWNZC010000336.1:67500-72500 GCA_035771165.1 Paragorgia papillata | reverse complement strand
TTGGATGGATCTTTTCTTAAGTTCAAACCCACAATTATTTTTTTTTTCCATTTTTAGTTTCTCAATCATGTCGACGTACACCCTGGTCTCTACATGCAGATAGAAGAGCAAGCTGGTCAGGATGTCCGAATGATAATCGTTACGTCAATGGCTTGACACGTTCTAGTGGAAAACCAGCTAGCGATTATATTGATAGACTTCGAGGAGCAAACTGTTGCAAACCTTCACGTTTTTACAGAAGGAGTGAGACAATTTGTGTTGATGTAAACTGGAGTCAATCAATGAACAGGTATTTATTTTTTATTAATAAATTAATTGATCTATTTATTTGCAGTGGCACACTGGAGCTTTGGGGCTGGCCTGTATGCTAGTACCAGTCACGGTGTTGCTGAATCTGGTTTTGATGCTGGTGCTACGTTGATTTTGGTGCTTGTCCTGTCTCATGCAACTGCTAGTATCGATGGTTGTGCTAATTCTGGTAACGATGCTGGTATTGGTGTTTGTGGTATGCTGATTTTGGTGCTGGTCTTGATGCAAGCGCTGGTATCGATGGTGGTGCTAATTCTGGTAACGATGCTGGTATTGGTGTTTGTGCTATGCTGATTTTGGTGCTAGTCTTGATGCAACTGCTAGTATCGATGGTGGTGCTAATTCTGGTAACGATGTTGGTATTGGTGTTTGTGATATTCTGATTTTGGTGCTGGTGCTGGTCTTGATGCAAGTGTTGGTTTCGATGGTGGTGCTAATTGCGGTAACGATGTTGGTATTGGTGTTTGTGGTATGCTGATTTTAGTGCTGGTCTTGATGCAAGTGCTGGTATCGATGGTTGTGTTAATTCTGGTAACGATGCTGGTATTGGTGTTTGTGGTATGCTGATTTTGGTGCTAGTCTTGATGCAAGTGCTGGTATAGATGGTGGTGTTGATGCTGTTGTGGCTGCTGATGGTGTTGATTTTGGAGCTGGTGTTGCCTGATAAAAGTGCTGGCACCGTGGTGGTGATGATGCTGGTGCTATGTTAATGTTGGTACTGGTCCTGATGCAAGTGCTGATATAGATGGTGATGTTGATGCTGTTGTGTGTGCTGGTACTGGTGTTAATGTTGATTCTTGTGCTGTGTTGATGTAAATTTTGGTGCTGGGCCTGATGCAAGTGTTTGTATCGACGGTGGTGTTCAGTGATGGTGATGCTGGTGTTGATGGTGATGCTGATAGTGATGCTGGTGTTGATGGTGATGGTGATGCTGGTGTTGACGGTGATGCTGATGGTGATGGTGGTGTTGATTCTGATGTTGATGGTGATGGTGATGCTGGTGTTGATGCTGATAGTGATGCTGGTGTTGATGGTGATGGTGATGCTGGTGTTGATGGTGATGCTGGTGTTGATGGTGATGGTGATGCTGATGCTGATGATGCTGATGATGGCGATGGTGATCCTTATACTAGTGTTGGTGCTAGTATTGATACTTCCGTTGGTGGAAGTGCTATCGCTGGTTTAGTGCTGGCGTTGATATTGGTGTTAATATCGGTGATAATAATAGTTATATTTGCGCTGATGCTGATATAGTACTGATGCTGCTTGCACTGTTGCTTGTGTTAATGATGGTATTATTACCTGTGCTGATGCTAGTGGTGGTGCTTTGGTTGAGGAAAGTGCTGCGCTGGTTCCAGCGCTGGTGCTGGTTCCAGCGCTGGTGCTGGTATTGGTGTTGATATTGTGATGATGTTTGTGCTGATATTGGTAACTAACTGAGGCTGATTTTGTTGCTGATACTGACACTGCAAATGTAGCTCATAATGTTTCTGATTGTGACAGTAACAATCTATAGCGACACTCATAATTCTCTAATTTTGTTTTTTTTAAAAGGCGCAATTCGTGGAGTAAATGCCCAGATGGATACTATTTATCTGGGGTATATCGCAACGGCTTTAAGCTTCTGCCCAACATGGAGAAAGCAAGGTGTTGCAAACCGAAAAATCATCCTCTGAACTACAAGAAATGCTATGCACAGGACGTATCGAAAACGTTTCATTATGACAAATCCACAACAGTTTCGTGCTTGCGTCCTGGGTATTACATAACAGGCCTCTATAAGTCAGCCTGCAATTTCTTGTATTGCATTGAAGCATTCCAGTGCTGCAACATGGCAGGTAACAGTAATTAATCTATCGTCAAAGTGTTATAAGTGTTTTGGTGAAGGAAAATCTCGAGTGTATTAACAGCAAGAAACATTTTACTCCTTTCATGCATGGCTTTGCGAGACTTCTCCCCTTGACGAGTAAAATCGTCTGGCGTTAGACAGAGTGAAATGATAAAGTTGTTCCACAATAACCATGCGAGTGAAATGGTTAAGACCAACCCGTGGACCAATTGCGAGGTCTTTCGGTTAGGAATCGAACCGCGATAATGCATTCTTTTAGAAGAAAAAAAACACATTATTTTTTGTAGGTCAAGAAATGCCGTATTTATCGATACATACGACCGATTAAAATAATTTATTCCTGGGGTGTTGGTGGCACAGTGGTTAGTGCATGCGCCTTTCACCTCTGCGACCTGAGTTCGATTCCTGCTCTCAGCAGTTATCTGATTAAAAATTTCACCTTGACCGCATGTGAGAAGAGTGCTTCCAGTTTGACTCTACTCTTTCTCCTGTAGTAACACTGGACCAATGAGGGATGGCCCTTACTGGACCTCTAGGGGTGACAGTTTAGATATAACTGATAGAGTTATCCAGTATAAGTATAGTTAGTTAGTTAGTTAGTTAGTTAGTTAGTTAGTTAGTTAGTTAGTTAGTTAGTTAGTTAGTTAGTTAGTTAGTTAGTTAGTTAGTTAGTTAGTTAGTTGGTTGGTTGGTTGGTTGGTTGGTTGGTTGGTTGGTTGGTTGGTTAGTTAGTTAGTTAGTTAGTTAGTTAGTTAGTTAGTTAGTTAGTTAGTTAGTTAGTTAGTTAGTTAGTTAGTTAGTTAGTTAGTTAGTTAGTTAGTTAGTTAGTTAGTTAGCTGGTTGGTTGGTTGGTTGGTTGGTTGGTTGGTTGGTTGGTTGGTTGGTTGGTTGGTTGGTTGGTTGGTTGGTTGGTTGGTTGGTTGGTTGGTTCCTTTCATTAAATTACGGTTATAATCTCATTCTTTAGTTAAGAAAAGGGATCCTTGTCTTTCATCGCCATGCAAGAATGGCGGAAAATGCAGGATTCGGGGAAGTTCATTTCGGTGTACATGCCCACAGGGCTACAAAGGAAGAAGATGCGAACGAAAAGGTATTGAACAGAAATGACAATCTATTCTAGATTTAAGAAGGCACGGGTGGCACAAAAGGCACGGGTAGCACAAGCTGTTTACGCATTACCTCTTGCTACTGAAGTCATGCCCGATTGAATGGAGTTAGTACTTGGATGGGTGACCAACTTTGCTTCATGTGAGTTGAGTTGTTGGTTCTCCGGGTTTCCTCCCTCCGCAAAATAAACACCATAGTTTCCCCAGTTCATTCTACGAACTAGTTCAATCAAAGGATGAGGGTCATTGGGTTATCAGTATATAAATACTGTCATATGTTACCTTCAATAAATACAGTCACTTTACTCCACTCCCAACATATCGTCTCATCTAGGATTCAGGATAATCCTGAATATTAAAGAAACTGAAACACAACCCCCACCCTCACCTTTAATCCTGACTCTAAACCTAACCACAACCCTACTCCACTCCACTCTACTCTACTCCACTTCACTTCATTTAACTTTACTTTACTTTACTTTACTTCACTTTACTTCACTTCACTTCACTTCACTTCACTTCACTTCACTTCACTTCACTTCACTTTACTTTACTTTACTTTACTTTACTTTACTCCACTTTACTTTACTTTACTTTACTTTACTTAACTTAACTTAACTTCACTTCACTTCACGTCACGTCACGTCACGTCACGTCACGTCACTTGACTTGACTTGACTTGACTTGACTTGACTTGACTTGACTTGACTTTACTTTACTTTACTTCACTTCACTTCACTTCACTTCACTTCACTTCACTTTACTTTACTTTACTTTACTTTACTTTACTCCACTTTACTTTACTTTACTTTACTTTACTTAACTTAACTTAACTTCACTTCACTTCACTTCACTTCACTTCACTTCACTTCACGTCACGTCACGTCACGTCACGTCACGTCACGTCACGTCACTTGACTTGACTTGACTTGACTTGACTTGACTTTACTTTACTTTACTTCACTTCACTTCACTTCACTTCACTTCACTTCACTTCACTTCACTTCACTTCACTTCTCTTCACTTTACTTTACTTTACTTTACTTTACTTTTAATAAAAAGAAATTGAAATAAAATATAGCTTTTCTTTTCTTACAGTTGTTGTTCCAGTTACAACTTGTAGTTCAACCGGGGATCCACATTACTTAACATTTGATGGAAGACGATACGACTTCATGGGAAAGTGCGAGTACGTGTTGGCTAAGGATGCTGGTCACAAATTTGAAGTGTTGCAGGATAACGAAGCTTGTGGTAATGGACAGGTTTCGTGCACAAAGGCAATAACTGTTACAGTGGGAGAATTAAAGATTCGAGCTATGAGAGGGGGTTCGGTAACAATAGACGAAAGACTTATTCTACCAGGAACCGACACCAACCATAAAGGTAAAGTCCTTTATAATATAACATGTGTATTGAGGTGTCTGTGTTTATTTACGCTTGTCTCAACACATCCCGCGTTTGGAGAGAAGTATTATTTTATAAGCAACAACACGCGTTCTGATTGGCTACGAAATAAACAGCAACACGCATTCTTATTGGCTACGAAGACACGTGGGGCGCTAGATACTAGCAAGGTTTTCTTGACACCGAGAAAGTCATTTAAAAGATTGTTCAACAGTCTAAATCATGAAAAATTATGTTTTTCCCTATAAAGAGTTCTCCACAACTCCCGTGAGCTTCATTTTAGTTCATTGCAAAGCTCTGGTGGGGGTCTTGATTATTCAAAACATTTCATA
>JAWNZC010000336.1:47500-57500 GCA_035771165.1 Paragorgia papillata | reverse complement strand
TTTGGAAATTCTTGGAAAGTCGACGAAAGCTGTCCAGATGTCGGTGATGTACCTAATCCATGTACGAAGGGAAAATTGAAAGGCGCCCAACTAAAATGTTCTGCCCTTAATAAGCTACCATTTTCCAATTGCAATAAGAAGATTAACCCAAATCGTGGTTACATCCTGAATTGTGAATATGATGTTTGTGCTTGTAAGAATAATCCAAGCTCATGTTTATGTGAGGCATATGCCGGTTATGCTAAAGATTGCAAGGCCATGGGTATTCAGATTAATTGGAGGAATCTACCTGCTTTTAGAGAATGCAGTAAGTACTTCAAAGGACGTTACTGCATTCATCTGTAGCCTTTGCTTTGTCTCTGTCTGTCTGTCTGTCTGTCTGTCTGTCTGTCTGTCTGTCTGTCTGTCTGTCTGTCTGTCTGTCTGTCTGTCTGTCTGTCTGTCTGCCTGCCTGCCTGCCTGCCTGCCTGCCTGTCTGTCTGTCTGTCTGTCTGACTGTCTGTCTGTCTGGGGGACTACGTCAAGTAAGACAGTTTGTGCCTATACAGACTGCCATAATAATGTACAAGTCTTTAATCCAACCGCTTTTTGATTATTGTGACATTGTTTGGGATAATATGCCTTTAACAACAGGTGAGAGATTGCAAAAATTACAAAATCGTGCTGCTCGTGTTATTACCTGTCAAAGTTATGAAGTCAGATCCAATGACATCCTTCAACAATTAGGATGGAAAACATTGTCTGAGAGGCGATATATTCACAAGGCTAACATGATGTTTAAAATATTCCATGGTAACGCACCTAGTTATTTGGTGGAGTATTTTACTAAGTCTACTGTGAATAATGCATATGATCTGAGAAATAGAGATAACTGTTTAGTTCTTCCGAAACCACGAACCGAATACCTTAAGAAGAGTTTTCAGTACGCGGGCGCCAAATTATGGAATAATCTCCCACCTAATATCAGATCACAAAATAATTTTAGTACTTTTAAACGAGAAGTAATCGATAATTATTTGTAAATACCCGTTTTATTTCGATCCTTCAAAGTGTAATAATATTATATAGGTAATAGTATTGTATAGTTCCAATTTTAATGTTCTTAGCTAGTGTAGTTTTCAATGTAATTAATTATGTAATTTTTTCGTGTATTTAGTCATTTTTAGAGATCTCGGCTTTCATGTAAAGCAGTTTTTTATAACTGATGATTCCCCGAGAAGAAATAAAGATTCATCATCATCATCATCATCATCATCTGTCTGTGTGTCTGTGTGTCTGTCTGTCTGTCTGTCTGTCTGTCTGTCTGTCTGTCTGTCTGTCTGTCTGTCTGTCTGTCTGTCTGTCTGTCTGTCTGTCTGTCTGCAGTCTATAATTAAAAATGTTTATTATCTTATTTTTCGCAGGATTGGCTTGTGCTAATGCACCATGTCTGAACAATGGAAATTGTAAGAATATCGAAGGAGGAGGATTCCAGTGCACATGTCCACCTGGATACAAAGGAAGACGTTGTGAACAAGAAGGTACGTATCCGAACAATTAAGATTTATAAGTTAAAATTTATAATGTTACTGATGGAGATTTTGTTGTTGATTTCTTGTAGTACTTGCAACTTGTAGTGCAACCGGGGATCCACATTACTTAACATTTGATGGAAGACGATACGACTTCATGGGAAAGTGCGTGTACGTGTTGGCTAAGGCTGCTGATCACTTTGAAGTGTTGCAGGATAACGAAGCTTGTGGTGGACGGGTTTCATGTACAAAGGCAGTAAGCGTTAATGTGAAAGGATTAAAGATTCATGTCGTGAGAGGGGGTCAAGTGACGGTAGATGGCAAAACTGTTAAACTACCATATAACAGCAACGGTAAGGTCCTGTCTTATTTATTATTTCTTGTGAATAGCACTTACTGCAGTTGAAAGTTTCTTGGAAAAACTGAATTCTTTGTTTTTCTTTTTCTTTTTCACTATTAGTTAGTTCCTCTTTTTTCTCCATTTTTACTCAAAATCTCAACAATTTGTATTTCTCTTGTTTAAAATAACTGTTTATGCTGATTTATATATTTTATTCACAATCTTTTCTTTTTCTCAGGTATTACCGTAATTCGGGTTGGTAGAAATGTAAAAATAACTACAGATATCGGACTGACGGTTGAATATAACGGAGGGTACAACGTCTATGTAAGGGTATCGGGTAGATATCAGGGCCAACTGTCAGGACTGTGTGGCAACTTTAATGGAAAGCAAACGGATGACTTTAAAACTCGTGACGAAAAAGTTGTTGTTAGCGCAGCAACGTTTGGAAATTCTTGGAAAGTCGACGAAAGCTGTCCAGATGTCGGTGATGTACCTAATCCATGTACGAAGGGAAAATTGAAAGGCGCCCAACTAAAATGTTCTGCCCTTAAGAAGCTACCATTTTCCAATTGCAATAAGAAGATTAACCCAAATCGTGGTTACATCCTGAATTGTGAATATGATGTTTGTGCTTGTAAGAATAATCCAAGCTCATGTTTATGTGAGGCATATGCCGGTTATGCTAAAGATTGCAAGGCCATGGGTATTCAGATTAATTGGAGGAATCTACCTGCCTTTAGAGGATGCAGTAAGTACTTCAAAGGACGTTACTGCATTCATCTGTAGCCTTTGCTTTGTCTCTGTCTGTCTGTCTGTCTGTCTGTCTGTCTGTCTGTCTGTCTGTCTGTCTGTCTGTCTGTCTGTCTGTCTGTTTGTCTGTCTGTCTGTCTGTCTGTCTGTCTGTCTGTCTGTCTGTCTGTCTGTCTGTCTGTCTGTCTGTCTGTCTGTCTGCAGTCTATAATTAAAAAATGTTTATTATCTTATTTTTCGCAGGATTGGCTTGTGCTAATGCACCATGTCTGAACAATGGAAATTGTAAGAATATCGAAGGAGGAGGATTCCAGTGCACATGTCCTCCTGGATACAAAGGAAGACGTTGTGAACAAGAAGGTACGTATCCGAACAATTAAGATTTATAAGTTAAAATTTATAATGTTACTGATGGAGATTTTGTTGTTGATTTCTTGTAGTACTTGCAACTTGTAGTGCAACCGGGGATCCACATTACTTAACATTTGATGGAAGACGATACGACTTCATGGGAAAGTGCGTGTACGTGTTGGCTAAGGCTGCTGATCACTTTGAAGTGTTGCAGGATAACGAAGCTTGTGGTGGACGGGTTTCATGTACAAAGGCAGTAAGCGTTAATGTGAAAGGATTAAAGATTCATGTCGTGAGAGGGGGTCAAGTGACGGTAGATGGCAAAACTGTTAAACTACCATATAACAGCAACGGTAAGGTCCTGTCTTATTTATTATTTCTTGTCAATAGCACTTACTGCAGTTGAAAGTTTCTTGGAAAAACTAAATTCTTTGTTTTTGTTTTTGTTTTTCTTTTTCACTATTAGTTAGTTCCTCTTTTTTCTCCATTTTTACTCAAAATCTCAACAATTTGTATTTCTCTTGTTTAAAATAACTGTTTATGGTGATTTATATATTTTATTCACAATCTTTTCTTTTTCTCAGGTATTACCGTAATTCGGGTTGGTAGAAATGTAAAAATAACTACAGATATCGGACTGACGGTTGAATATAACGGAGGGTACAACGTCTATGTAAGGGTATCGGGTAGATATCAGGGCCAACTGTCAGGACTGTGTGGCAACTTTAATGGAAAGCAAACGGATGACTTTAAAACTCGTGACGAAAAAGTTGTTGTTAGCGCAGCAACGTTTGGAAATTCTTGGAAAGTCGACGAAAGCTGTCCAGATGTCGGTGATGTACCTAATCCATGTACGAAGGGAAAATTGAAAGGCGCCCAACTAAAATGTTCTGCCCTTAAGAAGCTACCATTTTCCAATTGCAATAAGAAGATTAACCCAAATCGTGGTTACATCCTGAATTGTGAATATGATGTTTGTGCTTGTAAGAATAATCCAAGCTCATGTTTATGTGAGGCATATGCCGGTTATGCTAAAGATTGCAAGGCCATGGGTATTCAGATTAATTGGAGGAATCTACCTGCCTTTAGAGGATGCAGTAAGTACTTCAAAGGACGTTACTGCATTCATCTGTACCCTTTGCTTTGTCTCTGTCTGTCTGTCTGTCTGTCTGTCTGTCTGTCTGTCTGTCTGTCTGTCTGTCTGTCTGTCTGTCTGTCTGTCTGTCTGTCTGTCTGTCTGTCTGTCTGTCTGTCTGTCTGTCTGTCTGTCTGTCTGTCTGTCTGTCTGTCTGTCTGTCTGCAGTCTATAATTAAAAAATGTTTATTATCTTATTTTTCGCAGGATTGGCTTGTGCTAATGCACCATGTCTGAACAATGGAAATTGTAAGAATATCGAAGGAGGAGGATTCCAGTGCACATGTCCTCCTGGATACAAAGGAAGACGTTGTGAACAAGAAGGTACGTATCCGAACAATTAAGATTTATAAGTTAAAATTTATAATGTTACTGATGGAGGTTTTTGTTGTTGATTTCTTGTAGTACTTGCAACTTGTAGTGCAACCGGGGATCCACATTACTTAACATTTGATGGAAGACGATACGACTTCATGGGAAAGTGCGTGTACGTGTTGGCTAAGGCTGCTGATCACTTTGAAGTGTTGCAGGATAACGAAGCTTGTGGTGGACGGGTTTCATGTACAAAGGCAGTAAGCGTTAATGTGAAAGGATTAAAGATTCATGTCGTGAGAGGGGGTCAAGTGACGGTAGATGGCAAAACTGTTAAACTACCATATAACAGCAACGGTAAGGTCCTGTCTTATTTATTATTTCTTGTGAATAGCACTTACTGCAGTTGAAAGTTTCTTGGAAAAACTGAATTCTTTGTTTTTCTTTTTCTTTTTCTTTTTCACTATTAGTTAGTTCCTCTTTTTTCTCCATTTTTACTCAAAATCTCAACAATTTGTATTTCTCTTGTTTAAAATAACTGTTTATGCTGATTTATATATTTTATTCACAATCTTTTCTTTTTCTCAGGTATTACCGTAATTCGGGTTGGTAGAAATGTAAAAATAACTACAGATATCGGACTGACGGTTGAATATAACGGAGGGTACAACGTCTATGTAAGGGTATCGGGTAGATATCAGGGCCAACTGTCAGGACTGTGTGGCAACTTTAATGGAAAGCAAACGGATGACTTTAAAACTCGTGACGAAAAAGTTGTTGTTAGCGCAGCAACGTTTGGAAATTCTTGGAAAGTCGACGAAAGCTGTCCAGATGTCGGTGATGTACCTAATCCATGTACGAAGGGAAAATTGAAAGGCGCCCAACTAAAATGTTCTGCCCTTAAGAAGCTACCATTTTCCAATTGCAATAAGAAGATTAACCCAAATCGTGGTTACATCCTGAATTGTGAATATGATGTTTGTGCTTGTAAGAATAATCCAAGCTCATGTTTATGTGAGGCATATGCCGGTTATGCTAAAGATTGCAAGGCCATGGGTATTCAGATTAATTGGAGGAATCTACCTGCCTTTAGAGAATGCAGTAAGTACTTCAAAGGACGTTACTGCATTCATCTGTAGCCTTTGCTTTGTCTCTGTCTGTCTGTCTGTCTGTCTGTCTGTCTGTCTGTCTGTCTGTCTGTCTGTCTGTCTGTCTGTCTGTCTGTCTGTCTGTCTGTCTGTCTGTCTGTCTGTCTGTCTGTCTGTCTGTCTGTCTGTCTGTCTGCAGTCTATAATTAAAAATGTTTATTATCTTATTTTTCGCAGGATTGGCTTGTGCTAATGCACCATGTCTGAACAATGGAAATTGTAAGAATATCGAAGGAGGAGGATTCCAGTGCACATGTCCACCTGGATACAAAGGAAGACGTTGTGAACAAGAAGGTACGTATCCGAACAATTAAGATTTATAAGTTAAAATTTATAATGTTACTGATGGAGATTTTGTTGTTGATTTCTTGTAGTACTTGCAACTTGTAGTGCAACCGGGGATCCACATTACTTAACATTTGATGGAAGACGATACGACTTCATGGGAAAGTGCGTGTACGTGTTGGCTAAGGCTGCTGATCACTTTGAAGTGTTGCAGGATAACGAAGCTTGTGGTGGACGGGTTTCATGTACAAAGGCAGTAAGCGTTAATGTGAAAGGATTAAAGATTCATGTCGTGAGAGGGGGTCAAGTGACGGTAGATGGCAAAACTGTTAAACTACCATATAACAGCAACGGTAAGGTCCTGTCTTATTTATTATTTCTTGTGAATAGCACTTACTGCAGTTGAAAGTTTCTTGGAAAAACTGAATTCTTTGTTTTTCTTTTTCTTTTTCACTATTAGTTAGTTCCTCTTTTTTCTCCATTTTTACTCAAAATCTCAACAATTTGTATTTCTCTTGTTTAAAATAACTGTTTATGCTGATTTATATATTTTATTCACAATCTTTTCTTTTTCTCAGGTATTACCGTAATTCGGGTTGGTAGAAATGTAAAAATAACTACAGATATCGGACTGACGGTTGAATATAACGGAGGGTACAACGTCTATGTAAGGGTATCGGGTAGATATCAGGGCCAACTGTCAGGACTGTGTGGCAACTTTAATGGAAAGCAAACGGATGACTTTAAAACTCGTGACGAAAAAGTTGTTGTTAGCGCAGCAACGTTTGGAAATTCTTGGAAAGTCGACGAAAGCTGTCCAGATGTCGGTGATGTACCTAATCCATGTACGAAGGGAAAATTGAAAGGCGCCCAACTAAAATGTTCTGCCCTTAAGAAGCTACCATTTTCCAATTGCAATAAGAAGATTAACCCAAATCGTGGTTACATTCTGAATTGTGAATATGATGTTTGTGCTTGTAAGAATAATCCAAGCTCATGTTTATGTGAGGCATATGCCGGTTATGCTAAAGATTGCAAGGCCATGGGTATTCAGATTAATTGGAGGAATCTACCTGCCTTTAGAGGATGCAGTAAGTACTTCAAAGGACGTTACTGCATTCATCTGTAGCCTTTGCTTTGTCTCTGTCTGTCTGTCTGTCTGTCTGTCTGTCTGTCTGTCTGTCTGTCTGTCTGTCTGTCTGTCTGTCTGTCTGTCTGTCTGTCTGTCTGTCTGTCTGTCTGTCTGTCTGTCTGTCTGTCTGTCTGTCTGTCTGTCTGCAGTCTATAATTTAAAATGTTTATTATCTTATTTTTCGCAGGATTGGCTTGTGCTAATGCACCATGTCTGAACAATGGAAATTGTAAGAATATCGAAGGAGGAGGATTCCAGTGCACATGTCCACCTGGATACAAAGGAAGACGTTGTGAACAAGAAGGTACGTATCCGAACAATTAAGATTTATAAGTTAAAATTTATAATGTTACTGATGGAGATTTTGTTGTTGATTTCTTGTAGTACTTGCAACTTGTAGTGCAACCGGGGATCCACATTACTTAACATTTGATGGAAGACGATACGACTTCATGGGAAAGTGCGTGTACGTGTTGGCTAAGGCTGCTGATCACTTTGAAGTGTTGCAGGATAACGAAGCTTGTGGTGGACGGGTTTCATGTACAAAGGCAGTAAGCGTTAATGTGAAAGGATTAAAGATTCATGTCGTGAGAGGGGGTCAAGTGACGGTAGATGGCAAAACTGTTAAACTACCATATAACAGCAACGGTAAGGTCCTGTCTTATTTATTATTTCTTGTGAATAGCACTTACTGCAGTTGAAAGTTTCTTGGAAAAACTGAATTCTTTGTTTTTCTTTTTCTTTTTCACTATTAGTTAGTTCCTCTTTTTTCTCCATTTTTACTCAAAATCTCAACAATTTGTATTTCTCTTGTTTAAAATAACTGTTTATGCTGATTTATATATTTTATTCACAATCTTTTCTTTTTCTCAGGTATTACCGTAATTCGGGTTGGTAGAAATGTAAAAATAACTACAGATATCGGACTGACGGTTGAATATAACGGAGGGTACAACGTCTATGTAAGGGTATCGGGTAGATATCAGGGCCAACTGTCAGGACTGTGTGGCAACTTTAATGGAAAGCAAACGGATGACTTTAAAACTCGTGACGAAAAAGTTGTTGTTAGCGCAGCAACGTTTGGAAATTCTTGGAAAGTCGACGAAAGCTGTCCAGATGTCGGTGATGTACCTAATCCATGTACGAAGGGAAAATTGAAAGGCGCCCAACTAAAATGTTCTGCCCTTAAGAAGCTACCATTTTCCAATTGCAATAAGAAGATTAACCCAAATCGTGGTTACATCCTGAATTGTGAATATGATGTTTGTGCTTGTAAGAATAATCCAAGCTCATGTTTATGTGAGGCATATGCCGGTTATGCTAAAGATTGCAAGGCCATGGGTATTCAGATTAATTGGAGGAATCTACCTGCCTTTAGAGAATGCAGTAAGTACTTCAAAGGACGTTACTGCATTCATCTGTAGCCTTTGCTTTGTCTCTGTCTGTCTGTCTGTCTGTCTGTCTGTCTGTCTGTCTGTCTGTCTGTCTGTCTGTCTGTCTGTCTGTCTGTCTGTCTGTCTGTCTGTCTGTCTGTCTGTCTGTCTGTCTGCAGTCTATAATTAAAAATGTTTATTATCTTATTTTTCGCAGGATTGGCTTGTGCTAATGCACCATGTCTGAACAATGGAAATTGTAAGAATATCGAAGGAGGAGGATTCCAGTGCACATGTCCACCTGGATACAAAGGAAGACGTTGTGAACAAGAAGGTACGTATCCGAACAATTAAGATTTATAAGTTAAAATTTATAATGTTACTGATGGAGATTTTGTTGTTGATTTCTTGTAGTACTTGCAACTTGTAGTGCAACCGGGGATCCACATTACTTAACATTTGATGGAAGACGATACGACTTCATGGGAAAGTGCGTGTACGTGTTGGCTAAGGCTGCTGATCACTTTGAAGTGTTGCAGGATAACGAAGCTTGTGGTGGACGGGTTTCATGTACAAAGGCAGTAAGCGTTAATGTGAAAGGATTAAAGATTCATGTCGTGAGAGGGGGTCAAGTGACGGTAGATGGCAAAACTGTTAAACTACCATATAACAGCAACGGTAAGGTCCTGTCTTATTTATTATTTCTTGTGAATAGCACTTACTGCAGTTGAAAGTTTCTTGGAAAAACTGAATTCTTTGTTTTTCTTTTCTTTTTCTTTTTCACTATTAGTTAGTTCCTCTTTTTTCTCCATTTTTACTCAAAATCTCAACAATTTGTATTTCTCTTGTTTAAAATAACTGTTTATGCTGATTTATATATTTTATTCACAATCTTTTCTTTTTCTCAGGTATTACCGTAATTCGGGTTGGTAGAAATGTAAAAATAACTACAGATATCGGACTGACGGTTGAATATAACGGAGGGTACAACGTCTATGTAAGGGTATCGGGTAGATATCAGGGCCAACTGTCAGGACTGTGTGGCAACTTTAATGGAAAGCAAACGGATGACTTTAAAACTCGTGACGAAAAAGTTGTTGTTAGCGCAGCAACGTTTGGAAATTCTTGGAAAGTCGACGAAAGCTGTCCAGATGTCGGTGATGTACCTAATCCATGTACGAAGGGAAAATTGAAAGGCGCCCAACTAAAATGTTCTGCCCTTAAGAAGCTACCATTTTCCAATTGCAATAAGAAGATTAACCCAAATCGTGGTTACATTCTGAATTGTGAATATGATGTTTGTGCTTGTAAGAATAATCCAAGCTCATGTTTATGTGAGGCATATGCCGGTTATGCTAAAGATTGCAAGGCCATGGGTATTCAGATTAATTGGAGGAATCTACCTGCCTTTAGAGGATGCAGTAAGTACTTCAAAGGACGTTACTGCATTCATCTGTAGCCTTTGCTTTGTCTCTGTCTGTCTGTCTGTCTGTCTGTCTGTCTGTCTGTCTGTCTGTCTGTCTGTCTGTCTGTCTGTCTGTCTGTCTGTCTGTCTGTCTGTCTGTCTGTCTGTCTGTCTGTCTGTCTGTCTGCAGTCTATAATTTAAAATGTTTATTATCTTATTTTTCGCAGGATTGGCTTGTGCTAATGCACCATGTC
>JAWNZC010000336.1:40000-42500 GCA_035771165.1 Paragorgia papillata | reverse complement strand
CAAACGGATGACTTTAAAACTCGTGACGAAAAAGTTGTTGTTAGCCCAGCAGCGTTTGGAAATTCTTGGAAAGTCGACGAAAGCTGCCCAGATGTCGTTGATGTACCTAATCCATGTACGAAGGGAAAATTGAAAGGCGCCCAACTAAAATGTTCTGCACTTAAGAAGCTACCATTTTCCAATTGCAATAACAAGATTGACCCAAATCGTGGGTACATCCCGAATTGTGAATATGATGTTTGTGCTTGTAAGAATAACCCAAGCTCATGTTTATGTGAGGCATATGCCGGTTATGCTAACGATTGCAAGGCCATGGGTATTCAGATTAATTGGAGGAATCTACCTGCCTTTAGAGGATGCAGTAAGTACTTCAAAGGACGTTACTGCATTCATCTGTAGCCTTTGCTTTGTCTCTGTCTGTCTGTCTGTCTGTCTGTCTGTCTGTCTGTCTGTCTGTCTGTCTGTCTGTCTGTCTGTCTGTCTGTCTGCCTGCCTGTCTGTCTGTCTCTCTGCCTGCCTGCCTGCCTGTCTACCTGTCTGTCTGTCTGTCTGTCTGTCTGTCTGTCTGTCTGTCTGTCTGTCTGTCTGTCTGTCTGTCTGCCTGCCTGCCTGCCTGTCTGTCTGTCTGTCTGTCTGTCTGTCTGTCTGTCTGTCTGTCTGTCTGTCTGTCTACGTGCAGTCTATAATTAAAAAATGTTTATTATCTTATTTTTCGCAGGATTGGCTTGTGCTAATGCACCATGTCTGAACAATGGAAATTGTAAGAATATCGAAGGAGGAGGATTCCAGTGCACATGTCCACCTGGATACAAAGGAAGACGTTGTGAACAAGAAGGTGCGTATCCGAACAATTAAGATTTATTAGTTAAAATTTATAATGTTACTGATGCAGATTTTGTTGTTGATTTCTTGTAGTACTTGCAACTTGTAGTGCAACCGGGGATCCACATTACTTAACATTTGATGGAAGACGATACGACTTCATGGGAAAGTGCGTGTACGTGTTGGCTAAGGCTGCTGATCACTTTGAAGTGTTGCAGGATAACGAAGCTTGTCTTAATGGACGGGTTTCATGTACAAAGGCAGTAAGCGTTAATGTGAAAGGATTAAAGATTCATGTCGTGAGAGGGGGTCAAGTGACTGTAGATGGCAAAACTGTTAAACTACCATATAACAGCAACGGTAAGGTCCTGTCTTATTTATTATTCCTTGTGAATAGCACTTACTGCAGTTGAAAGTTTCTTGGAAAAACTAAATTCTTTGTTTTTCTCTTTCTTTTTCTTTTTCACTATTAGTTAGTTCCTCTTTTTTCTCCATTTTTACTCAAAATCTCAACAATTTATATTTCTCTTGTTTAAATTCACTGTTTGTGCTGATTTATATATTTTATTCGCAATCTTTTCTTCTTGTCAGGTATTACCGTAATTCGGGTTGGTCGAAATGTAAAAATAACTACAGATATCGGACTGACGGTTGAATATAACGGAGGGTATAACGTCTATGTAAGGGTATCGGGTAGATATCAAGGCCAACTGTCAGGACTGTGTGGCAACTTTAATGGAAAGCAAACGGATGACTTTAAAACTCGTGACGAAAAAGTTGTTGTTAGCGCAGCAACGTTTGGAAATTCTTGGAAAGTCGACGAAAGCTGTCCAGATGTCGTTGATGTACCTAATCCATGTACGAAGGGAAAATTGAAAGGCGCCCAACTAAAATGTTCTGCACTTAAGAAGCCACCATTTTCCAATTGCAATAACAAGATTGACCCAAATCGTGGTTACATCCCGAATTGTGAATATGATGTTTGTGCTTGTAAGAATAATCCAAGTTCATGTTTATGTGAGGCATATGCCGGTTATGCTAAAGATTGCAAGGCCATGGGTATTCAGATTAATTGGAGGAATCTACCTGCCTTTAGAGAATGCAGTAAGTACTTCAAAGGACGTTACTGCATTCATCTGTAGCCTTTGCTTTGTCTCTGTCTGTCTGTCTGTCTGTCTGTCTGTCTGTCTGTCTGTCTGTCTGTCTGTCTGTCTGTCTGTCTGTCTGTAAAATAAACGAAGATTTAGAAAATATCAGAAACTGGTTGATGGCAAATAAGCTAAGCCTAAATGTTGCGAAAACTGAATTCATGTTCTTCGGAACTGTTTTCAGATTGTCTAATTTAGGTAGAACTTTTCCAATTACCATTGGTGAAAAAGAAATTAAGAGAGTTGAAAACACAAAATACCTAGGGGTATATTTAGATGAAAATCTTACATGGAATGAGCACATTGATAAACTCTGCTCCAAAGTTAATCGTTCCATAAGTGGTCTAAGGCAGGCTCGTGATTATGTGTCATTAGATGTATTAAAAATGATGTATAATGCTTTAATACAGCCTGTCTTCGACTACTGCGATGCTCTGTGGGGCAATTTAAACAAAGGGCTTGCCAGCAAAATCCAGAAATTACAAAACCGTGCAGCCCGAATAATTACTTTTCAAGGCTATGACGTGAGA
>JAWNZC010000336.1:0-37500 GCA_035771165.1 Paragorgia papillata | reverse complement strand
TTTCTTGTAGTACTTGCAACTTGTAGTGCAACCGGGGATCCACATTACTTAACATTTGATGGAAGACGATACGACTTCATGGGAAAGTGCGTGTACGTGTTGGCTAAGGCTGCTGATCACTTTGAAGTGTTGCAGGATAACGAAGCTTGTGGTGGACGGGTTTCATGTACAAAGGCAGTAACCGTTAATGTGAAAGGATTAAAGATTCATGTCGTGAGAGGGGGTCAATTGACCGTAGATGACAAAACTGTTTTACTACCGTACAACAAGAACGGTAAGGATTTGTTTTCTCTGTATTTGTTGTAAATAGCACTTACTAGATGCTTCGTTGTGTGTGGTTAGCTGTCCGATATAGATGGGTTTTTAACAAGCTTAAACTCTTCTCTCCCCTCTTCTTTGTTTCGTTATTTTATTTAGTTGCTGTTTATATTTGTTCGCCTGAAATTTTGGCACGTTGTAGTGACTTATTTGCATTTATTTTATGCTATTTATTCTTTCTTAGGTATCCATATCAGTCGGGTTGGTAGAAATGTAAAAATAACTACAGATATCGGACTGACGGTTGAATATAACGGAGGGTACAACGTCTATGTAAGGGTATCGGGTAGATATCAGGGCCAACTGTCAGGACTGTGTGGCAACTTTAATGGAAAGAAAACGGATGATTTTAAAACTCGTGACGGAAAAGTTGTTGTTAGCGCTGCAACGTTTGGAAATTCTTGGAAAGTCGACGAAAGCTGTCCAGATGTCGTTGATGTACCTAATCCATGTACGAAGGGAAAATTGAAAGGCGCCCAACTAAAATGTTCTGCACTTAAGAAGCCACCATTTTCCAATTGCAATAAGAAGATTGACCCAAATCGTGGTTACATCCCGAATTGTGAATATGATGTTTGTGCTTGTAAGAATAATCCAAGCTCATGTTTATGCGAGGCATATGCCGGTTATGCTAAAGATTGCAAGGCCATGGGTATTCAGATTAATTGGAGGAATCTACCTGCCTTTAGAGAATGCAGTAAGTACTTCAAAGGACGTTACTGCATTCATTTGTAGCCCTTGCTTTGTCTCTGTCTGTCTGTCTGTCTGTCTGTCTGTCTGTCTGTCTGTCTGTCTGTCTGTCTGTCTGTCTGTCTGTCTGTCTGTCTGTCTGTCTGTCTGTCTGTCTGTCTGTCTGTCTGTCTGTCTGTCTGCAGTGTATTATTAAAAATGTTTATTATCTTATTTTTTGCAGGATTGGCTTGTGCTAATGCACCATGTCTGAACAATGGAAATTGTAAGAATATCGAAGGAGGAGGATTCCAGTGCACATGTCCACCTGGATACAAAGGAAGACGTTGTGAACAAGAAGGTGCGTATCCGAACAATTAAGATTTATAAGTTAAAATTTATAATCTTACTGATGGAGATTTTGTTGTTGATTTCTTGTAGTACTTGCAACTTGTAGTGCAACCGGGGATCCACATTACTTAACATTTGATGGAAGACGATACGACTTCATGGGAAAGTGCGTGTACGTGTTGGCTAAGGCTGCTGATCACTTTGAAGTGTTGCAGGATAACGAAGCTTGTGGTGGACGGGTTTCATGTACAAAGGCAGTAACCGTTAATGTGAAAGGATTAAAGATTCATGTCGTGAGAGGGGGTCAATTGACCGTAGATGACAAAACTGTTTTACTACCGTACAACAAGAACGGTAAGGATTTGTTTTCTCTGTATTTGTTGTAAATAGCACTTACTAGATGCTTCGTTGTGTGTGGTTAGCTGTCCGATATAGATGGGTTTTTAACAAGCTTAAACTCTTCTCTCCCCTCTTCTTTGTTTCGTTATTTTATTTAGTTGCTGTTTATATTTGTTCGCCTGAAATTTTGGCACGTTGTAGTGACTTATTTGCATTTATTTTATGCTATTTATTCTTTCTTAGGTATCCATATCAGTCGGGTTGGTAGAAATGTAAAAATAACTACAGATATCGGACTGACGGTTGAATATAACGGAGGGTACAACGTCTATGTAAGGGTATCGGGTAGATATCAGGGCCAACTGTCAGGACTGTGTGGCAACTTTAATGGAAAGAAAACGGATGATTTTAAAACTCGTGACGGAAAAGTTGTTGTTAGCGCTGCAACGTTTGGAAATTCTTGGAAAGTCGACGAAAGCTGTCCAGATGTCGTTGATGTACCTAATCCATGTACGAAGGGAAAATTGAAAGGCGCCCAACTAAAATGTTCTGCACTTAAGAAGCCACCATTTTCCAATTGCAATAAGAAGATTGACCCAAATCGTGGTTACATCCCGAATTGTGAATATGATGTTTGTGCTTGTAAGAATAATCCAAGCTCATGTTTATGCGAGGCATATGCCGGTTATGCTAAAGATTGCAAGGCCATGGGTATTCAGATTAATTGGAGGAATCTACCTGCCTTTAGAGAATGCAGTAAGTACTTCAAAGGACGTTACTGCATTCATTTGTAGCCCTTGCTTTGTCTCTGTCTGTCTGTCTGTCTGTCTGTCTGTCTGTCTGTCTGTCTGTCTGTCTGTCTGTCTGTCTGTCTGTCTGTCTGTCTGTCTGTCTGTCTGTCTGTCTGTCTGTCTGTCTGTCTGTCTGTCTGTCTGTCTGTCTGTCTGTCTGTCTGTCTGTCTGTCTGTCTGCAGTGTATTATTAAAAATGTTTATTATCTTATTTTTTGCAGGATTGGCTTGTGCTAATGCACCATGTCTGAACAATGGAAATTGTAAGAATATCGAAGGAGGAGGATTCCAGTGCACATGTCCACCTGGATACAAAGGAAGACGTTGTGAACAAGAAGGTGCGTATCCGAACAATTAAGATTTATAAGTTAAAATTTATAATCTTACTGATGGAGATTTTGTTGTTGATTTCTTGTAGTACTTGCAACTTGTAGTGCAACCGGGGATCCACATTACTTAACATTTGATGGAAGACGATACGACTTCATGGGAAAGTGCGTGTACGTGTTGGCTAAGGCTGCTGATCACTTTGAAGTGTTGCAGGATAACGAAGCTTGTGGTGGACGGGTTTCATGTACAAAGGCAGTAACCGTTAATGTGAAAGGATTAAAGATTCATGTCGTGAGAGGGGGTCAATTGACCGTAGATGACAAAACTGTTTTACTACCGTACAACAAGAACGGTAAGGATTTGTTTTCTCTGTATTTGTTGTAAATAGCACTTACAAGATGCTTCGTCGTGTGTGGTTAGCTGTCCGATATAGATGGGTTTTTAACAAGCTTAAACTCTTCACTCCCCTCTTCTTTGTTTCGTTATTTTATTTAGTTCCTGTTTATATTTGTTCGCCTGAAATTTTGGCACGTTGTAGTGACTTATTTGCATTTATTTTATGCTATTTATTCTTTCTTAGGTATCCATATCAGTCGGGTTGGTAGAAATGTAAAAATAACTACAGATATCGGACTGACGGTTGAATATAACGGAGGGTACAACGTCTATGTAAGGGTATCGGGTAGATATCAGGGCCAACTGTCAGGACTGTGTGGCAACTTTAATGGAAAGAAAACGGATGATTTTAAAACTCGTGACGGAAAAGTTGTTGTTAGCGCTGCAACGTTTGGAAATTCTTGGAAAGTCGACGAAAGCTGTCCAGACGTCCATGGTGTACCTAATCCATGTACGAAGAAAGAATTTTTAGGTGCCCGAGTAAAATGTTCCGCACTTAAGAAGCCACCATTTTCCAATTGCAATAAGAAGATTGACCCAAATCGTGGTTACATTCCGAATTGTGAATTTGATGTTTGTGCTTGCGAGAATAATCCAAGCTCATGTTTATGTGAGGCATATGCCGGTTATGCTAAAGATTGCAAGGCCATGGGTATTAAGGTTAATTGGAGAAATCTAACTGCCTTTAGAGAATGCAGTAAGTTATTCAAAGGATGTTACTGCAGTGATCTGTAGCCTTTGTTTTGTGTCTGTCTGTCTGTCTGTCTATCTGTTTGTCTGTTTGTCTGTCTGTCTGTCTGTCTGTCTGTCTGTCTGTCTGTCTGTCTGTCTGCCTCATTTCTTGCCTGCCTGCCTGCCTGCCTGCCTGTCTGTCTGTCTGTCTGTCTGTCTGTCTGTCTGTCTGTCTGTCTGTCTGTCTGTCTGTCTGTCTGTCTGTCTGTCTGTCTGTCTGTCTGTCTGTTCTAAAATCTACTAAAATATGTTTTTAGCTTCGCCTTGTGCTAGAGCACCTTGTCTTAACAATGGAATTTGTCGTAATCTTCCGCAAAATAAATTTGAATGCAAATGCGGGCGTGGATTCAAAGGAAAGCGCTGTGAAGAGAGAGGTATGTTATTGTTTAAAGTAAATTATATGAAAAACTGTAAAAGTCATGATTATTATCACTTTCAGAATATGTTGAAGATGAAGCAAACTTAATTTTTGTTCCATTTTCTCCCTAAACCACGGCTGAGTTGTTCTTTTTTTTATATATTGCTTCAATATGAAACCACTCCGTTACATATACTTTACGGCCAATTGAAACTTAATGCTGTATTATTGGGAGTTTATATTAGTGGGTCTTATAAGCTTTTCACTCGCGTTGCTGTTGTGGGATTCTAATCTTTTACTCTGTCTAAGGCGAGACGATTTTACTCGTCAAGGGGATGAGTTTTCGGGCGCCAAGGGGTGAAACCCACAACTGAGATTTGTTTATTGCATGAAAATAGGTGATAATTTATTTTTTTGTTCTATATTTCAGATTGTAAGATACACCCATTAAACCTTGGTATGATAAATGGTGACATTCTAGATTCACAAATCACCGCTTCGTCGGAATGGAATTGTGAATTTAAGGCAAGCAACGGCAGATTAAAGTTGAAAGCAGTTGGAGGACAAGAAGGTGCTTGGGCGTCTAGCGAAAATAATGACAAACAATGGATTCAAGTTGATTTTAGACGTACTGCAACAGTGAGTGAGATTGACAGCCAAGGTCGTTACCGTATTGATCAATGGGTGACGAGCTATACAGTGTCTTACAGTGACAACGGAAAAGACTTTACTTTCCACAAAGTGAATGGAGTCGTCAAGGTAAGAGATGATTGATTGAAGTTCTATCACTCATTCACATTGGCTGATGTTCGTCATAAAAATTAATAGTTAAGCTGTTAGTCTGTTGGCATGTTTGTCTGTTAGTCTAATAGCCTGTTAGTTTGTTTGTTTGTTTGTCAGTCTGTTACACTGTCATGTTCTAGGGATTTTTGGTGAAGGAAAATTCGAGTGTAGAATATATACATTTTAAGACCAAATCGGGACCAGTTGCGAAAAATGCAACTACACAGGCCTTCCGGCAGGAATTGAACCCACGACCTTGCGATTCTAGTGCAATGCTCTGACCACTGAGCCACGGAGGCCGTTGCCGAGAGCTTGATCGCGGCCGAGTTCTGTATACATTAAGGTGGTAATGCCAGGAGAGAATTGGGTTTATTAGAAGTAATATTGAGCATTTCACTCGATTACATAACATGTTACTCTGTTACTCTGTTGGTCTGTTGCTCTGTCAGTGTATCAGTCTGTTATTTTGTTAGTCTATCAGTCTGACGAAGAAGCACTAGTGTTTGGTGCAGTGATTTTACCGATGTATCAAAGATATTAAATAAAGCTATCTGATTGAGTAACATTCTCATGAATTATTAATGCTTTGAGAAGTGTGTTTAACAATTTATTTTTTTCTACTCTACCTAAAGATTTTCCAGGGCAACAAAGACAGGAATTCTGTTGTTCGTCGAACTGTTTCGCCACCTATTGTTGCTAACTTCATCCGAGTCCATCCCAAAACCTGGCATGCCCACATCGCAATGAGACTCGAATTCCGTGGCTGTCTTGAAGGTAAATTTCTGAATTAACTACTTTTCCGGGAGGCATCAGACTCTCAAATGTTACGTATTTTACTCTGGCTAACGCGAGACGATTTTACTCGTCGCAAGTAAAAATGCTTTCCCCGCCGGGAAATGGTTAATATTTAATTGGGGGGGGGGGTCGTTTTTGGATTATTATTTTAATTACTTTAGCTGATAATAACATACAAATTTAACTAACAGCTCAGGAGCACTAGCACAGCGTGAGCCAATTACGTTAGTGACCTATTAAAAACATTGATTACAGTACAAACTCCCCCCCCCCCCCCCCCCCCCCCCCCCCCCCTCCCCCACCCAATCTCACTAAAAACAACATTTCATTGAAACTGTTAACTGCCTTGCTTGATGGCATTTCGGACATATCGATTTCCACGACCGTTGATTTTCTGCATCAAAAATTGATGAGGTAGCTGAGAAGTATAGTAATCAAAGAGGAGTGATTTAAGTTTCGCAGAGAAATGTCCGGTTCGTGAAGTTCGTTTGCGAGGGTATTCCAGATACGCGACACTCTCACTACACAACTGTTCTGAAAACATAGCGTTGTAGTTTTAGGTATGATACTGTATAATTAAAGACATAATATCATTAATTTCAACTCATCCATCATGAAATGCACGTGGTGGGATGGGTGGTTATTCGAAGAGTCCTAAATGTCATTAGAAAATTCCAAGATCTGATGTCCGAGGTCACTGAACCGGGTGGTCAGTCAGCCAATGGGGCCAGCCAGGGTCAGCCAGACAAGGGAGTTAGTTCGGCTAGCTAAGTTTACACGGTGACGGACAAATTCGAGACCAGTCTCGAATTCGTCCTATTTCGCCGTGTAAACAGGCGGAACCGTACTAATTCGAGAACGGTTCGGAATTTGTCTTCCGTGTAAACAAGTGGAACCATACTACTTTGAGACGGGTCTTAGTCAAGGGGGTCAGTCCAGGGGCTCAGTTAGTCAAGGGGGGGGGGGGGGTCAGTCAGTTTGTCTTTGTCTTTCTTGAGAGGGGGTTTAATTAAATGAGGTTGGGGGATCAGTCAGTCAGGGGGTCAATCCCAAATTTACTTTGCAACTTTTTTTGTTATTTAAAAGATAATTCCTAATTTTGCCGGGGGGAAATATAAGAATATTTCTAGGGGTTCATCCTGGGGTCAAACTGTCCTATAGTTGCTCTTCGTCCTAGCTCTCTTTCTTGCTAGGATACGAGCTTACTCGTTTGTTTCTCGTTGTTCTAGTCATGGCATGTGTTTCTTCGCCTTGTCTTAACGGAGGCTTGTGTGTCAATTTTAAGCACAGCTTCATCTGCGGTTGTCAAAATGGCTACGGAGGCAAGCGATGCCAGGAGAAAACAGGTAAATTTCATATTAACATTTATTTCGTAATTAAAAAGCTCCTTCATCACTCTATTTTGTTCTTGATGTCATCGATGTCGTTTACTGCTCGCTCTGTACGGGAAAATATCAGACCTCTGTCTTTTGTACAAACAGCTCGCCTGCGGCTTGCATAGGCGTACGAGCCGGGGGGCAGGGGGCTGCTGCCCCCAGTTGGCGGGAAGATTAATTAAGTCAAGTTGGGCAACAGCGATACCAACCTCGGGCAACTTGACAACAACACATAGATATTATATTTTATATATAATATGCCATATTTACTTGTACAAGTAACGTTATATAAACTTGTGTACGGCTGATTATAGATTGTATTTGATATGATATAAAAAGTCGGCACTTTCAGTTGTTTCCAGTAACGTTTAAGCCCCTCGAATTCGTCCTTATTTCGCCGTGTTTTCGCTGTTAGGTTTCGCTGTTTAGGCGGAACCATACTAATTCGATACCGGTTCCGAATTCGTCCAGTACCGTGTAAACGCCCTACAAATTTGTGCCCGCGTACGGTAAAATACGCGTATATATATATATATATTTATTAGAACACGATCAAGTCGGTTTTCTTTGTTTTTTTGAGGGATTTATATCCCATAAATCCCTCATTATAAATTCATAGGGATTATATATATAAATCCCGGGGATTATATATATAATCCCTATGAATTTATAAGTGCCCAATTCATAGGGTGCCTGCTACAAACTCTCGTATGGTAACGCCGGTAGCGCCCACATACGAGAAAGAGAGCAAGGGTTTGCTTTTCGCTCACGTAGTTTACGAGAGGAAGGCAAACCAATGAAAATCATCAAAATCTGTTGGTTGAGTCAGCACTTTATTGCACTGAACGTTGAGCATAAAATGTGGGATTGATACTGCATCAATACGCATGCCCAATGCTGTAATGATATCTGGAACTAATTATTCATACTATATAATTATTCAAACAAGCTTGTAGAAGTCTGTGTTTGTGTTCAATGAACCTTTACGTACTTCTCAAGTTTGTTTAATAAACTGCTTTGGAGTCTTATTATTTCATAAAATCCCGTTAACATTCGACATAACAATGTCCTTCGACACTCAGTAAAGGCTATTTTTTTAGAAAACCTTCTTCAATCGTGTTTTAATATAAAATAGAGTGTCACTAATAAAAGTGATAATCTCACATGTGCGATTATTTATGATAATCGCACATGTGACTATTATCGCTGAATCAGCATTATAGTTTAATACAATTTTTGCAAGGCAATAGGACAATTTTTTTATATAATAAACAGAACAATACATGGATGCTTGGAAATATGAAATTTATTTCGAGTGTTGACCAGGATATCTCACGAGTGAGCGAAGCGAACGAGTGACATATCCTGTTCAACACGAGAAATAAATTTCATATTTCCAAGCACCATGTATTATTCTCTCTCTCTCTCTCTATATATATATATACTTATTTTATCGTACAGATCTCGTTCTTGGTTGATAATTTATTATTTAGTCCTATATATTCAATCTTTTTTGTTCAATGATTTATTTGTCCCATTGATTTATTGATGTTTAATTTTAAAAATGTTAAATACATGTTTTTTTCCTTGTTTAGAACCTTTACCCTGAATTGATCGAATTTGGGGACACAAAATAGTCACGAAAAAAGAGTTTCTAGTATTCTCAGTATACATTAAAAAAATCTTGGGTTTTTTATAATAAATATTGAATATTCCTGTTAACAATTGTAGACTACAAATTAAATGAAATAGTTTAATAAAACGCTGAATGTTGTACAAATCACTCGGTGTATAAACCAGACCACAGTCCCTGAGGGATTTATCTGTCGTATAAAGGCCTGGCCAAACGCTTTCAACATCGAATAATGTTGAAACATTGAATAATATGTTGAAAGCACGAGTGGCCAAATGAATTCTACATCGTTCAACATTCATGAATGACAATTAATTGAACGCGGGCTACCACAAAAGCTGGGATCGACAATATCCCGCATGGCGCATGTCTCTGTTCAACAAAGTTGAATAAAATGTGGCCAAATGCGTTCAACACCTTTCAACATTTTGAGAACAATATAAATGTTGAACGCGTGTTGAACGAAAATTTGAACATGTTCAAATTTCGTTCAACATCATTCAACAACGTTCAACATCATTCAACAGGGGTGGCCAAACGCTTTCAACATGTTGAATTCAACAATGTTGAACGATGTTGAATGAAATGTTGAAAGCGTTTGGCCAGGCCTTTAAGCTGACGTTTGAGCGGTTTGTTCAGAATTCCCAAAGGGAGTTGAAAGGAAAAAATATCATAACGTATTTGCATATTTGAGAAAGAAATCGAGCGTGGTTCGCTTTTCATCGTGTCCAAAGACTTCACTGGCAAAGAAGAATGCGGAGGAATACATTCGGACGCTGTTTTGATAACAGAAAACCATTATTCGCAAGATGTTTTCTAGTTTTGATGTAGAGTTTTCGAACTTGTTGGAACCTTAACCGTCAGTATAGACTAGAGTGTGAAGTAAACGAAGAACTTTCATTGAGGTAAGTTCTCTGTACAACGACGGCTTTTCTCGTGCATGCTTCAACGAATGTTGTATCACTTGCTCTTCAGTCTTTAAGGTTAGGTTAGCGTTCATAAATATGTGTTTTAGTGTGGAATGATTTTGTCGAGTTGTAATATGCAACTTTTTACTTACACGAGTCTTGAAAGCAATTAAACCGCTTATTGATTACACCATGTTTTTAATTATTGTTGTGCTATATTTTGAATTCTTAAATAATTTGTGAAGTCAGTTATTGATGTATTATTATATGTTTTACAGGAAAACTAAACTCGGCTATAAATACAAAACGCTTGTCACCATGTGCCCCCTTTTAAACGGACAGCCTGGTTTTCATAAGACCTGCGCTAAACGTCGCACAATAGACGAATTTAACTAATTCCTGTCCGAGGGCTTCCCCAGAGGTGAATAAAATCGTCTGGTGTTAGCCAGAATAAAATACTAAAGACGAATTCGGACAGGAAAGAGTTAATTAATTGTTTGAATTTTATTCGACGAAACTGCGACGTATAGACCTCTTTCATAATGACGACCAATTTAAATATTCTTTCGTGTGCATCTCAATAAAGCCTGGTTTCCATCTAGCCGTAAGCGCCGGCGGCATGGCTGCGGCAAGGGGCAATGGTCCAATCGCATACAGCTTTTTATTGCTGGCTAATTCAACACTGTCTATGATTGAACCATCGCCCCTTGCCGCAGCCATGCCGCCGGCTCTTACTTAAGCCCTAATCAAACGAGAACGCAAGTCATCGCAAGTTGGCAGTCAGAATTTCTGTGGCGGTCGTTCGAACACCCAAATTAACAAAATAAAGGTTTCATGAGTGTTTTAAACAAGTTTTAACTTTGTCACGGTACATGATATTTTCGGGAAACTATTCAGAGCGGTTTGCTGAGATAGCGTGACTGCCAACTTGCGATGACTTGCGTTCTCGTTCGATTAGGGCTTTACGGCTATATGGAAACCAGGCTTAACGAGGCTAGAAAGGCTAATTTAGATGCACATAAAAGAATATTTAAAGCGGCGGCCATTATGAAAGTGGTCTAATAAACAATAGAAGTCACAGTTCATTAGAGTTTTTTGTTAAATTCCCTCATTCCGGTTCTTTCAAGCACTCGTCGACAATTTTTCTAAGATTAGGATTTTCCATCGCTGCTGCCACACGTTCTTTGTCGTTAATTTGTTTGTTGACTGAAAAAGAGACAGAAATATAAACAAGCGCTTCTTGACACGTTTTTGTATTTCCGAGCGATCTTAAAGTGCCTATGTCATCCTCAGGGACTTTACATATTTATACTAATTGGAACATTCTGAGAAGATTTGTAATATATCTTCTCAGGCGAAAATTTCATCTTCATGGATTTTTCCCCGTTAAAGTTGACGGAAGTGACGTCGAAAGAGGAATCTGTCTATATGAAAACCACTTTACAGATTCCTCTTTTGACGTCACTTCCGTCACCTTTAACGGCAAAAAAATCCATGAAGATGAAATTTTCGCCTGAGAAGATATATTACAAATCTTCTCAGAATGTTCCAATTAGTATAAATACGTAAAGTCCCTGAGGATGACATAGGCACTTTAAAGCCCGAATCAAACGAGAACGCAAGTCATCGCACGTTAGCAGTCACGCTATCTCAGCCAGTCGCTCTGAATAATTTCCCGAAAATATTATGTACCGTAACAAAGTTAAAACTTGTTTGAAACAATCATGAAACCTTTATTTTGTTAATTTGGGTGTTCGAACGACCGCCACAGAAATTTGTGACTGCCAACTTGCGATGACTTGCGTTCTCGTTTGATTTTAAGTCACAATTGATAAAATATTGTAAGACGTACTTTCATTTTCAGTGAAATGTGTTCCCTTGGTTAAACAAATGTCAAGCTAGAATAAAACAACCAAATAACTTGTGTTTAACTCTTTGCTGTCCGAATTGGTCTTTAGTATTTTATTCTGGCTAACGCCAGACGATTTTATTCATCTCTGGGGAAGCCCTCGGACAGGAATGAGTTATAAACTATCTCTCTAACTCTTTCCTGTCCGAATTGGTCTTTAGTATTTTATTCTGGCTAACGCCAGACGATTTTATTCATCTCTGGGGAAGCCCTCGGACAGGAATGAGTTAAAGGATATTGGCAACAAAAATTAAGTTTATCTCATTTGAAAGAACTCATAAAATTGTAATAGAAGATCCTTTACAATTTTTTTCGTATCTTTCTTCGTTTTCAAGATATTTCAATTTGTTTAATATGCAAATGAATGGTTTCTGAATGAATGGTCATGAGCAGGGTACAGTATTTTCACACGTAGAAAAATCAGTTATATCAGTGAAATAGTGCACATAAAACGCCTTGTGACACTGAATATTTCATAACTGATGTTGTTTTGTGTAAAAATACTGTACCCTGCTCATGACGTCAGAGCCCATCTCATTTACATATTAAACATATCAAATTAAACAAACTTAATTCTTATTGCCAATACCCTTTAAATTAAAGTGCCTATATCATGGTTGGGGATTTTACATATTTAGGATATTTGGAACCTTTGAGAAGATTTGTAATATATCTTCCTTTTCTAAAATTTCATCTTCATGGACTTTTTGGCTGTGAAAGTTGACGTAAAAGGAGGGACCTGTAAAGTGGTTAATTCTGCGAGGTGCTTCGTGCGAGGACTGGAAATCCACCTTTAACGCCAGACGATTTTACTCGTCTGAAAGGGGAGAGTTCTCGGGCACCAAGGGGTTAATAAACAAGTTTTCTGCTACATTTAGAGTGTGAGAACCTGTCAGTAATACCTTGTGCTTCCAAGACAATGTATTATTTAGTTTCACTCGCAAACACAAACCTTAGAAGAAGAAGAAGAAAAAAAATGAAGTAAAGTGTCAACTATGAAGATTTTCTTAAAAACTCTGACATTACAAAATCTCTGGTCATTAAAGGGTATTGGCAATAAAAATTAAGTTTATCTCTTTTGAAAGAACTCGTCAAATGGTATAAGAAGACCTTTTACAATTTTTCCGTATCTGTTTTGGTTTTGGAAATATTTCGACCAAACTTAGCGTGCTGTCCGCCATCTTGGAATTATTTTCGATATGAATGTGACATCATAAGCAGAGTAAAGTGAAATTTTTATCCTGCCAACCTTATGACATTAAGAGATAGAAACTCGATTTTGATGCGCTATTTCCATTTTAAATTGACCCACAACATTTAAAAAGCCTTCCGTGGAAATTTGGTCACCCACGGAGTAGTTTTACCAGGTTTACCCTGCTTGTGACATCACCAATTTCCTAGTTAATTAGACCCGATGTTACAACAAGATGGCGGACAGCACACTGTCTTTGGTCCAAATATTTCAAAACACAAGAAAGATAGAGAAAAAATGTAAAAGGTCTTCTTATACCATTTGACGAGTTCTTTCAAATGAGACAAACTTTATTTTTATTGCCAATACCCTTTAACACTTTAATTTAAAACTGTCCACACTAACCAATGAGGGTTGCAAGCGAGCAATGAGGAACGGTTGGGGTAAAATTAATCTTGATGAGATATTCTTCACATCCCGTGTTCTGAATGTCAATCATATTTTCACCTACTACATTAAGTTCTTCTAAGGTTTGATCTTTTTCAGGATCCTAGCGGAAAACAATTTTAAAAATTGTTAAATATAAAAAATAAGTTTTAAGTAACAAGCTAAAAGTATTTAATAAGTATTCTTCTTAACTCTTTATAATAATTCATGAATTATCGTAGCCAAACCAATGATGTATACCACATCACATCACATGAGTGAGTTTTGATACCAAATGAAAACCTGTAGGAAACTTCCTATAGTGAACTGGATCACATTTCTTAATCTGCATATTGAAATCAATGAAGAAAACACTGCAAATCGCAATGCGAATACTCGTTTGAGAAGCAAGATCAAACACTTGTTTATCGTGTTGCATCAGGGGACTCCAAACACTCGAAAACAAATAAAAACCTCGGGCTACACCCTCGGTTTTCATTTGTTTTTGTGTGTTTGGAACCCCTGATGAAACACTCAAACTCGTGTTTGATCTATTCCTTCATAACCTCGACTTTAATAATTTATTACAGTAGATAATAACAAGGAAATCAATACTAGCTGAGATGGAGTTTTAGCATATGTAACCAAACACTTGAATAAATTAAGCTAACTTTTACCTCAAATTTCTCTTAAAATTTCTCTTAAAATACTGATTCATTTGAGAAGCTATATCAAACACTCAAAAGTTCAACTTGGTTTTTCACTCCACTATTTTTTCACTCCTCTCATCATTTTCATACTTGACATTCAGGTTCATTGAAACTTACATTCCACATGCAGTCAGTACATATTTATTCAAAACTTTAAACAATATTAGTCAAGAAAACTTACCCTTATATCTCGAATGAGATCTGTTAAAAAAAGAAAGAAAGAAATAACAGAAACTGGTCACAGGTTGATGAGAATACAGAAATTCTGAAAATTTTGTATGCTCGGCAGTGGTGCTGAGCATACAAAGAAAAATTCTGACAAAATATATATACAAATATATATATATATATATATATAAGTGAGTTTTGGTTCACGAAATGTTAGAGAGTGCTCAATACCATATATAGATAGAGCAAAATACAAAGTATGAAGTATAGTTTTACCTTAAAGTCTTAAAGTCTTCGCTACCAGAGGTTTCACCCTAATATATATTTGTATACTAATATATATTTGTACACCCTCGTATATATTTGTACATATATTTTGTATATATATTTATAAAATAGGTTGCGTCTTACGCACGCTGTGATTGGTCAATTACCGTGTTTATATCAGGCTATGTAAACACGGTTGTGATGTCCTGTGTTTATAACACAGGATGCCCTGTGTTTATATAACCTGATGCAAACACTCGAGTGAGTTGGGAGAATTCGAAAGTACTTATGTAAACCCTCGCCTACGGCTCGGGTTCACATAAACTTTCGAATTCTCCCAACTCACTCTCGTGTTTGCATCAGGCTATATAAACACGGGCGGCCATTTTCTATTTCTTAAATAAATTCTGAAGATTTGGTACACTTGGCAGTGGTGCCAAGTGTACAAAATTTCTGAAAATTTTGTACGTTCAGCAGTGGTGCAAAGCGTACAGAAATTCTGAAAATTTTGTACGCTTGGCAGTAGTGCCGAGTGTACAAAGAAAAATTCTGAAAATTTTGTATGTTCAGCAGTGGTGCTGAGTGTACAAAAATTCTGAAAATTTTGTATACTTAGCAGTTATATATATTTAAGAAATAGAAAATGGCCACCCGTGTTTATATAGCCTGATGCAAACACGAGAGTGAGTTGGGAGAATTCGAAAGTTTATGTGAACCCGAGCCGTAGGCGAGGGTTTACATAAGTACTTTCGAATTCTCCCAACTCACTCGAGTGTTTGCATCAGGTTATATAAACACAGGGCATCCATTTTCTATTTCTTTTATGAAATAAGGCTAAAAAATGTGCCGTGACATCACAACCGTGTTTACATAGCCTGATATAAACACGGTAATTGACCAATCACAGCGTGCGTAAGACGCAACCTATTTTATAAATATATATATTGAATTTGCATATTACATAGTGTAATTTATACATGTAGAAACACAAATGTTAATTTGTGTGATCAAACTGGGATTTCTGACTACAGATCTCGACTAAAACCTACCAAATACTTCCAGTATTTTTTCATCGTTATTTGAAGTTATTATTGTAGAAGTTGACGTTTCTTTCTTCGCCAATTCTTGAGATTTTCCGCAAGCTCCCGAGCACTCTTCGTCGTCAAACATTGGCAAATACAAATGCTGTGTATGTTGTACTGGAAGACAGATGACTACCAATGATCGCAGGCGCGCCAGATTAATCACTGTATTAATTTATCTTAATTATAGTTTATCCTATGGGAATTTAACTCTATTCTTATTTCGTATTGTTTCACTACCCCTGGAGGGTGAACGGCCTTCTGACCAAAGGGCCTTCGCTCGAAACGTTAGACTCCTACGTTCCCTGTTTCAGCAGTATAATCTAACCTTACTATATTTCGATTGTTGTTTCAACACGGTTAAGTTGAGTAAATAAAAGATTGAAGGCAGTATTAATGCTACATGACAACTAGACTTGCTCCAAGTCTGCCTCTTGTTGTTTCGAGACAGGCGGCTACAATAGCTAACTAGATGGGATGAATCCCAACAGCTGTCAAGCGCATGCAAAGAGGATAAGTGAAACTCGAGTGGGCATTGGAGCCAAAGTCAAAGTGATCATCTTAAAATTCGGAAATTTGAGAGCAGATGAAGGATGCGCGAACAAAACGTCTTTGTCTTGAAATATTTATCAAATATTTATCAACTTAGAAAACGGCTGGAAAAAAAGTCTGAAACTGAAACGTTTTATCTGGACATCGTTCATTCTCCTTCTATATCATCATTCATGCATACTCCTTCTATATCTCTGACGAAGGACCTTCGCGGCTCGAAACGCCGGTTATAATTTTAGACGCCTACATATATGGCTCGTCTTCACTCACGTGATCGGTGGCCCCATTGTGGTGATGAAACAATACAAAATGTTTGAATGGGAATAGAGCGAAATCCCCATAGGATAAAGATGGTACAGTACAGTCAAACCTGTATTAAGCGGCCCTCCATTAAGCGGACACCCTGTATTAAGCAGACAGTTCCCAAAGTCCCGAATTGAATCCCATGTTAACCTATTAAGATGGTAGATATTAGATTAGTCCCCTTCCTGTTTTCAATGTCTCACGACGGAAATCAATAAAGGCATGACAATAATCAGTAATCTGCGTTTGGTTCGACGAGTTATTGGGGACCTTAAGATATACGACGGCAACTTCGAGGACGACGTCCTTCAAACAAAAGCATTCTTCTTGCAAAACAAAGATAATGAATAATTTCTAGTCCCAAGTGTAATCTGAACACCGTCCTCGCTCTGTATACAACTCCACTCAGAGCATTTTCACGTCTTCAGGACGATGTTGACTCGTGGGGTGATGAGAACTGTTGTCTGAGATTGCCTTAACACAGACATTGCAACCGTTTTAACACTTTGAAAATTATAAAACAAGCTTCAAGTATTGAATACAGTAGTCAGTTAACCGTGACTTCTTTTTAATGCTAAAATTTGAATTGTTTTTTTAACCGCCGTCGTCGTCTTAGCATCTTAAGGTCCCTAATGTTACTGTTTATAGGAGACTTGGACTCCAACATCAAAGTTCTCAGTATCTAATTTATTCCTCAACCAGTCGCAAGAGAAGCGGTCTCACTCGAAATTCATACACACAAGGAATTTCCAAGCCATATCCAGCGCCTCTGCACAGGGAGCTCTAACATGTATTTTTTGTTTTAAACAGTATATACATCCATACACACATACATATTGTATAGTTTAGTAGACTAGTGTCCTTGCTCTTGCCTCTTGTTGCTCCAAAAACAAACCGAATGAATGTCTTGAATCCTGCTTGAATCCTTCTTGATTCGGCTTGTTTTTGGAGCAACACTGAAGAGGCAAGAGCAAGGACACTACTAAACTATACGGTAATTTATATATAATATGTATGTGTATATGGATGTATATATACTGTTTAAAACAAAAAATACATTCATTGCTATTTTTGTTGTTTTAATGAGCATGCATTCACTGACAATTTCAAGAGAAATTTTCTCTTATATATCAGTAGTCTTCGCGCTATTAACTCTCAAAGTTTCTCACTGGCTAGCTCGTTTTTGGGCTTGCGGCAATCTCGTTCCCAGAGCCCACGTTCCCCACCCGGGAAACGAGAGACTCTGGGATAATCCGTTCACGCCATCACAGGATTCTTGTGATCCGGAAGAAGAGTAATCATGAGTCATCAGCCAATGAAATATCGATGTGAAACGGATTATCCCAGAGTCTCTCGTTTCCCGGGTGGGGAACGTGGGCTCTGGGAACGAGATGGGGCTTGCGTTAACATAGCCTGGTACCCTGGCCCAATCAAAGAATATGGGCCAGGTAACCACTAAAGACTTCTGCTTTCCTATTGGTTGAAATTTTGTGCGTTTTTATTGGCTATGAGTGAAATTGCAATCGTCATAAGTGGATTTAGCCCTGATGACGCGAGAATGAGATTAGTGGTTACCTGGCCCATATTTCTTTTGAAATTGGGCCAGGGTCGCAAATGGACCAGTAATGCTGAAATTCATTGTTCCTATGCACATATATGCATGGCTGTCCATTTGTGACATCATAAACCATTGTTACCGAAAGCTTAAATTTTCTCAAAAAACCATGGCAAAATTTTATGGTTAGTATTGCGAATACAAAAAAACCAGGTTCTCTTGAAATTGTCAGTGAGTGCTCCTATACCTACGCAAGCTTCGGGGGAAAGTGGGCTCTGCCAAAAAAACTCGATCTTCGCCCCAAGTTTGGGGCGAGTCAGTCAGGTTTTAAACTGGTCAAACAAGTTCTAGTTTACGAACACGCGTAAGCAGGAAAATAGGAAGTGACGCGTTAGAGCCTGGGCCCAAAATAGTATCTTGGCAACCGTTCATGCATGCTCAAAAAGAAATATCGAGTTTGTTGGCAGAGCCCACGTTCCCCCGAAGCCTGCATGCGTTGGTCGGAAAGGGGCTACGACTCTCAGGGTATCCTATACCATGCTTCTCTCTACAAAAAATCGGTTAATGAGTTTTTAATAACTACATGCATGGACACTACTGCATAAAAACGAATAGAACTATTTTAAAAGAATATTATTTACATTTCATTTTTAAAACTATACGTTTAAATTATATCTGCTAATTTACAAGGTAGATTAAAGTTTAGGTTTAGTATAGGTTGTGACTGAAATAAAAAAATGCGCTGAAGCACTGACACGTGCACGCACACACGTAAAAACGCACAGTCTGATCAGCTGTGATATCAGATCTGTTCAGAGAAATGTAGCGACCCTTGATACAGCCTGACAGCTACAGAATGTACCAGCGCTGATGTATAAACATTTAGTTAGAATTTCTAACAGGCTGCGACAGCTCCGTAGACAACATACCTGTCACTTCAGTCTGTTATATACAGCACTGACCGTGTCAGGCTGATACAGTTTGACAGAATCTGTTCTGAACAGTCTGTTGTAGCTACAGGTATGATACAGATATTATATCATTAAAGAAATACCAAATGGTTTTCCGTGTTTGGATACTCTGATCCAAACACTTGGGAAATTGCGAGACTGGAGAAAAGCGTAACAAAACACGAGCCGTAGGCGAGTGTTTTTAGGTTTTCGAAAGTCGAGCAATTTCCCAAGTGTTTGGATAAGAGTCTCCAAACACGAAAAAAAACCATTTGGTATTTCTTTTATAAAATAATCACAAGTGAATATGGTATACTGTCCGACATTTTCAAAAAATCGTTTTGGCGGGAATTTTACGTGTTTGGATACGCTGATCGGCCAAACACGGCAATTGACCAATCAGAGCTCGCGTAGTATACATGTTATTTTATAAAGGTGTATCATAGCTGATACTGCAACAGGCTGTATCAGGGGTCGCTACATTTTTCTGAACAGATCTGACATCATTCTGCATCAGGTCTGACACAGAGCGTGCGTTTTTGCGTGCGTACGCGACGTCCTAACCTCCTCCACAGGCAACTCTTGTGTACCTCAGTAAAGTGAACTTACCTAAAGGCGTTATCGATTTGTATATATGTTAATAAGTCCATAACATTCTTTAAAATTCCATAAACAAAGCATATTTTGAACGTGAATATAAATTTTCGCCGCGCACATTATCAAGCGGATTAAATTCTTTAAAATTCCATAAACAAAGCATATTTTGAATCACGTTCAAAATATGCTTTGTTTATGGAATTTTAAAGAATTTTATGGACTTATTAACATATATACAAATCGATAACGGCTTTAGGTAAGTTCACTTTACTGAGGTACACAAGAGTTGCCTGTGGAGGAGGTTAGCGACGCCCATACTTTTGTGATTTTGTCCAAACATTCTTGTTACTGCCTTGCAATCTGCCTTGCCCAGGCTATACATAATTTTCTGCAGATCCACTCATAGTGCCTTGTCTCTTAACAGTCTCCGTTTGAGTCGAACAACAAAACAACTTCTTGTAGCCATTCCTGATGCGTTTGTTTGTGGCGTTGTAGACAAACACGTTGCAAAGGCTGTTCATGTATCCCAGAACCAGTGAACCAAAGTCGACGGCGCGAGGGACATGGGCTTCGCTGAACACCTGGACAATCATGATTATTGCAAACGGTGACCAACAAATCGCGAACACAACGATCAAACTTATGATCGTTCGAGTGAGTTTTTCCCTGTCGGATCGCTGAGGTCGCGATCGCTGAGGTCGCGATCGAGCAGCAGTTTCCTGACTGGAAATTTGATACACAGAATGCGTAGAGTAATTTACGGAGCTATCCCGGGAAGATGTTCGAATGTCTCTCTTGCATTTTCTATGATATTTTAGTATTTTAACATAACAGTAACTCATGACGGTCAGAGGTCCCAGTAAGCAAGCAGCAATCATAAAGATAGTATACGATTCACTTTCTCTCCACTCTGCAAAGCAATAGCTTTGACCTTTGTCGAAGTCAAATTTCGCCCAGCCGAAAAACGGAGGGAGCGAAAGCCCTATGGTAATAGCCCATACTATCCCAACGTAAATTGCGCACTTCCAACGCGTGTAAGTATTTCGGTAGGCAGTCCAGTGTACAATGGCGTGGTACCGATTGATGCTTATCATTGACAGTGCCATACAAGAAGCGACGAATGTTAGTAGGGTAAGAAATCCAGATATTATGCAGACTTCTTCTCCGAGGATCCAATCCTCCGATATCACAGTTGCTATTGTTATCGGCATGTTAACCGCCGCTACCAATAAATCCGCTGCAGCCAGGTTCAAAATAAAAATATTCCCTTTAGTTTGAAGTGCTGGTGTTTTGGCTACCAGAAAGAATAGAATGGCGTTTCCTGTTAAAGCGCTAATACAAATACACATCAAAACGAAGGCTTCGGCAATTTTTGGACCATCGGAAGCCATTGTGTCATAAACCAAGCTTTGTACTGTAGTATAGACTATAGTTGAGAAATTATATAGTTACAGTTGATAATAAGTTGATCTTTCGAAGTCCTTCAAAGTTCAAACACCGATCAACTGAAGTTCCTGACTATTCACAAACTCATATCTGTAGATCTGAATTATTTGAAGACCAAACGGCGAAGGAAATTACAATAGATAAACAAATACGTTTACTGAAATACGATTCCAATTATCACAAGGAAGGTGACAGTTCAATTGTGTAATTACTCCTTTGCTCCCAATAATGGAAGATCACTGTATAAATGCCAACCAACTATGTTTTGTTTGGTGAAGGTGATATATATATATACTCCCTCATATACGCTTCCCAAACGAAGCCACGGATAAGTTCTTTTATACAATTAAACAATATTATCAATAATGACCTGCAATGACACAGGGAAACGACAAATAAGTCACCAACAAGGCAACAACGTCCCCCGGTCTTTCGCCGTGTGGTGTATAATTATAAACAAAACGAAAAAAGTCACTTTGACAACTTACCTGTGCTAGGATATGTATTAAGCTTCCCAAACCACGCAGACTCACTATAGGATTCGTGTCTTCATGGCTCTTAATTTAATTCATGCGTGTGCAACTGGGCGTTACGCCAACCACTGTACTCTTAGACATATTAGCACCTAAAAGTAAACTGACATAATATGCATTGCGTGTTTAGACTGACGTAAGCGAAGCTAATACGTGCGCCGGAAATATTAGTCAAGACAGATCACAGACTAAAGCCTTATTTAAAATAATGATATTTATTCAGGATCAATACCCACACCACCAACATGACACAACAAAACATTACATCACTTCACGTTTACATATAGCATAAATATAATATTACATATTTACATTAACACGGCTCTCCTATATATACCCTATACTGTGTATACCTCACAGATATACTGTGTTAATCGCATGCGCATATAAAATATACAGTAGTTTACCGTCTACAAGCCCATACTGTTATACATAGCTTATACGCTAACCTCTCGACCCTACTTCGGCTCAGACTTGATAATTTGAGATTCCCCCCAAGGCAAACACAAGTAAACCGTTTCTACCAATTTTAAAAGTTTGAAGATATTCAAAAGAAATTGCTTCTTAATTGGCAGGTGAATATATAGTCATCATTGATGTTTAATAAAATAACAATGTTATTGGTCCATGGTAATTTTATATGTTAATCTTCTTCTTCTATACCTGCTGTTGTGAATTGTTTAAAAAATGTCTATATATATGGTTACATAGAACTATATATATTTAATATTTATTTGATCAACAACATCAATACCAGCTTTGGTATATATAGGATACAAACGTGACACTAACTACAACTACATGACATACATATTACATATATATAAAGTTAATTTCTATTATCTACGTTAAGTTATCAAAAATTGTTAAAACATCGAAACAGTATTTCCCTGCCAAAGCCATAACTGTTCTGTCTTGCATAGACATAAGGTACATAAAAATATCTTGGGAATTAAACAATTTGAATGAACTATTTACTTTATATAGGTTATCAATAAAATTTACTCTGAGATCGGCGAACTTTGTGTTTGTACATGACGTTAAAAAGTGTTCTTCATTCCCGATCTCGTTAAGATCGCAATGTTTACATAGTCTATTACTGTATGAAACATTGCTGTATCGACCAGTTTCAACAGGTAATCTATGAGCTGAAATCCTTAATTTTGTGACAGCTTGACGGTGTTTGAAATTGTGAATTTCAGAAAGGTATTTTTCACAACCAAAGTTAGTTTTCAGTTTTTTGAAAATTCTTAACTTGCCATTGTTTTCACCCTGTTGAATCTGTTCTTTCCAGTATTCAATAAAAATATTCTTGTGTTTTATTTTTCAAGTAATGGCAAAAATTTCCTTGTTCTTTGGTAGGTAATACAAAAGATTGAGAGTTGTAAATTTCTACCCCACCTAGCTGTAGTAAATATTTTGTGAACGATATTGGTTGTAGGTTAAAATTCATGCATACTCTCGCCGCTTCACCAACAATGGTATCTGAAAAAGGTGAACTTTGGATGCGAAACCAATATTTTGTTACTAGTTTAGCTATTTGTATAATTAAGGGTGTCCTGCCTAGTTCAGCGTAGACGGCCAAATTTGTTGATTTTGAATGAACGCCTAGAATTCTTTTGCAAAATTTTAAATGAAGTCTTTCAAGATCATTTCTTATTTTAAAAATTTTAGATTTAAACATTTCGAAAGAATTTATTTTGCCCAGTAAGTATGGGCCCCAAACTTCGCAGCCATACAGTAAAATTGGAACTACCATCGAAGAGAAAAGTTTTAAAAGTAATTTGATTGGTACATTTTCCACGTTTGAAAAACTTTTGAATAAACTATGATATGCTTTACCATATATTATTTTTTGTGTTCGTTTAAAATTACCAGAAAAATGAAGAGTAATACCAAGGTAACAATATTCATCAACTTGTTCTAAAATGTTATTTTCAAAGGACCAATTTGATGATAAGTGTGTACGTCTTTGGGTTGGTGTTCCAAATAATATGACTTTGGATTTTTTTAAATTAATGTTTAATTTCCATTTCTTGGTGTAAAATTCAAGTTTTGTGGGACAGTTTTGTAAACCGGACTTGGATTCAGATAACAAAACTAAATCGTCTGCATAAAGTAAACAATTTAAATCTGTTTCACCAAGTTTTACTGGAGCACACGAGCTGTTAAATAAATCAGGTATATCATTTATAAACATGTTGAATAAAGTAGGACTTAGATTACATCCCTGCTTTACTCCAATATAGGACTTAAAGAAAGGAGTACTTCCCTTATCCAACTTTACCGAACAATTGACTGAAGAATACATACTTAACATTAGACGTATAAATTTCTTACTACAACCATAAAGGATGAGTTTGAAGAAAAGACCTTCTCTCCATACACTATCATACGCTTTTTTAAAATCGATGAAACAGGCAAAAATTGGTTTACGTTTTGACTTATAAAAATCCATTAGAGTTTTTAGAACTAATAAATGATCTGCTGTTCTAGAATTTTTCCGAAAACCGATTTGACATTTATTCATAATTTTGCAATCTTCCAGAAATGTATATATGATATACATTCAGCCATCAGTTCCAGTGCTATACTCAATGTTGGGCCATGTACCGTGTACGTATAATGGCATGCATAAATACATACAGTCCCGGGGGACTTGTGGTTAGGTTTAGGTTCAACGGGGGGTTGTGGTTAGGTTTAGGGTTTCCAGGGGGGTTGTGGTTAGGGTTAGGGTAAGGTTTAGAGGTTGGGGTCGAGGTTGGGGGGTGGGGGGTTGAGAATTAGTTCTTTAAAATTCACAATTATTGTTAATTGTAGGCCATTGGACACTTACTGATTATTGGTGATTCTAGATGAGAGGTAACAAAAAACATCGTCTGTTTACACTTGCCGGTACGGTAAATTCACCATAGCGTAGTGATTTGCAGCCGGAGTGCTAAGCGTAGTGACTACGCTACAGCAAACCACCCCGGAATATAGTGTAAACACAACAAGGAAACCGGAGGTAATAGTAGACCGTACCGTAATAGTGTAAACGGGGCCTCAGATGGACACGTGATTTACCCAGTGGTTATTGATTGGATCTCAGTCGCTCTTGATCTGACGCTAGTGACTAATAATATGAAATGGTACCTTCCTTGGCTCCTAATCCAGTCTCCGTATGTATCGCACGCATGCATGTAACTTAACTCAACGGGGTTTTTTTTTTTAGTATTTTATGACTTTTCAAACTTTCAGAATTGTGTAAAATCTTCTCCCAAAATGCAGGAAATGCCATTTTAGAGAAAATTTTCTGGCGGAGCATGCCTCCGGACCCCCCAAGAAGTTTCGCTCCTTCCTTCCCTTTCAAAATCCTGGCTTGACCGCTTACCCAGGTCCAATACAAAAATCACCACACGCGGCTTATCTGTCATTTAAAGTTTAAATGGGGTTTTAATAATATATCAAAAACAGTGTTCATAAAACACAAAACAATGGATATTCGGTAAATAAATACTCTATTTACTGTGACGTGCATGTATCCATTGTTTTGTCGGCTTTATAAAAATACTCATGAACAGCCATATTAAACCTTCAGTGTTCGTAAGTCAACTGAGAATAAAGAGAGTGAAAAATTAAACAGAATTAACAATGAACACACTTACAATTTAGAAATACTGTAGTATTTGTAAATTGTAAGAGTGTTTCTTCACAGTTCAGACAGAGCTAGACAATAGAAAAATAGTCCTCGGTTTGTGTTTGTTGCTGCGGTCTGCTAAGTTTGATTTTGACGGCAGCCACGAAGGCACTTCGAGACTCGAGTAAGTTCATTTATCAGGGGATATCATGCGTATATGGATGACTGGGAACCAATAATATAATCGACGACGAGTATTCACTTGAGCGATAACCAAGCAACAAAATTTACCCAAATGCCGTTGCGATCGTAAAAAAAAGACAAGCTGAGAAGGAGTGCAGTTCAGTGGCGGATCCAGGGGGGTTATGGGGGTTGCAACCCCCCCTGGCCTATTATATATGGTATATTATATTATATATAATATATAAATTGTGTTTAGTGAATAATATAGCGTATAAAAATCACTATTTCTCATCCTAATATTGTCCCCAAAATGCAGGAAATAGCATTTCAGGGTATCAGAAATCAAAACATTTCCGGGGGGGCATACCCCCTGTGTCTACTGAGATTTAATGAAGGAGGAAGTGTGGGGGGGGGGGGGGGTAGGGGGGAAGGATCAACATTTGCCGAACACGCCATTAAAGTAGTATATTACAAGTTATATTTGGCATCTCACTCAATTAAAATATAATTTAGTAAAATTCCAACATTAATATAACTTTGTTTTGTTTACGCGTTGTTGCACGTATTATATTACCACCGACCATTGTCACGCAACAATGATTTTGTAATTGCAAGTTGAAAAAACGTGTTGAAAAAACTAGACTCCAGTTCGACTTGCTGCAACATGCTGTTTCAACTTGCAACAATTCAAAATCATTGTTGCGCGACAATGTTCAAGGTGGGTGGTAATACGTGCAACAACGCTATCCAACTTGCAACGCAACAATGTTGCAGCAATATTACTTCACGTTTAGTTGTTCGTACTGTAGTGATCATCAACTCATGGATACGCGAAGCATCATACCAAGTTGTTGCTATGGGAGATTTTCATTCGCTTATTAAATCGAAAATATAGCAGCGCGTTATATGAATGATTAATTTCAATATTAGAAAGGATAAGTAGCATTGACGTAGCCAAGAGGGGGCGAGGGGGGAGGCGGTCGCCCCCCCCCCCCGGTGGTCTCCAAGACCGTTCTCATGAAAAGTTTAAATCCGTGGAGAAACTTGTAGGGGGGGGGGGGTACAGTTGTTTTAAGTCCAAGTGAGTAGATAATGATGTACGTGTTATATATATTGCAGGCATGCATATGCTATAAATTACAATACTAAGGGTCTATAAAAAAGGACTCCAACCTGTTTTTACATTTACGACTTGTTAATAAATAAATCTAAAGATATTCTGATGCGTATCATGGCTAGAAATCCAGGACACTCAGCTGCAGTGGCCTGTGGGCTCATATTTAGATGGAATATTAATTTGAAAATTCTGATGGCTAAATATCGATCATTTCGGCTATAAACAGAAGTCTATAGCAATAAATTAAAGTAGAGTTATTCGTTAAAATGTCTTATTGACCCATTTCTTACCCAAATATCAAATTACAAAAGGTTTAATCGTCTAGACAGGCCTGTACCCTCATACTCACAAAAATTGCCGCATAAATTTCGGTTATTATTTCCTAATCCACAGTCATATTTAATAATAATAACAGCGGTTAAGACCCTGGCAACCTAGCAACATCTCCATAAGAAATGGCGGACAAGAACCCGAAATTATCGAGGAATGCATTGCTTCTTCACGCCGAGTTCAGTATTTATCTCGGCGCTTGATGGATTAAATTACAACGACTCGGCTGCAATAAATCGTACATTTTAAGGTCTTTGGGAACCTATTAAACAACGAAGAAGTGGAACGAACAACTCCGCAAAACAAAGTAACGTTCATCCCGAGCAAATTCAGACGTTCGCATCGTGGACAAACAACACAGAAGCAGCCAAAATAGGAGCTCCAAAATAAGTGATATAGCAGATTAATAGACTTTAAACAGCGAATAAGAGGTATTCTTGTGAGGGGCTCGGGAACCTATTTAGGACGCTCCAAACTTAATAGAAATTGTAGTGCTGAACGATTGTTCAATTTGGTGAAGTTTTGGACGTTCGCATGTCGGAATTTACAATAATAAATAACCGAAAATGATTGTTCTTTATATCTCCTTAAGAAATCTATTGAAGGACGCCATATTGAATTAATTAAAAAGGGATTCAGTGCGCATGCTTTGCCGCCATGTTGTCCTCGATTTCTGGCCATGCATTCTATGTTCTGGTTTGATTTTAACAAAATTATGTAGTTTAAGGCTTTCGGATTACTCTTAAATACTTGCCTCACAATGCAGGAAATAGTGTTTCAGAGACCCTAGAAATCCAAAATTTTCTCGGGGCGCATGCCCCCGGAGGCCCCTACGGAGACCGGGGTTCTCACACCCCCCCCCCCAACTCAAGACCCTGGCTGCGCCACTGTGCATGACTTGACTTGACGTGTCTTGTGTCGCTAGTGAATATGCCGAAAAACAACCGTGAAGCAACGGAAGAACAAGCTTAACCGATAGACCAAAACCAAAGATTGATTTGATAATTGATAGAGCTTGGGCATGCAGGAGTTTTGAGCGTCCCTATATAACGGGCTTGCTTTCCCATTGCCCGTTCAGTGGATCTGTGAGGAGTAAATTTGTCTGACGATAAACCGGAGTAAAATACATAACCCATAAGATTTGACAGTCGGAAAAAGCCACCAGGAAAGAGCTAAATTATAAGCATTTGTGAGCGACAGAGAAAAAAGGATTTACGATCCAATGCCAACAAGAAATGGCCTTTTTATACAGACGGAGTAAAACGTCTATTAACCGTGGTAAAACCAACAAATGTTTGTTATTGAGGTTTATCGACTAACATGAATGCCTATGGGACGGTCTGAAAAAAACAGCACAACTTAATAATACTCATGCAATTGTGGTATATTATGTTGCCAAAGCTGAAGTACAGTTTTTAATTAATATTCACGAATTTAAGCGCACGTACGATCTTTGTACGCAGGTGACATGTATGCTTGCTTCGACAACATATATCTAATGTTTCATATAACTAAAATTCAAATGACACAAAAAAGATCAAGTATAGTTACCTTTTGATTGTATTCCTTGAGTTTAATAAGTTCACTCAATTTTTGGAATTATCGGAGTTCTTCAATAGTTCGTTCGCTGTTGTCTTTTTAACTATCTTCTTTTTTTTGCAATCAATTATAGATAATATTATATATATATATATATATAAGTCTTTATTATAAATAATTAATATATAACACAAGTCAGATTGTATATATTAGCATTTAGAACAAAGATCATTATCACGCACTGACACTTCATTCTGAAAGGCAAGTGATTTTAATTTGGCTACTGATTATATAAAGCATGTTACAGTGTACATGCACCTTGCAATGTTCTGCAACACGTCCAGCAACTATTATTAGTCGTCGCGCGCATTGCATGGAAAAATTCTAATATGTATAACAAGGCTTCAAGCCACGTGAGAAATTAATAAATTCAAGCCTAAAGGCAGATTTCCAATCATCGCAGGAACCTGCGGGAACTGGCTCGCAGCTCGCAGCAAGGACTTGCATCTAATTAAAAAGAATTAGACTGTGCATGCAAGTACTCGCTCGCACGCCTGTTTCAACGATGACTGGAAAACGGGCTTAATACTATTGTCAAAAACTGTCATACTATTCTCCTAGAAAAAATAATGTCAAGCATAATCTGATAACTTTAATTTTGACTCTGCCATCTGCCTGACGTTTTATCTCTAGCCGGTAAATTACGGACTGAATTAAATCGTAAATCTTTTAATATTTTTACTATACATGATGTATATATATTTATTTAATTTATTATTGAGTCGGTTTTCTTTGTTCTTCCGAGGGCTTTATATCGCATAAAGCCCTTGAATAATTATTAGATAAGAAATGAAGAGAAAAACAAGGAAAATCTTTGTCCAAGGTGGAAAAAATAAACAAAACTTTGTTGGAAAACCTCCTCAATAATAAATTAAGTCCGTGATAAATCCCTCGAACGTCGGGATGCATGCGAACCGCTGCGCGTCCTCGGGTCTTTATATAGCATACATCCCTTGTCGTCATATATATATATATATAGTTCAATCTACAGACACGGTGTTTCGCTGTACAACAGCTCATCAGTGTAGCTTGGAACAATCTGAATGGATTTCATCAATTACTTATACACATGCGATTGTCGGTGACAACCGCATTGGTGAAGTACATTCAGATAGCGTGAAGTGCGCATGGGCCCAGAGTGCTCAAACTTCCACAAGGGTAGTGAGCGTTGCATATATATATATATATATATATATATATGAGCTGTTGTACAGCGAAACACCGTGTCTGTAGATTGAACTATGTACGCTCCTTCACTTCGGTGTTGTTGAGCACTCTGTGAAGTTGCCGTGGGTACCTATTAGCGATAATGCAAGGCTCACTACCCTTGTGGAAGTTTGAGCACTCTGGGCCCATGCGCACTTCACGCTATCTGAATGTATTTCACCGATGCTGTCCCACATGCGGTTGTCCACCGACGATCGCATTGGTGAAATTCATTCAGATTGTTCCAAGCTACACTGATGAGCTGTTGTACAGCGAAACACCGTGTCTGTAGATTGAACTATATATATATATATATATATATATATATATATATATATATAATAACTCAATTTTCCTTTTTGTATTCGATTGGAGCAATTTAATAGAATGTTATAAATGTTAGTAACTTAAATTAAATGTCATTTCTGGATTAAAGTTCTCGCGTAAATTGTTTTAATATTCAATTTGAGTACATTTTAATATGTAAGCGTTAATTACCGAGAACCAAGGCTTTTAGCCTGAATACAATTTTACAATTAACCGATTTATTTAATAGTTGAGGAGGTTTAATTTTCTAAAAACATATCAATTACTATATATTTCCCTGTTGACCGGGCAATTATATAGCTATAGCCCTGTTGACCAGGGCAATATCTACAGCATATACAGGCCTTGAATTTTTAATTATCAGTTCTCTTGGGATGTATCGTAGATAGATCTCTCTAGAAAGAACAAAGCAAACCGACTTAATTATTAAATAATCAATCTCAAACTCATTAATAATTCATGAGATAATCAGCCAATTACAATAGTTCATTCAATCACCTGATTGAAGTTGGATACACTCCAGTAAAGCCCAAGATATTAGATGAAAACTGGTGTTCATCTTAATTATGTATATGCAAAATACATTTTACACACAAAATCTCATGAGGGTTTATTTTAATTGCATTTTTTAATTGAAATCGCCCGATTGAGATGCCATCAACAACTCGTGTTTATCGTGTTCCATCAAGGGAATAGTTGGCCTCGTGCTTTCATCACGTTTTCTCATGTTTGGATCCGCCCTGATGAAACACTCAAACTCGTTGTTGATATACAGTGTGTATAAAAAAAACGGAACCCTTAGAAAATTAATTTGTGATTCTTTTAAAACAACCTATTTGTGGTAGTTTGAAAGCCCTAAAAGCGCCGTTCAAACTATACTACAATAGGTTGTTTGAACAGAATGCTAATTCATTTTCTATAAGGGTTCCGGTTTTTTTGATCCTCACTGTACATAATAATTTGTGTACGCTGGATAATATATGTAGTTTTACTTTACGTCCAGTCAGTGTGAAATGATTGGCAAAACCATGCACAACTTTGCAAAGCATCCTTGTTTAGTTTCCTCACTAAAGAACGAGTCTCAAGTGTCATATTCGTACAAAAATCCCTAAATAAACTACGTAATATATCATACACGAGGAGGAGTGTTTCATCAGGATATCCAAACACTGAGACGTTTGTTGAAAACCGAGGCGAAGCCGAGGTTTTTGAACAAACTTCGAAGTGTTTGGATATCCTGATGAGACACTCCTCCGAGTGTATGATATAGCATCTCAAACAAATCAGTATTTTAAGAGGAAATCAAGATGAAAGTTTGCTTAATTCATGTAATTTCTTCCTCCGATATCCAAACCACCGACACGGTACTGATTTCCTTTGTGTTTTCTTCATGAATTATTAATGAGTTTGAGATTGTTTGATCTTTTGTATTCCGCTTGAGGCATTCAATAAAAGAACAGAGCTGTTAACTCAGAGTATGGACAGAAGGTCAGTGAAAAAACAAATTGTAAAATCAGTTGTATGGAGACAAAGAATTTGGACGGCACTAAGAAAGAAGGAAACTGAACGGATCAAGCATTTCAGATGTGGTTATGGAGAAAGATGGAGAAAATAAGTTGTGAAGACAAGTGATGTCGAATGAGAAAGTACTACAAGTGACGGAAGAGAAGAGGTCGATGATGAACGTGATATTGGAAAGGAAATGTAGGTGGATCAGTCATATTTTGTGATTTTGAGAGGAGACGGGCGTGTCGTTGGAGAGCGACCAAGATTGTTTTTGTCCAGGGGGGCTGAAGTGCTGCACAGGACCTTTTTAAGAATTTTCCCGTGGGGGGCGTTTACAAAAAGGGACTCTTCTAGGGGGGTCCGGGGGCATGCTCCCCGGAAATTTTTGAAATTTAGAGTTTTGGAAATGCAATTTCCTGCATTCTGAGGGGTGATTTTTAGAATACTGAAGGGCATAAAATTTCATAAAAACTAGTTAAAATACAACACATTTCAACAATTTTTCGATGTTGTGTTTACTGGGTTGACTTATCACTGTATATGGGTGCTTTTGGCTGACAGGAATGAGTCTGTAACAGTTTCTTTAGCCTATACGAGTAACCTATAATTTGTGAATGGTGACTGTGAGTCATGATTAGTTGCTGCAAAATTTCTGGGGGGGGGGGGGGGCTCAGCCCCCCCTTAAGATTTCTCGGGGGGGCTAAAGGCCCTCAGCCCTCCCATACTCTACGCCTATGTGGAGAAATGAACTACACCCGATCTCAAGAGAGAAGCGCAGAACAGAGAAGTTTGGAGAAATTACATGCTTAAAACGTGCCAACTGGCAGATAAGATAAAATTAGAATGAATTGGAATCTATCGCCTGTATTCTAAAAGCTCGCATTCAATTGAATGGTTGGAGAGTGAGTGTAGTCTCATACCGGTGAGGGTGAGACTGAGGCCCCGTTTACACTAGAGCAAAACTATCCGGATTCACATTGTTTTTAATTCCCACGATGAGGATGAAAAAGAATGTGAATCCGGATACTTTTGCTCTAGTGTAAACGGGGTCTGTCTGAGTGGAGACTATTGAGTGTCACATCAGTGACACACAATATCGATCAAATGGTGTAATTATGTTGGGAATCTCGTTCCTAAAGGAACTATACGTCATTTATATGTTTCCTGAAAATAACACGTTGAGGAGGCAAATTTCTTGGCCGTCAAGTTACTGGCGGTCAACGTATAAGCTAGGCTTTTGTTGTGGTTTAGGTTCTAAAGTTAATATCTTACTTTGGGAATCAAAGAAAAAAGCGTTTTATTTGCTAGCGACCTGACCGGATCCGATCCGCGACTTTTTCGCCTACATGTTCTGCGGTCTTCTGCCTCCTTTAACTCGTTCCTGTCCGAGGGCTTCCCCGGAGATGAATAAAATTGCCTGGCGTTACCCAGAATAAAATATTAAAGATCAATTCAGACAGGAAAGAGTTAATATATACGCCCTTAGCTTTTATAGGGAAGAACAGAATATGCCAAGCACGTACGTTCAGTTCTAATCTGTGATTATTATCATTTACGTGTAGTTCAACATGCCATGAAAGAATCTATTCACGGAATAATGACGCACAAATTAAACTTCATTGAAATGAAAACTTTAGTCATGGCATATGCATTCATAGACGTATACGGTAGTGAAAGCAGAATTCGTGCAACGTACGATAACAAAGATAGCTGAAGCCAGTTCCAGTGCCTGCTGGTTCTCTTCCAGAAATTCTTTCATAACCTATATTATTAACCTTATTTATAAGTAATAGGATAAAAAGAGGTGTATTAGCTATTAAACGTCCCACTCGATTTGGGCCATTTAATAAAATTCCCTCGGATGACCCGAATGGAGCGGGACGATTAAGTAATAGATAAATCCCGAGAACGAGGGATGTAGGGCTATATAAAGACACGAGGACGCTCAGCGTCCAAGGGCTTTATATCGCATACATCCCGACGTTCGAGGGATTTATCTGACTTAATTTATTATTGAGGAGGTTTTCCAACAAAGTTTTGTCTATTTTGTCCACCTTGGACAAAGATTTTCCTTGTTTTTTTTCTTCATTTCGTATCTAATTATTATTCAAGGTCTTTATGCGATATAAAGACCTCGGAAGAACAAAGAAAACCGACTCAATAATAAATTAATAGCTAATAACCGCTTCTTATATGCTATTCCTTCAATCCTCAAATTTCTTTTGTTGTCACCTTCGTTGACGTCACACCGGGTAGATTAGTTCTAATCATGCAGACCGGTTTGAAGAAATTATTTCCAGAAAAAATTGTGTGGGGAGGGGAGAGGAAAGGAGGAGAGATGGGGGGGGGGGGGGGGGGGAGAAGTGTGTGTGTGTGGGGGGAGCTGCTCTTTTTAATTTGCCAAGCGCATTACGTAGTCGTTTGCAGGGTTCACGCAGTTAAATCGACCGCTAGTATTCAGTAATATTACTCGTAAAGTAATTACATGATTTATTTGTATTTAATTGGTAATTTTAGGATTTAAAATTTTACTTTTTATTAATTTCTAGAATCTGTCAATTCCCCAATTTTTACTTGCTAAAGGATTATATATTTGTAAATTTTGCTGATATTCTAAATCAACATAGTGTGAGAAACCGTATAAATTTGGAATAGGATACAAAGTATGCTTGTTCAGGTGTTGATGTAGCAGAATTAATTAAAATGTTAGAATTACAGTCGTCAAAATGGAAATACCTTTTTTTTTTTTTTTTTTTTTTGTATCTGTATCTTTAATCGGTAAAGCTGATTGCATACAACCGATGTAAAATTAACAAGTAAATTACAGTAATAAAATCCTAATTTAACTAAATATAACTAACAAATTATATTACAGCTGACGGTAACTACAATATTACAAAATAAAAGTAATAATTAATAAACTTAGAGCTAATTCAGAAAAGAAAGGACGTGCTTGCTGAAGCTTTCGGAGCACTTGTTATTAACTATTTGCTCTGGAAGGTTATTCCAGGGAGGGATAGTGCGAGGGGAAAAATGAGTACTTAAAGACATCAGTACGTACAGAGAGGTGTTTGTATGTCTGGGAGTGTTTCCGCCGGGTAACCCCGGTAGATAAGGTGGCGTACTGATTTGGGTCAACAGCATTGAGACCAAGAGTTGCTTTATGAAAGAAGCTCAGGAGGAGGCACTCACGGCGTTTAGAAAGGAGAGGCCAGCTCAGGTCAGATAACATGGAACTGACACTCGACTCCATCGAGTAGTCCCGATTCACAAACCGTGCAGCACGTCTTTGCACCTTCTCCAGCAGGTTTATATTACGCTGGCTATAAGGATCCCATGCTGAGCAAGCATACTCCAACGAGGGACGAACAAGAGCAAGGTAAAGCCTTGCCTTGACCTCGCGAGTAGAATAATAAAAGTTACGAGCGATGAAGTTTAGCGTCTTGCTTGCCTTGCTTGATACGTGGTCACAGTGCTTGTTGAAGCTAAGATCTGAAGATAGGATGACTCCAACCTTCGGTTCCTACTTCTGCTTCTGTAGTTGGTTGCAAACTCAGAGTCTCTGGTACCCAGGATAGTTGTGTTTTTAATACACAGTAATACAGTAATTCCAGTAATATCGTATTTCTGTAGTCTGCGTCGCAGCCGGACGTGTTTTGAAATTGAAACTCGATATAGTCCGTCTGCGGACCAGCGACCAAATTCGTGTTCTGACTCCCTGCACGTTTGCAAGTTTTTTTATAATCGCTTGTAATTGGCGCTTGTCGTCAGTTGTTGTTATACGGTGCTACGTGATTGGTCAAACGACATGTAATGTGTATTTTAAAAGGATTAAAAAAGATTCACGAGAGATTTTTAATGGGGCTTTGCACGTGGACAATTTGATGTCATTTGAAGCTGAAAAGTCTCGCGTTTAATTTAAGGCGTACGAGTTGTTTCATCGGTCGTAATTGTATTCAGAAGCTGAAGAAAACGAAGAGCATTGCTAATCCAAACGTGCAGGCGTCCAGAACACGAATTTGGTCGCTGGTCCGCAGACGGACTACATCGGGTTTCAATTTCAAAACACGTCCGGCTGCGACGCAGGTTATATTTCTGTAGCTGCTACTGAAGCGTGCCGGGAAGTCTAGCGATAAAAGTCGCCAATTATTGGTGTTTATTATATAAAATAGAGTGTTTTATTGATTTTTCCGCCACTAATAAAAGTGATAATCTCGCATGTGCGAATATTTATGATAATCGCACATGTGACGATTATCGCTGAATCAGCATTATAGTTTAATGCAATTTTTGCAAGGCAATAGGATAATTTTTTTATATAATAAACAGAACAATACATGGATGCTTGGAAAATATGACTTTTATTTCTCGTGTTGACAGGATATGTCACTCGTTCGCTTCGCTCACTCGTGAGATATCCTGGTCAACACTCGAGATAAATTTCATATTTCCGCACATCCATGTATTATTCTCTATTTATCCGTCTGTTGGTATCAATTTGGGATAACATGCATTGTATTATGATTAAATGCCATTTAAAGCTAAATTGTAATATTTTTGTACAGTTTTCAACGAAAACATTTCTCAGGCTTCGGAAAATACAGAAAGCTACAGTAATACGCAACAAACTACAGAAGAAGAAGTGGGAAGGTATTTCCATTTTTACCATGTAATTAATCCCCTTGCTGGTTTCCAGAAATTGAGCCTTGTACAGTGGCGTGGTGGCAAGTTTCAGGCTGGCGTGGTGGCCAGATTAGCTTTGGCGCCCCCCCCCCCAAAAAAAAAAAAAAAAAAGGAAAAAAAGAAAAGAAAAAAAGACATTACTGTATTTGATAAATGATCATATTTTTTGTTTTAAAATAACTGAAGTAGCAATATATAATATTACAACAAACAACGGGTTCTCTCAAAGACCACGCCAATGCAAGCGGCGAAGTAGCGCCAAACATCTAGGGGGGTCCGGGGGACATGCTCCCCCGGAAAATTTTGAAATCTAGAGTCTGATACGCCATTTCCTGCATTTTGGAGTGAGATTTTCCAGAATTCTGAAGATTATAAAACTTCATAGAAAACACAAAAGATTACAGACTCAGATCTTTATATCCCCCCATTGAAGACCTAGCTATACAAAGAAATTTTGTTAAGTTTTGGCGCCCTTGCTAGTTTTGGCGCCCATTCTGCAACCCCAGTTGGGGGGGCATGGCCCCCCGGGGCCCCCCTGCTACCAGCTTCTTTCGTCTTTCCGTCGGTCAATCGTGATCATTCGTGTCCACGCGTGTCAGTACACGCCAATTCCACGCAGTACGCAATTCTTTGTCCTAAATATCGAGCTAAATATGCATTTCGTAGATTTAATTTTCCGCGTTTATCCTTTATCTTGTCGCCTCACGTAGTAAGTAGGAGGAAGATATCTTGTAATATTGACTTGGTATATCTGATAGGATGACTTCTGTTCAATGAGAGCTGAAATCCATCGTCCTCAATCTGTGTTTTAGACTCTAAGAATTCGCATTAGGCATATATAAAGTGAGCGGCCAGCATGCTTGTCTGGATTAGAAAGACCAGTCAAGTATATGTTGTTTGGGCGGTTGTGTTAGCGTTGGGATTTCTTTTACTAATGATAAATGGAGAACCGATAGAGGATAATTACCAAGGTAAGCTTCTCGTTTCTTTGTTTGTTGACTAGATCTGTTGGTTTTGCAGAAATGGATATTTGCTAGAGATGACGGGCAAATCGGCAATGACTCGAGCTTGGAGAATGTAAACACTGTCAGTGTTTGAATAATTTTGCAGGTCAAATATGAAAACGCCGTCAATCAATCCATTTATTTCAAACGGCTTCTATTTGACTTATACTTAATAACTACGATGAGACTAGTGAGTTATTCAATCGAAATAGTCAAGCATTTTTTTACGAATAACTCGTTAACACAAAGAATTGTGAAAGGAAGTTGTAATCAAGCCGTCTTGGCAGTGGTCTCTTGGCTTTGTTACGTGAAAAGTACCAAAACAAAAACCCCTTGCTGATTTTATTTTTTTCTATTTTTTAAATAACAGCGTGTGAAACAGGGAGATCTGGAAAAAGAATAACAGTGGGGACACGACGAATTAAGGGGAGGGCTGTGTGTACAGGATGCAAGGATC
>JAWNZC010000335.1:2185000-2197690 GCA_035771165.1 Paragorgia papillata | reverse complement strand
GAAAATTGTACCACAGTGCATGGCAGTGTCCACCTCAAAGGAATCTTATTGAAGAACAAGGACGAATTGGCGAAGCAATTGAGGTTTCCAAAGTTAAGGGAAATCACAGGACACTTAATTGTGACATTTTTAGCGGATGTAAAGAGTTTGAGCGAGATTTTACCGAATTTATCGGTCATACGCGGTCAGGTGGCGCATTTATTTCAAGATTATGCTCTGGTTGTTTATCTCAACGACGAGTTACGAACACTGGGTTTAAATTCACTAACAGTAGTCAAACAAGGGGGGATCAAGATCGGGTTAAACCCGAAATTGTGCTACCTAGACCGTGTTCGCTGGGAATCGCTTATAAATCATGGAAGAGAAGGAGAGAAGTACGAATTATCAATCGGTGGAAATTCGAAAGATTGCTACAACGAGTACTGTGTGGGTTGCCGCACACCTGCTGGCCACGGCTCGTCCGGTTTGACCTATTGCTGGGGTGGCAAGAAACAAAACTGCCAACGGCGTAAGTGTTTTGTGTTATCTTAGAACCATTTTAATATTTCCCACACGTGTTATTATCGGAAACGCTTCGCCGGTCATATTCTCGCTTTACTATAAACGTAGACCAGATAATTTTCTTCTCGCATCCGAAAGATTATGAGATATCGAGTTGCGACTGATAACGAGTTGACCTACAGGTCACTATTATAAAGATCTAAAGAAAAATAAAGCTCTTTATAGACTCTAAGGAAGAGTTAAAAAATGGCATAGTTAAAACCTGAAGGTTATATTTTTCGGTAAGTTATGAACGCAACCGCATTTAATATGTATCCATCAGCTGTGTTACGTGTGATCAATATTAACCGTATGTAAAGCGATATTTCTAAGGGTCAGTATAAATATGGATGTTTATTTATATGGAGAAGAGTATTTTACTAGCAACTAAAACACTCGTAGAATCCATATTTCACTACATCTGGGGAACCAAGTGGCGTATTTCTCGTAATAATAATAATACTTTATTCATCAAATACCAATACAGGCACATATGAAAAGATATTTACATCTGAAAAGTACAGAAAGAAACTCGTATGTAAAGCTCCGCACAGGCGACCAAGTTTTCCTTGACAAGTTTTTCCTTGACAAGTTTTATTTGTTCGTGTGCACGACACAAATTGACAAGTTTTTCCTTGACAAGGAGCCTTGTTCAAAAGCTGGTCATGCCAGCTTTTGAACAAGGAAATTTGTTCGTGTGTATAGTCGTCAAGGAAAACATGACAACTCATCTCCGAAGCTTATTACGCGATCATTACTGTCAAGGAAAACTTGTCCAACCGTACACACGAGCAATTATAACTTGTCAAGGAAAATTGTTTGAAAAAAACGTGTTCACCGTACACACGAGCAAGGAAAGTTACCAAGGAACTTGTCAAGAAAAACTTGGTCGTCTGTGCGGGGCTTGTTAAACGCTCGCGAGTGACATCGACAAGTCAAAATTTACGTCTTTTGCCACAAGTTTCGAATCAAGCTTCTCAATAATTCACTTTATTACGTAGAATGACGTATTCGATTTATTTCGAAGTAGTTGTTGTATTTTTCATTTGTATTTTCTAAAAGTTTAGGTCAAGCGGTTGTAGTTTTTGCATTAAACCCAGTTTTATCAACGTCAGGGCCACGCATAATTTCACCGTGTAATATCCCCTTTATATATTAGATAGTCTATTTTTAAGTGTCATTTCGAGGCGCTCCTAATCTGGTAGCATCTGGTGTGTTCTCACATTTGAACGTATTCATTCGGCAGTTGTACAGTTTGGGTTATATTGGCCTGCTACAGTAATTAGCATTTTTCAGTGCTTATAAACAAGTCGCACTATCTCCTTAACCCTTTGTAGTCCATTGGCCACTTTAAGAATTTTATTCTGGCTAACACCAGACGATTTTATTCAGCATATGGGAAGGTTTTGGGCTATAAATTAGGGTTAAAAACCCGTGGAATATGCCATGTTTTGATGCTTTTAGGGGAGTAATCAACGATATACATGTAATTGTTCTCCAAGTGCATTCACGGCTTGTGACGAATATTTAATAATTCTAATTATTCTTTACTATTTACAGCTTGCCTCCGGGTACTATATATAGCTAAATATAGCTATACATTGCAAATATTTGGCATATACAGTATTTAAAATTTTCTTTAGGTTGAATTGCCATACAATTCACCAAAGGGGGAGAGTGGGGAAGATGCTTGACGAATTTGGGCATGTTTTGGGCATCTGGAATTGCAAAAATATTTTTATTTTGTGGAAAGAGCCGTAGGTGGTACCTGCACTTTTAAAAAGGGTGTTAATCACAATGTTAATTACTTTTCTAGTCCGGAATACACACTGTTTTGGCTTAATTTCCATATAAACATCTTAAATTCCAAATAGGGCCTGTTTACAGTACATGGACTAAAAGTTGGCTTGGGTAAGAGGGACACCCTACCCCCCGAGACAACTTTGTCATGTGTTTACTTGAGGAATTAGATTATGACCTCTGAATCAGTTTAAGCCTGGAGGATTGGGTATAGTTTAATGCCATCTAATTTAAGATAGCTGATTGTCGGGAAGAAACTCAGTGCCACCCAGCACTCATGCCAAAATGTACCCTTCGGCCCGGCACTCGAAATACGCAATAAGAAAACCGCATGTGTTGTATTTTTATATATCTTAATTAATATACATCATTTTGTATTTTTTTTTGTCCTTGGTGAATTTTTTTTTTATTGAAACAATATTATTTGGTGAAATTCGGCACCACAACGCAAGGCACACAATATTAGGTGAAATACAATATTCGGTGAAATACGATATTCCTTCAAAGCCAGATTGGATTGTCTGATACTTGGTTAAAGCGCTTAAATCACTTTGCACTTCGACAGTTTATTAATGCCTGTAAGACAATACACCGGCGTTGATAGTCGTTGAACATACGCAGGAAACCTTGCCCCAGCTTTACATAGATAATTCGTCATGCTGTATATTCTAGAATGCCCTAGCATGTATATAAATATATAATAAATAAGTACTTAATACTTAATAGTAATATTTAGTCTGACAAAATGGTGAGACACATGATGTAAAGGATTATGAATTTCACTTGCTCACATTTGCAAAATATCATTTTCAGATTACTAATTTTCACATATTCTCGGGGGGGGGGGGAGGGGGGGTTGAGCCCCTGTAGGTACCCAGCACTCACATGCTCCTGGGCTGAAACTGTAACTGTACTGTTAGAATTAAACGATAGAATTAAACTCACAGAAGCTTTTACACTTCTTCAGGCCAATTATTGGGTTTTCAACCATTGTTGGAGACCAAGACCATTTTTTTTGCTTCGTATTTGCTGCTCTATCAATTGTTTCACTTTCTCCCACCATTTTGTTTCGCAGTTTTGCTTCGGGTAGGCGCGTCAACTTTATCTTGCCCCCTAGGGTAATGCTACCTCGCAAAGAGGGTGACCCTACCCCAGGGTGACTCTACTACCCGAGACAAGTATGAAATTCGCCATGTAAACGCTTGCTGTCGAGACTAAGTAAAATGAGCACAAAGTTGGCTCCCCCAGGGTAGCTCAGGGGGGGGGGTAGGGTGACCCTTCTACCAGGGACAACATTTGTCCATGTAAACGGCCCCTTACTCTATATAATTCTAACCTTAACTCATTGCTGCCTAGGATGGCTGAGGGTTCTCCCTTTGATGAGGTTAAAAATTGTTGTGCGTTTATATTTCCAGGGGGGTGTCAATATTGTATTAGCATAACATAAGGTCTCACACTGTAATGTGAGGTCTCACAGCATAATGCAAGGTTTTACAATGTAATGTAAGGTCTCACAATGTAACATAATGGCTTACAATGTAACGTAAGGTCTCACAAGGAAACGCAACCTCTCATAATGTAACCTAAGGTCTCATAACGTAACGTTAGGTCTAACAACGTAACGTAAGGTCTCATAACGTAACGTGAAGTCTCACAACGTAACATAACGTCTCACAACGTAACGTAAGTCGTAAGGTCTCACAATGTAATGTAATGTGACTAATGTATTACAATGTAATGTAAGATCTCACAACATAGCGTTACGTCTTACAGCGTAACGTAACACCTAGGGCTTAGCTGGGATCCGTGGTCTGAACTGTGTCATATGGCGGCTGCTTAAAGCGCCTTTGGTATGCCTCGACACGGCCACGTTGAAAAATCCTTAGGAGAAATTTGATTGTAAAGATACACGTTTGATGTATTCTATTAATAAAGACCATTAATTATGTAACGTCTCGCAACATAACATAACGTCTTTCAAGGTAATGTATAAGGTCTTACAATGTAACATAAGGTCTCATAATGTAACGTAAGGTCTTATAATGTAACGTAAGGTCTCGCAATGTAGCGTAAGGTCTTACAACGTAACGCAAGATCTCTAAATATAACGTAATATAGGTATCACAAACAGAATTAATTTTTTTTTATCTCACTAGTTTGTCAATCCAAATGTGGATCAAGGGGTTGTGAGGCTGATAGTCAAGAGAATTGCTGTCACGAGGAATGTCTTGGTGGTTGTACTAAAGCAGGTTCATCTCTTCACTGCAATGCTTGTCAACATTTTCGTCTCCACAGTGGGAAATGTGTGGAGGAGTGCCCTTCAGGATTGAAGGAGGTAAATTGTCTTGGTAGAAAGCTTATACAAAAGGTCTCGCAATCATGTAAAGTCTCACAACGTAACGTACACTGTAGATTCTCATAACGTAAGGTCTCACAATGTAACGCAAGGTCTCACAATGTAACGTAAGGTCTCACAATGTAACGTAAGGTCTCACAATGTAACGTAAGGTCTCACAATGTAACGTAAGGTCTCACAATGTAACGCGAGGTCTCACAATGTAACGTAATGTCTCACAACGTAACGTAAGGTTTCACAATGTAACGTAAGGTCTCACAATTTAATGTAAGGTCTCACAATGTAATGTAAGGTCTCACAATGTAACGTAAGGTCTCACAATGTAACGTAAGGTCTCAATGTAACGTAAGGTCTCACAATGTAACGTAAGGTCTCACAATGTAACGTGAGGTCTCACAATGTAACGTAATGTCTCACAACGTAACGTAAGGTCTCACAATGTAACGTAAGGTCTCACAATGTAACGTAAGGCCTCACAATGTAACGTAAGGCCTCACAATGTAATGTAAGATCTCACAATGTAACGTAAGGTCTCACAATGTAACGTAAGGCCTCACAATGTAACGTAAGGCCTCACAATGTAACGTAAGGCCTCACAATGTAACGTAAGGTCTCACAATGTAACGTAAGGTCTCACAATGTAACGTAAGGTCTCACAATGTAACGTAAGGCCTCACAATGTAACGTAAGGCCTCACAATGTAACGTAAGGCCTCACAATGTAACGTAAGGTCTCACAATGTAACGTAAGGTCTCACAATGTAACATAAGGCCTCACAATGTAACGTAAGGTCTCACAATGTAACGTAAGTTCTCACAATGTAACGTAAGTTCTCACAATGTAACGTAAGGTCTCACAATGTAACGTAATGTCTCACAATGTAACGTAAGGTCTCACAATGTAACGTAAGGCCTCACAATGTAACACATAATGTAACATAGGCTCTTATAACGTAACATGAAGTCTCGCAAACGTCCTCTTAGGATTAAAATTAAAGTGCGTAGAAATTAATCAATGCATATTTTTCTACAGGTGTTCGAGTTTATATGCTCTGAGAAGTGTCCAAAACGTCAATACCATTTTGATCGGAAATGTGTTGATGATTGTCCGGCTGGTTATACCAAGAATTCAAAAACATGGCAATGTGATAAATGTCCAGTGGATAAATGCCCCAGAGGTATTGTAAGGGCGTAACTTCCATAATTTCGAGGCCGGTCTCGAATTCGTCCGGTACCGTGGAAACGTAGTCTTAGTTTCATCATGGATAGTAAAAAGACTGGATTGGAAACTTGATGGCGTGAGCATAACAACCTGGTTGCAATTGACAAGCTTAAAAAACCCGAGTATATTCAAAGTTTGGGATTAATACAGCCTAAAATGATAATCGAATTGTCTGTAAATACGACAAAGCCACAATACGATAAAATGCCCGTCTATTCTTACCCATTTTAAAAGAAGATATCAAGGTTTACTAGTTAAAATATGCATCCCAAATTCCGAGCAAAACAAAGCACAATTTGGGGACGCCAGTTTATTCAAAACAACACAGGAATCATCAAAACAAAGATCAACAACGCTTACCCCAAACGCTCGATTGTGGCTTAGGCAGGTTTGTAAGGCGATAAAATCATTTGAAACGTCAACATAGTCATCTGAATGTGAGGATATGAAGAATTTGAAGAAAAGTTCACTAAAAACCTCAGTAAAACAAGCGTACTCACGCCATTCGTGACATCACAATTTGCAACTAGGTTTCAACATCTCTCGAGCAAAGAAAAACGCTTTTCAGCCAATCGGCGGCCTGGAAACACCTCACGTGACTATTAGTTTCCAATCCACTCATTTTACTATCCATGGTTACATATACTTAGTTATTTCTCATATATTTCTCTATTTACAGTATGCAGTCCCAACGAACTTTTTCGCTCGTCTAAATTTAAAATCAATTTGCTGTCGGATTCTGCTAAACTGAAGGGTTGTACGGTGCTAAAGGGAAATTTAGAAATTGAAATGAGAAATGTTCCAGGTGAGCGAATAAAGTCTTCTACGGTATACTTTGAGTACTTCTTCTAAAGCCGGTTTTCCACTAGGCGACTTTTTTCGCGGGAAGCGACTTTTTCTTTTGTCTCATGAGCTCTGAGCTGGAACTAATCGAACAAAAGAAAGTCGCTTCGCACGAAAAAAATCGCCTAGTGGAAAACCGGCTTTAGGCCATGAGCTAAACGTCGCACAAATAGACGAATTTAATTGTTTGAATTTTATTCGACGAAACTGCGACGTATAACTCGATTAAATTCGACACACGAATTAAATTCGTCTCGGCAATTAAACTCGTCTGAGTCAGACGGATAATGCGTGTTCGAGTTACACGACGAATTATCGTCGCGTCGAATTAAATGTTTCTCTTCTGTCTGTGACAATTCGGCGCCATGTTTTCAAGAAATCGTTTTCAGGATCAACGCGTCCAAGTAAAAACAATTAAATTCGACGTTTAACTCGACGTCGCATTTACGTCGCATCACTGACAAAGTTAATTCGAATTAAATTCGTCTATTGTGCGACGTTTAGCGCAGACCTTAAAATTGTAAATGTTTGAGTTATCTTGTCGTTGTCGTCGTACCCTGGTTGCCAGAGAAGCAAACACTCGTATAAAAGGTACAACGACTTTCTGATCGCGTCTTACACAAGCCGCGGCTTGTTCAAAAACGCCGTATGAATGGGTCAGTTCGCGTCGTCGACCCTTGTAATGACCCTTACATTGACCCTTACATAATGTAAATAAAAGTAGCGTGCTGCGTAGGCAGTGTAGAAACAACAATCGAAATATAGTAAGGTTAGATATACTGCCGAAACAGAGAACGTAGGAATCTAACGTTTCGAGCGAAGGTACTTTACGTTTCTCTCTGACGAAGGGCCTTCGCTCGAAACGTTAGATTCCTACGTTCTCTGTTTCGGCAGTATATCGTTTCTCTCTGACGAAGGGCCTTCGCTCGAAACGTTAGATTCCTACGTTCTCTGTTTCGGCAGTATATCTAACCTTACTATACTTACATAATGTAAGGTGTGTCTTGTGTAAATGAAGAAGATTAAGTTCAAATGAGGTCGAATTACTACTGTCTCTCACGCTGGTACGTTAGGCCAGAGATCTTGGGTTCAATTCCTGGTTGAGGACAGTCAGAAAACTTTTCTCTACAGCGGTAATTCGACCTCATTTGAACTTAATCTTCTTCAGTTTATAATACTAGCTTATAACACTGGTTGATCTCTCCTGCGCGTCGAGTGTTTTTCGCCGGGTTCACCGGTTTTCCTGCCTACGTAAAATCAACACCTAGGTCTTAGCTGCGATTCGTGGTCGCACTGTACGTCATAAATGTGTCGTATGGCGTCTGCCAGTGCGCCTTTAATATGCCTTTGACTCTGCCACTTGAAATTTGATATGTAAATTGCTCCTGAAAAGCCCCTTGTGGGAAGAAGTAATTAAATTTGTATTTTTACTAACGCTGCTGAAGGATAACCAAATACTACGGTTCTGGTTTGAGCGTGGACACGCGTAATTTGACGACACACGTTTCACGCGGGAAACTAACATGTTGCTAAGCGGAAACTGTAACGTTACTAAGGCCAAACGGCATTGTTTCTTCGCACAAACGTCGCGTTGTGGGGTTTGTCAGCGTAATGGCCGATCGGAAAAGCACTGTCGGGAGTTCTTAGCTTCACTTGACGAAGATTTAATTGTGTATAAAGATGAGTTATAAACATGCCCACATTTGCTTTAAAAATTTGGTGCTCGTTTCAAATTAAAACAATGCCGTTTGGCCTTAGTAACGTTACAGTTTCCGCTTAGCAACATGTTAGTTTCCCGCGTGAAACGTGTGTCGTCAAATTACGTGTGTCCAAGCTCAAACCGGAACCGTAGTAGCCCCTGTGGCCCATGGGAGTGGGGACTAAATTAACTTGTGTAGACCACGTCTTATCGGCTTTCATATCGTTCTAGGTGGTGTTAATATCGCCAAAGTGCTGAGCCAGGATCTTGGGAGCATTGAAGAAGTGAGGGGATACGTCGTCGTGCGACAGTCCAGCTCGCTGATATCTTTGAATTTTTTTAAAAATTTGAAAAAAATTGAATCCAAGAGTGGAAGTGGATTTTCTAAAAGGTTAGAATCTACTGGGCGTTCATATAGACCTTATTTATTATTGGCCAAATGTTTATAGTCCGTTTCAGCTTGCTTTTGAAATCCGATACGTATAATTGAAGTGAACATTCCGAACTTACGTTGCGATGTTCCGAACTACTTTGCGAGGTAGATACAAATTTAAGTCGGCAATTTGTTTCTGCTTAACCAAGTATCTATTATTATATTCTATACAACAAATAATCTTCTTCTCCGTGATTTTACCAAAGGAATTCAATTCAAAGCTTATTAAATTCGAACTTCACGACGAACTTCACAACGAACTTCGCGAACTTCCGTACCAAGTTCCCAACCTTCCAACAAATGTTGACAAACGAATTTCAAAAGCAAGCTGAAACTGACTTTAAGGTTGTCTTGGACAATTCAATTCAATTCAGCTTTATTTGCACATTTTTTCTTCTAACTGTATTTACAATGTTAGCATGAAATATCGAGAAAAAAAGGACTTTAACTAACTTCATTAACTTATTAATATCTAATGCAAATGTGCGTAGTGGTTAAAGTAGGTCAAAGCTTTCGAGTTAACTTTTCTGCATATCGAAAAATGTCCTCTGAATTTCGTACCCGAAAACGAGTTTATATTAAAGGCTAATCAATATGTGTATAAAAGAACGTTAATTAGATATTCATTTGGAATATTAATTAATTTATCTAATTGTTAAATAGTGTGTTTGATTCGTTTTGTTATGTTTTTCATTATTCTAGATATGCATTGGCAATATTTGATAATCCGAATTTGGAAAGTCTTTGGGATTTTCATCCGAACTTGAAGATTACAAACAATGGTGTGGTTGTTCAGCTGAACCCTCGACTTTGCCTTCAGAACGTTTACCCTCTTATTGACGATGTACTGAAGTGGAACAGAACTAACACGAGCGAGACTAGATTGACTATATCAGAAACGACTAACGGCAATGCAAGAACATGTAAGCATTGATCTTCCTTCTCTTTTTTTCTTTTCTTTCTCTTTCTTCTTTTTCTCGTTGTTCTTTTTCTCGTTGTTCTTCTTCTCTTTATCCTCCTTCCCCTCCTTCCCCTTCTTTTCCTTTTTTCTTTCTTTTTCTCCTTTCTCTCTCCCTCCTTTTCTTCATCCTTTTTTCCCTTCTTCTTCTCCTCTTTCTCCTCTCCTCCTTCTCCTTCTCCTTCTCCTTCTCCTTCTCCTTCTCCTTCTCCTTCTCCTTCTCCTTCCCCTTCTCCTTCCCCTTCCCCTTCCCCTTCCCCTTCCCCTTCCCCTTCCCCTTCCCCTTCCCCTTCCCCTTCCCCTTCCCCTTCCCCTTCCCCTTCCCCTTCCCCTTCCCCTTCCCCTTCCCCTTCCCCTTCCCCTTCCCCTTCCCCTTCCCCTCCTCCTCCTCCTTGTCCTCCTCCTCCTCCTCCTCCTCCTCCTCCTCCTTCTTCTTCTTCTTCTTCTTCTTCTCCTCCTCCTCCTCCTCCTCCTCCTCCTCCTCCTCCTCCTCCTCCATTTCCTCTCCCTCCTCTTCCTTCTTTTCCTCCTCCTTCTCCTCCTCTTTCTTTCCCTCCTCTTTTCCTCTCCCTTCCTCCGCTTTCTTTTGCTTTTCCTTATCCTTTTCCTCCTTCTTATTTTTCTCTTCCTTTTTTGCCTTTTCTTCTTTCGCTGTCTTTTCTTTCTCCTCCTATTCTTTTTTATTTTTTCTGCTCTTGCTTCTCCAGTTATTCTAATCCAATTACTTCTTAATTTTAGGTAATGTGGATCTTGTCACTATTAACGTCACAGGAACAAGAACTAATATTTTTTGTAACTCGTTATGTGTTATGGTATCTTGGCCAGATAAAATCAAAGACCGTCGCAATCTTTTGCTTTATTCCATATGGTACAGGGAAACGTGAGTGTTAACTGTATAGCAACTACAGTACAACTGTTATCATTTATAGACCTTTCGCTCGGGGATTTCGATGAAATATTACCCCGAGGGATGATATATCATCCCGAGGGGTAATATTTCATCGAATTCCCCGAGCGAAAGGTCTATAAATTATATATTATATCGAAACAATTAATCTTTCCAAAAAAAGCTTAAATAATGTTAAAAAAGTTAGCTTAGCTTAACTTTTGTCCGCTTTTCATTGTCTGTTTCCATTCTTTTGTCATCTCAAGGCTTCTGGATGCATTGTTTGTTGCTTTCTTTGTATTCCCTGAATCCTTATTTTCTTGTAACCTAACAATCGTCTTGTCAACATCTGAATGTTCAGGCGAAACGTTTTCTTATCTCGCCAAACTCCGCCATTGTTGACAGCTTCGTGAATCGTGCGTGACATTCACGCGTCGTACACGAACTCGAATACCCCGCCACAGCGGGTTATACCCCGCTGTGGAGGGTAATTCTACGATAAATTAACTGGTCACGTGGTACAAATCAAGCTCTCTGACTGGACAATTTACAATTGAGATATAATATTAATATATATTCTGAGGGGGGGGGGAGAAAGCGTTTTGGTGACATGACGAATGGAAATAAGTAAGGTGAAGTCTTTATTAACACCCCCCGTAAGAGAAGTGAACTTAATTTCTGAGGCAGAAAGTGAAGTCAGATATATTACATCGCTTTCAGTCACCTTACAAACTGTTCCCTACGCGATTAAAGGTAAACTGACATTATTCTAGCGTTGAAGTTACCCCCCTTAAATTCTTCTGTCAACGTACCGCGATCTTGAATGCGAATCCGGCGACTATCGTCACTGACGGAAACTAGGAAGCTTAAGCCAATACAACGCGAACGTCGAGGACAACGTCCTTAATACAATATACTTTTTCTCAAACAACAAAGAAAATGAATTATTTTAGTCCCAAGAGTAATCCAAACGCCGTCCCCGTTCTACATACAACGTTATTCAGATAATTTCCACGTCTTCAGGACGACGTTAACTCGTGAATCGGCGAAACCTGTTCGTTGAGTTTGACTTCAAACTATGCGACAAAATCCTTTTAGGGCCTGTTTATATGGAGCCGAGTTACCTGGCTAGGCGAGTTACCTGGCAAGCCGAATTGAAAAAAAGATGAGTGTTTATATGAGACGAGTTACTCGGCAAAGCCGCCCACGCGTTATAGTAGTTTCACATTCCATGAGTAATTTCCGATTGTCTTCATAAGTGGCGCGTGCGCTGTTGTGACGAATTCAACTCGGCTAGCCGAGTTACCCGGCAAGAGAGTGTTTATATGGGAATATTTTCATCCCGGCGTGCCGACATCTCGGCTGTTTTGCCGGGATCTCGGCTAGCCGAGTTACCCGCCTGTCTCATATAAACACTCTGCCGGGATAGCTTTGAATTTCTATACATGGCGGGTAACTCGGTTTGCCGAGTAACTCGCCTAGCCGGGTAACTCAGAACTCTATAAGCTTTTGAATGTCGAAAAACATACTTTAAGTATTCAATACTACGTAAATGATTCGTGCTTTCTGCTAGATACTGAACTTTCGATTGTCGTCGTCGACCTAGGGCTAGCATCTTAAAGTCCCTAATATCAAAAACGGTCCTTGAAGAATGTAAATGTTGTATATGTTCGTTATCAACTCATCATAATCATTAGTTTACGTACGAGTTGCACTTATTCCCTTGGTGGAAAACAAATGCTTCTAAACAATAAAGTTTTCATTGATTATTTGCTCTGTTGGACAATGGGACGTCATGTGCAAGAGGTTTATTACTTCACAGCAAATTTAATTGATGTTTTTTTCTATTATGTAGAACACACCAAAATATTAACGAGTACGACGATATTGATGCCTGCAGCTCCGATCATGTGTAAGTTGAATTTTTGAATTTAACATTTTTTTCAACGCAAAT
>JAWNZC010000335.1:2177500-2180000 GCA_035771165.1 Paragorgia papillata | reverse complement strand
CTATCCGTCTGTTCGTCCGTCTGTTCATTCTTTCCTTCCTCCCCTCCTCTTCCTTCCTTCCTTCCTTCCTTCCTTCCTTCCTTCCTTCCTTCCTTCCTTCCTTCCTTCCTTCCTTCCTTCCTTCCTTCCTTCCTTCCTTCCTTCCTTCCTTCCTTCCTCCCTTCCTCCCTTCCTCCCTTCCTCCCTTCCTCCCTTCCTCCCTTCCTCCCTTCCTCCCTTCCTCCCTTCCTCCCTTCCTCCCTTCCTCCCTTCCTCCCTTCCTCCCTTCCTCCCTTCCTCCCTTCCTCCCTTCCTCCCTTCCTCCCTTCCTCCCTTCCTCCCTTCCTCCCTTCCTCCCTTCCTCCCTTCCTCCCTTCCTCCCTTCCTCCCTTCCTCCCTTCCTCCCTTCCTCCCGTCCTCCCTCCCTCCCTCCCTCCCTCCCTCCCTCCCTCCCTCCCCTCCCTCCCTCCCTCCCTCCCTCCCTCCCTCCCTCCCTCCCTCCCTCCCTCCCTCCCTCCCTCCCTCCCTCCCTCCCTCCCTCCCTCCCTCCCTCCCTCCCTCCCTCCCTTCCTTCCTTCTTACCTTCCTTCTTACATTCTCCCTCTCGCCCTTTCACCCTCCCCTTTTCCCTCCTTTCTTCTTTTCCATCTCCTTTTGTCCCTTCGTTTATTTACTTTCCCTCTTTCTTCTACTGAGTGAAAAGCATACGGATGAAGGCGTGTTTGCGGCAATGTATGATTTCTTATTTTAGTTTACTTTAACCTGGAAGGCTCCAGTCAAGCCGAATGGAATCGTCTTGAGGTACGACATTTGGATTCAATATGGAAATGAAACGGTATGACAAACTTTTTATTTCATCTACTTTTTTCATCAATTTATTTTTTCCAAAAAATTGAACTATTTCCTAAATGTACTTTTCTCTTTAAGGGTAAAATGTCATGTGTCGTATCGCCCAAACTCGAATACAGTAATAAAGTAGTATCTTTTGGACGGTATAGGGCCAAAGTACGAGCCATTACGCCTGTTGGAAATGGTTCTTGGAGTAACGTTGTTACATTTGATATTACGTCGTTGTCTTTACCAAGTGGGTGCTAAGTGAGGAATACAGGGGGCGTATGGGCATAGGCAGGGACGGGGGGAAATAGAGAGATGTACATATAAACTGGAAAACGAGTAGAAAACCCCCGAAGGAATTACAAAGACGAAAACTTCCAATTTAATTTAATTTAATTTAATATAATTTAATTAGTCAAAGCAAAGATTTCTTGGTTACCCTTTCAACCCTAGCTGCCTCTCAATGTAAACCCACCCTTGGTTCTTTGGCCTCTCAGAGTAAAATGCTAAACGGGAATTCAGAAATGGGAAAAGAGTAATGAGGAAGAGGAGGAGGTGGACGGGGGGAGGAAGTAAAGAAGGAAGGAAAGAAGGAAGGAAGGAAGGAAGAAAGGAAGAAATGAAGGAAGGAAGGAAGGAGGGAAGGGAGGGAGCAAGGAAGGAAGGAAGGAAGGGAGGAAGGAAGGAAGGAAGGAAAGAAGGAAGAAAGGAAGGAAGGAGGGAGGGAGGGAGGTAGGTAGGGAGGGAGGGAGGGAGGGAGGGAGGGAGGGAGGGAGGGAGGAAGGAAATAAGGAAGAAAGATAGGAAGGAAGGAAGGAAGGAAGGAAGATGGATTGCGTCTCAACAGTCCCCCCCCCCCCCCCCCCCCCAATTATATCGGGATAACTCTTTACTAAGAATTACTTAAATGTTTTGATGTTATTCTGTAGGTGACAGACCAAGAGGAGACAACATCAAACTGGCGACGATTGTTGGCTTCAGTCTTGCAGCAATCTTGGTCCTAATGATTGTATCGGGTGTATTTTTATACTTTTATATACACAAAAGGTAAATGAAAGCTGCGTTTAATTTAACTTTACTGATATAAAGCGCTACTGCGAATGAGGAACTATGCCGGATGAGTAGACACAAACTCAACCGCGCCTGGGGTTCGAACCCGCAACCTTTGGTTTACTAGTCCAACGCTGTACGGAGTGAGCTACATGCTCAGGTTGGTCGTGGAATGATGGTACTTATATTTGATAGTAGTTCAGTTGGTATAAGAGCGTCGTTTTGCAGACTATGCCAACGTATCCTTTCACACTATTTAGTAAATGTAATCAGCTAGGGCTAGGGGGCAAGTTGCCTGGTACCCTGGCCCAATCAAAGAATATGGGCCAGGTAACCACTAAAGACTTCTGCTTTCCTATTGGTTGAATTTTCGCGCGTTTTTATTGGCTATGAGTGAAATTGCAATCGCCATAAGTGGATTTAGCCCTGATGACGCGAGAATGAGATTAGTGGTTACCTGGCCCATATTTCTTTTGAAATTGGGCCAGGGTACCAGGCTAGGGGGCAAGTTGCCCCGGGGCCCAACTTGAGAAGGGCCCACTAAAATTCTTGAGATTTGAGTCTTTGACGTAAGAAAACATGAGGCCCAGAAAGCGTAAAGATCAGTAACACTAACTTCATTTTTAGTCAACCCAGT
>JAWNZC010000335.1:2020000-2175000 GCA_035771165.1 Paragorgia papillata | reverse complement strand
CTATTCGAGATATAGCAAGATTTTTAAGATAATGGAGTTTCAAATAGCGAGGTTCCACTGTAGATTGAAGTAGCCACAGAGCGTGATACTCCGAGCTACTGTTCTTGTTCTTTTTATTCTTTTTAACGTGTTTTTACAACAAAATATATATTTACAGAGATCTAGCTGCAAGGAACTGTATGGTTTCCAGTAATTGTACTTGTAAGATTGGAGGTAGGTTCATTGTGTGCAAAGCAGAGGCGCTTTACTGTTGTTTCAATTTTATTAAGAAACTTCGGCGTGCACTTGCTTTGAGTATCTTCTTTTTTTGTTACAGATTTTGGAATGGCTAGAGATGTTTATGAAACAGATTACTATCGAAAAGGCGGAAAAGGTAGCTTTTGTGATCTCGGACGAACGAACGAACGAACGATCGAACGAACGAACGAACGAACGAACGAACGAACGAACGAACGAACGAACGAACGAACGAACGAACGAACGAACGAACGAACGAACGAACGAACGAACGAACGAACGAACGAACGAACGAACGAACGAACGAACGAACGAACGAACGAACGAACGAACGAAAGAACGAACGAAAGAACGAAAGAACGAAAGAACGAAAGAACGAAAGAAAGAAAGAAAGAAAGAAAGAAAGAAAGAAAGAAAGAAAGAAAGAAAGAAAGAAAGAAAGAAAGAAAGAAAGAAAGAAAGAAAGAAAGAAAGAAAGAAAGAAAGAAAGAAAGAAAGAAAGAAAGAAGGAAAGAAGGAAAGAAGGAAAGAAAGAAGGAAAGAAAGAAGGAAAGAAAGAAAGAAGGAAAGAAAGAAGGAAGGAAAGAAGGAAGGAAAGAAGGAAAGAAGGAAGGAAAGAAGGAAAGAAGGAAAGAAGGAAAGAAAGAAAGAAGGAAAGAAGGAAAGAAAGAAAGAAAGAAAGAAAGAAAGAAAGAAAGAAAGAAAGAAAGAAAGCATTTTGTTGCTAAAAATCTTTATGATTATCCACCTTTTCACTTTATCCTGATAAAGCATTCTATTTACTGGCAGTTTAGACTATGATAAATTAAGCCTATATAGGATTTCAATGGTTAATTCAGATAAGACAAAACAAGACAAGACATGTATTTTATCATAGTCAATCGAAATATGGTCTGGAAACTCAGCTAAAGTCTTTGTTCTATCTTTTTGTTCGCCTTTATGCATTTTTGTGCACGGTGCACGGTCACTGAACACATTGTATTTTAGTATAATGAATGAATTGTCCAATAGCAACGTTTCAGTTCAATCACTCAACCGTGCTATTTAAATATTAATAAACCTAAAACAAAGGATGTGCACGGTGTAAGGTGCGGTTCAACATAAAATCCCAGCTCATTATAGGCGCTTTGAAGTTTGCCGAGTTCCCAGACCATATCTCGATTGACTATGATTTTATTCTTTTGCTGTATATGATTGAACAGATTTCACTCAGGTTGCTTTAATTATTTTTGTTGTTTTCTTAGGTTTTCTTCCAGTTCGGTGGATGGCTCCAGAATCTTTAAAAGATGGCATCTTTGCTTGCGCTTCGGATGTCTGGTATGAGAAGAATTCTGCTTTATTTTAAATATCATTAATTCATGAGATTTGGTATGAAATCAATGGACTGGATTGATCCATTACGGCAAATTTAACATTGTCTGGGACCGCGCGCATTTTTATAGTACATACAGTTGATTTTTGGGCGATTTCATTATTAGGTCATTCGGTGTAGTTCTCTGGGAAATGGGCACCTTTGCAGAACAACCCTACCAAGGCAAGTCTAATGAAGAAGTTATGAAATACGTTGTGGATGGGCTAATAATGGATGTACCAGAAACCTGTCCTGAGATCTTGTAAGTAATGTTACGTACATATTAACTTAATGAATGAGAAATCAACCTTATGCCTACGTACTTACCTACCTCTCTACCTACCTACCTACCTACCTACCTACCTACCTACCTACCTACCTACCTACCTACCTACCTACCTACCTACCTACCTACCTACCTACCTACCTACCTACCTACCTACCTACCTACCTACCTACCTACAGTACCTACCTACCTACCCACCTACCCACCTACACACCTACCCACCTACCTACCTACCTACCTACCTACCTACTTCCTACCTACCTACCTACCTACTACCTACCTACCTACCTACCTACCTACCTACCTACCTACTTACCTACCTACCTACCTACCTACCTACCTACCTACCTACTTTACTACCTACCCACCTACCCACCTACCTACCTACCTTACTACCTACCTACCTACCTACACACCTACCTACACACCTACCTTATCTACCTACCTACCTAGCTAGCTAGCTACCTACCCAAGCTACCTACATATCTACTTACCTACCAACCTACCAACCCACCTACCTGATGAAGGGCCTTCGCTCGAAACGTTGGGCTCCTACGTTCTCTGTTTCCACAGTATATAAAACCTTACTATATTTCGATTGTTGTTTCAACACTGCCTACGCAGTACACTGCTTTTATCTACCTACCTATAGCTACTTACTGTATCTACATACTATTGTATCTATACCTATATATTATATATATTATGTAACTTTAGACAATAGGTAAATAAATACGTGGCCATGCACTTATTTAGGGCTGAACTGATGCTGCATTGTTGGCAGTACAAACCCAAAGTGCGACCTTCATTTATCTCCATGGTCTCCAGTCTTGAACAGTACACTTCAAAAGAGTTCGTAGATCGTTCATTTTATCACAATCAACGTTCAAACGAAGACGTCAACAGCAGTTGTCACAGTGTGATCACAGAGAAAGAAGATTTGCCTGAACAAGCCAACAACTTAGCAGTACATCCAATGAACGACCCCGATACACGAGAAAGTGTAGTTTGAAATAACGATATTAGTAGTTTAATTATGCGTTAGTCTTGTACTTTCAGCTTGGAATTTGTAAATGTTTTGTTAGTTCTTGCTGTGCAATTAATTTGTCGTTAAATGTTAAAACTCAGACAGGGAATGGGGGTGGGCTAGTAACCCCAGTCACCACCCCCCCCCCCCCCTGTATCCGCCCCTGTTGTGGGTTTGAATCCCGTCTAGAACTCGTGATCAGATCTAATTTTCTGAGTTTTAACATTAACGATAGCAGGAACTAACAAAACAAATGGATTTAATTGTTTAAATTTTTAAAAATAGAAGAAAAGCCAAGGATATTGGCTGTTGAGATAATTTAGTAGATAGGCGAATAACGAGATCCAATTTTTTCGGGGGGATAAACCGATTGTATTTTTTAAATTATTCAAATTCTGTCTATTATCATTCCATCCTCAAATCACTTGTATATAGAGTAAATTAAGAATGTGATACGAGAGGCTAAAGTAATAATTTGTCGGATTGAAGCGGACTAATTTGCAAAGCTATGCATTTTGTAGTAACTATCATTAATAATGAAAATTTAATTTTCTTAATTCTATGTATAGTTAAATTTAGGCAAAATTGAATAATTCTTCCTACTGTATTTTTGTACATTGTTTTCTTAGTACTTGTTAAACAAATGATATTTTATCTTGGTTTTATATTATGTATAGTCGTGCATGATTACTAAGTACTATTTAAAACACGTTCTGCGAGTGTTTTGAATGGCTTAAAAAACGATCACCATTTGGTAAGTTCGTTGGCGTAGTCATTTTGAAAAATAACGTTGTCTAAGGCGAGAAAATCAATGCTAAAGTTTATGTAAATCAGGAGAAAATTTTATCAGATATAAAACCACGATACGGTTATGATTTTTCTTTGTGTTTTCCTCATGAATTATTAATGAGTTTTTTAATGCTATATAGATATTATATGCTTCATATTCTGCCTGTGAGTTCCTTCCCTTCCTTCCTTCCTTCCTTCCTTCCTTCCTTCCTTCCTTCCTTCCTTCCTTCCTTCCTTCCTTCCTTCCTTCCTTCCTTCCTTCCTTCCTTCCTTCCTTCCTTCCTTCCTTCCTTCCTTCCTTCCTTCCTTCCTTCCTTCCTTCCTTCCTTCCTTCCTTCCTTCCTTCCTTCCCTTCCTTCCTTCCTTCCCTTCCTTCCTTTCCTTCCTCCCCTTCCTTCCTTCCTTCCTTCCTTTCTTCCTTCCTTCCTTCCTTCCTTCCTTCCTCCTTCCTTCCTTCCTTCCTTCCTTCCTTCCTTCCTTCCTTCCTTCCTTCCTTCCTTCCTTCCTTCCTTCCTCCCTCCCTCCCTTCCTTCCTTCCCTTCCTTCCTTCCTTCCTTCCTTCCTTCCTTCCTTCCTTCCTTCCTTCCTTACTTCCTTCCTTCCTTCCTTCCTTCCTTCCTTCCTTCCTTCCTTCCTTCCTTCCTTCCTTCCTTCCTTCCTTCCTTCCTTCCTTCCTTCCTTCCTTCCTTCCTTCCTTCCTTCCTTCCTTCCTTCCTTCCTTCCTTCCTTCCTTCCTTCCTTCCTTCCTTCCTTCCCTCCTTCCCTCCTTCCTTCCCTCCTTCAATTACTTGCAGCAAGCCAACCTCGTTCCCAGGGCCCTTATCTGCAAGCCTGTGAACAAGATTGCTGTTCTCAACAATCCACCCTTATATCAGTTCAATCATCCTTGTACAATTCGAATGAAAGCGCCGGTTTCTCATGAAACACCCAAGCGGTCCGGCTACTGCGGTCTGTTTAACTCTTTTCTGTCCGAATTGGTCTTTGGTATTTTATTCTGGCTAACGCCAGACGATTTTATTCACCTCTGGGGAAGCCCTCGGACAGGAATGAGTTATAAACTATCTCTCTAACTCTTTCCTGTCTGAATTGGTCTTTAGTATTTTATTCTGGCTAACGCCAGACGATTTTATTCACCTCTGGGGAAGCCCTCGGACAGGAATGAGTTATAAACTATCTCTCTAACTCTTTCCTGTCTGAATTGGTCTTTAGTATTTTATTCTGGCTAACGCCAGACGATTTTATTCACCTCTGGGGAAGCCCTCGGACAGGAATGAGTTATAAACTATCTCTCTAACTCTTTCCTGTCTGAATTGGTCTTTAGTATTTTATTCTGGCTAACGCCAGACGATTTTATTCACCTCTGGGGAAGCCCTCGGACAGGAATGAGTTATAAACTATCTCTCTAACTCTTTCCTGTCCGAATTGGTCTTAGTATTTTAGACGATTTTATTCACCTCTGGGGAAGCCCTCGGACAGGAATGAGTTAATACATATACCGGCTATCCCGCTTTAGCATATACCTCGCAGGTGAATAGTGCTTTTTACGAAATCTGATTGGTTCCTCTGGGAAAAATAAAATGGCGGCCAGTTTTGTTGTGTTTAGATTTTGATAAAGAAGGCCGATGTAGTAGAATAACGAGAAAATTATAAAGTTGTAAAAACTGTGTCGTCGACAAATATCGAGTACGCCTAGTTGCTAGCAGCTCTGTCTTGTGTGAAAATAACGAAAAATATAAGAACGTTAAACTTGTTATTTCATTTATGAGGTATATGCTAATTAACAATTATTCACCTCGTGTCGGTGAATAGTGCTGGATATTCACCTCGCGGCTCGGCGAGTATCCAGCACTATTCACCTCCACTTCGGTGAATAATTGTTAAATATACAATTGTCAAATCGTACCATTTTGAACCAATAGCGTGGCAGCATTTGGACCCGGTACCCTGGCCCAATTTCAAAAGAAGTATGGGCCAGGTAACCACTAATCTCATTCTCGCGTCATCAGGGCTAAATCCACTTATGACGATTGCAATTTCACTCATAGCCAATAAAAACGCGCGAAATGTTAACCAATAGGAAAGCAGAAGTCTTTAGTGGTTACCTGGCTACCTATGGCTTAGCCTGGTACCCTGGCCCAATTTGAAAAGAAATATGGGCCAGGTAACCACTAATCTCATTCTCGCGTCATCAGGGCTAAATCCACTTATGACGATTGCAATTTCACTCATAGCCAATAAAAACGCGCGAAATGTTAACCAATAGGAAAGCAGAAGTCTTTAGTGGTTACCTGGCTACCTATGGCTTAGCCTGGTACCCTGGCCCAATTTGAAAAGAAATATGGGCCAGGTAACCACTAATCTCATTCTCGCGTCATCAGGGCTAAATCCACTTATGACGATTGCAATTTCACTCATAGCCAATAAAAACGCGCGAAATTTCAACCAATGGGAAAGCAGAAGTCTTTAGTGGTTACCTGGCCCATATTCTTTGATTGGGCCAGGGTACCAGGCTACCTGAGTTCACTGGGCTACCTATGGCTCTGCACATGTTGACCCTAATAATCCATAAATATACCTATATATAAAGTACCGGAACTGGTGTTGTGCACAAAAGCGTTTGTATGATACCAACCCATTGATACCAACAAATTCCTGGCAAAAGCGCGCATTGCTACGGGAGAAACCCATTCTGAGACAGTCTCCTTCACAGACGCGTTTTGAGGCTCGTACGTAAACTCCCATGAGGAGGGGAGTTTAAACTCCGAACCGGTAGGAACTTTGTTCCGCTGGTGACAGATTTCACACACCAACACACAAAAGCATTTGAAATGCTATATGATATGACACCAACCCAACCGATTGCATTCCAATCAATTATAAAGCACTGGAGAAGTGCGCGTGTGTGCGTATTTTATGTGTGGAAAATGTTGGGCGAAAGGAAACATTTCAACGTGACGATTCCGTTTGAAAACAGCGAGCCTGTTGTTATCAAAATCCTAGAACAATTAAGGCCCGACTGGTCTTTGGAGAAGCTTCAATTCAAGTATTTCAATGAAGGAATCAGCAACAAGCTCGTTGGCTGTATGTTGAAAGATGGCGACGAGACAGACCTGGTTATGTTCAGGCTTTATGGCAATCAAACCGAGTTATTCATCGATAGGAAGAAGGAACTAAACAACGTCGAGTTCTTGCATTCGAGAGGATTTGCTCCGGCATTGTACTGCACGTTTCAGAACGGTTACTGTTGCGGTTTTCTACCTGGTCGTACACTCGAAACTGAAGAGATGTCTGATGATCATCTGAGTAAGCTGATTGCTAAGAAACTTGCTCATGTGCATGCTATAGAATTATCAGAGGAAGACAAGGCACAAGAACCGTCTGCTTTCTCTACGATTGAAAAGTTTCTTTGTGTTTTGCCAGACAGATTCGGTGATGCGGAAAAACAAGCAAGGTATGGGTAAAAAATTTTGATCTATTTTACAGGCATCGTCGTCTCTGGAAATATTTGAACATTTCATCATTCCCACAATGCACCGTCAAAATTTCCTAACCTCCCGTTGCACCTGTAAATACCCCCCTATTAAATTGATGACTGTGTATGAGTCAGTTTCTGGGATACATGGCTCTATAGCCAGGGATATCGTATAGCCATGGGAGCTGCGGCTCCCCCCCTTTTGATATAAAACAACAGACATGTAACTACAAAACTGATGCAATATACCATTGTGTCAGGAAATAAACTGTAAATGGTGTATTCTACTGAGTGTATGAGTATCTATGTGACGTTTGCATGTTTTGAGTATTTTATATGACGTTTTTTAACCTATAGAGTCTGTAAATTAATCTTCCTCCAAAAGCCAGGAAATGGCATTTCAGCAACTCTCGATTTCAAAATTTCCCAGGGGGGCATGCCCCTGGACCCCCCTAAAAATGTATTTTCATTTCCTGTCCCCTGTCTATAGCAGATCTGCAGATAGTGTACATGTAGGAATGAGTTGTAAATTACGCTTACAGTGTACATGTATGTATATATTTTGTAGATATGAAAATGAAATCCTTTGTAAAATCAATGTTGTTGAAGAACTAAAAGTTATCAAGACTGCACTGGCTAAAGCAGATGTTCCATTGGTTTACTGTCACAATGACTTACTTGTTAAAAATCTTGTTTACAACAAGGATCAAGGTACTACACTACATCGTAATGTACTTAAACTTGAGAACAACTTTATGCAATAGGTTGTTTCTAATTAACAAACTGAAGGAAACTGAGTGCAATTGTAATGCCAATTGGTTGAGAAATTGTAATGCATGAGTCAATTCTTCCTGTAACCATCCCCCCACTCCCAATGGGCCACCCCTAGGACAACGTGCAGCTGAAAATTGGATCCCAGGGGTGTGGAATTGTTTTATTAATTTTATCCCATAGGCTGGGATCAATCTTGGTATGAAGAGATGTGGGAGTCTGGTAACGAAACATTTCTTCTTTCCATGTGTTCAAAATGGTGACTAAAGAGTGTCAGTGTGGAAATATAAGGTACTGTATGGGCATACAGCAACAGAAATGAGCCACTGTTTAATTTTACATGATTTTGTATTAAATAAATTTTCAGTTGGGGGCTGGGAAATTTGCTATGAACTTGAGGAAAAATTACAAATCCCTTGGGGTATTGACTGGGGAGTGGGGGTTACATTGACTCATGCATAACAGGGTTCTGCCCAGGAGCATGTGAGTGCCGGGTACCTACAGGCCCAGGGGTTCAGCCCCTCCCCCCTGGAGAATATGTGAAAATTAATCATTTTCCAAATGTGAGCAAGTGAAATTCATAATCCTTTACATCATGTGTCTCACAATTTTGTCAGACTAAATATTACTATAAGTATTAAGTACTTATTTATTATATATTTATATACATGCTAGGGCATGCAAGAATATACAGCATGAGGAATTATCTACGTAAAGCTAGGGCAAGGTTTCCTGCGTATGTTCTACGACTACCAACGCCAGTGTATCATCTTACAGACATTAATAAACAAAGTGCGAAGTGATTAGAGCCTTACCCAAGTATCAGACAATCCAATCTGGCTTTGAAGGAATATCGTATTTCACCGAATCACAAGTCTGGTAGCTAATATTGTGTGCGTTGTGGTGCTGAATTTCACCAAATAATATGTTTCAATAAAAAAAAAATTCACCAAGGACAAAAAAATACAAAATGATGTATATTAATTAAAAGATATATAAAAAATACAACACATGGGGTTTTCTTATTGCATATTTCGAGTGCCGGGTGGAAGGGTCCATTTTGGCGTGAGTGCCGGGCACCGCCACCCGGCACCGCCCACCATGGGCAGAACCCTGGCATAATTATACTTACTACTCAAATCAGTAGAGTGAGACACAGACAGTTTTCATCACTTCCGAAGTGACAGTTTCATTAACCGCGGATCAATATTAAAGCAATCACTAAGTGTATTCTTATGTACCATGTGATAGCTTGTTTATGAGTTAACAATTTGATGTTTATCACATGGTACATGAGCATACACCTCGTGATTGCTTTAATATTGATCCATGGTTTTATAATAAAACTGACACTTTGAAAGCGATAAAAGTAGTACAACTTTTTAGTTTTTATGTATTTACTAAACATTTCAAAACCTCCGAAAAGAAAAAAAGAAATAATGGGAAAAGAAACTTACAGACAGATGAGATGTACCGTAATACCGGTACATGTAGTTAGAAAATGTGACCAATGTGTTTTTTTTGTTGATGTCTGGGTTTTTTTAAGATGACATCTCTTTCATTGATTATGAATATGGTGCTTACAACTACAGTGCATTTGACATTGGAAACCATTTCAATGAATTTGGAGGTACTGTACTAGCTGTACACTGTCATTTGCACCTAAGTGGAAACATCGCCCATCAAAGCATGTTCAAAACATGTTCAAAGTTAACCATTTTGAAATTGACACCATGGGATCGGCAAGATGTGATTGGCTAAGAGCACAAACATGTACGTATTGAAGGGAAACACTATGTTTCCAATGAAAACGTTTACATCTGACATTGAAATAGAACATGTTTTGACAGGCAGTGTTTCCACTTAGGTGCAAGCATTCTGTATTAATTTTATATTTTGAACACTGTCATTACCTAGCCTAGTTTCTAAGCCTTTCGTTTCCGCCATGAGCTTGGCCGCGTAGTCGGTTTGGGTTCTTGGGAATTTTACCAAAGATCTTGGCGATCAAAAGAAGGAAATTATGGAATATATTCCAATTGGAGCTCAAAATGAAAATTTAACTGTTTAACTTTCAACTTTTGGCAGTTGCAGAAGGAAAGCTAGTGATGAGAAAGCTAGGCCACAGTGATGTTTTCCAGGGGGAACGCGGGGGAACGCCGTCCCCCCACCTTTTTTACCAGGGGAACGGCGTCCCCCCTGCCAAAATCAAACATGGGGGAACGCCATTCCCCCTGGCAGGGATTAAATATGAGTGAAGTTCAGTGAACGCCGTTCGACACCGTCCAAATAATTTTGGCTATCACTTGTTCTACATACGTGTTATTTTTGGCAATAATTGCTCAAGATGCATGGTCCTCCAATCGATGCTTGGAAACCTGACAGAAACGCCAAATCCTGGCTACGAAACCATCATTCAGCATATGATCAAAGAGTAAAGAAACGCAAGTTGGAAGATAATGAAGAGACAACTACGAAGCAAGCCGTCTGGAAATTACTTTAAAGCTCAGACATTTTAGACATTTTTACATCAAACAGTAGTTTAAATTACAAATCAGTTTGTCGCCTGCGTTCATAAGCAGAATGTAATATATAATTATCAAATATATTGTTTGTTTAACTAGAATAAATGTGACATATTTTAACAAGCATGTCTATTAGACTAAACCCCCGCTTGTTTAATTTCATGGCCATTGGCCACGCCCAATCGAGTGACCACGCCCATTTGATTTTCAAGAGCGTCCCCCCACTTCTAAAATTAGCAAAACATCGCTGCTAGGCCAGTGAACTTTTGTCGATCCAAGGTGAGTAGGCTTGTATGGCTTGTATGCAGATGGAAATACATGTAGTAAGTGTCGGGAAACACTTAGGACGTCATAACATCACAATTCTTCCTCAATAAACAACTGAGCTGTAAAGTGAAACTTGTGTTTATGAATATTGCTAGGCCTTCCCCAGCAGGTCCGTTCAGATCACTTCTGAAACATGTCAACCGAGGAAGGCCTAGAAACTAGGCTAGTCATTTACCTATAGTAGAGTAACATTGTTACCAGTCAGAGCTACATCAGGCAATCTTCTTAGCTCATTAGTCATGTACCGACTTATAATTTTACAATTTTAATATATTATTTTTGTGTAGGTGTTGTAGAAAAGCCAGATTATAATTTATACCCGAATAAAAAATTTCAATTAAAATGGTTGAGAATTTATTTAGAAGAAAAAGCCAGAGTTCAAGGTATTATATTATATTGTATTATATGTACTGTATTATATTATATATATAGTAGGTGTGTGTGTAGAGTAGTTTTATTCTTCACAGCCTCCAGATGCATTGCTCTCACTAGACTTTCTCAAAGTCCTTTTCAAACATTTTTGACCTTTCGACATTTTTGACCTTTCGGTTCCTCGTTGAAAAGGACTTTTCCCACCTGCAGCGCGCCAAAATTCACCAGTGAATTTTTCGACCGGTGACGTAATTCGGGAAGTAATTATATTCAGGCTAAATTGCTATGCAAGTGCTATCTTCGGAAGTTGGAGTTAAACAGACTCTTGAAAACGTTTTAGTAAGGGTAGAACCACTTTCCATTGCATGTACGACAACCCGAAACACGTCAAAACAGGGCGATGTACATATTTCAGCGATTTCCCGCCAGAATATTTAATTAGATTCAAAAACCTGCAAGCGAAACAAGTCCGTCTCTTTCCTCCCGCCTTTCCGCTCGCCCGCCTTTCCACCCGCCCGCAAAAACTAGCGCTAAGAGGCGGACTTGGAGCAAGTCTATGCTCTCACTTGTGATTTTATATTTCTCAAACTCATGGATATAATTCATGACCAAAATTCAAAATAAATCAATATTTAATCAGTATTTAGAAATCAGAGGAAGATTACAGTCAAATGTAGCAAACTTTGAGGTCCGGATTTTCTCTTCAAATATTGATTTGTTTGAAAAGTTATAACATTTGTCATTGTTCATCCTCCAATGTTTAAACACAGTCAAGCTGGTTAACAAAACTCGGGTTTGCCTCATCGTATTTTCAACCTGCTTGGCTGTATTTAGAAATCAGAGGAAGAACACTAGCTCACTCGTGTTGGATATATTAGGGATGTAAGATCTACGACGTGAACCTCAACGACGATGCCCTCTAAACAAAATAATTATTTTTGCAAAACAAAGAGAATGAATAATTTTTAGTCCCAGAGTAATTTCAACACCGTCCTCGTTCTTTAAACAACGCCACTCAGAGCATTTTCACGTCTTGAGGACGAGGTCGATGGCCAAAAATGAGAACTGTTGCTTGAGAGACACTACAATCATTTTAGCAATACTGGGGTGTTTTGGAAGTCATTAAACTACCTTCAAATATCAAATATAATAGTTAGTTAACTGCGTAATTTCTTTAAATTGTAAAACTTATCTTGCGTTTTAACCGCCGCCGTCGTTCTAGTATCTTAAATTATTATATAAGTACTGAGATTTATTCATTAAAATGTCATTGCGTAATAATCGTACGGAATTTAGCCACAGCCAATCAGCGACGTGAACGATGAAATTTCACTAGTGAAACAATATCGTTCGTGCCGTCTGATTGGACGAACGATGTTTTTTCACTAGTGAAAAATGATCGTACGGGAAAATACGTTCCTTTTCCACCACAAAAAAAAAATAAAACTAAAAAAAACAAAAAAAACAAAAACAAACAATAAAAACAAAAAACAAACAAAAAACAAACAATAAAAAAACAATAAAAAACCCAAAAAAAACAACAATAAAACTAAATATAAACGCTTTATACAAATATGAACGACTATAAATGACCTCGATGTCGATAGTACTTTACTATTTTGAAAAACAACAAGTTATTTTTAAACATAAGTTAATTATGCAAACCGGAAATGAATAAATGCCATTAAATATTCTACGTTAATAACATTAAAAACTTTGTCATCGTGAATGGATTATTACAAGTTCGCTGCGCTCACTCGTTCGCTTGTAATAATCCACTCGTGAATAAAAATCGTACGCGCTCACCAACCATGAAGTAATCTCTATGTCCCTATTATCTAGAAGATGGAATAACTTTACAGCCAAGTAAAGCAAATTGATGGCTTGCTGTTTTGCTGAGTGAATTGCTGAGTAACTTGTACAGTAACTGACTACAGACACCTCGTTTATACTGTACTAAGTGTGTCAATTGTCATTTTGTAACAGTATTTGCTTCAATATTTGTTTCTTGATCCAGGATCTCAGGAAATTATTTCAGAAGATCACCTTGAAAAATTGTACATTCAGGTTCAGCAGTTTGCCCTGGTATGTTATGTGCTGACAGATAAATTGTTTGGTTTTAAATACTGGTGCCACTTTCCATATTTACCCTTTGCAAAATGTACTAACAGTCGTGATATTTTTTTAAAAACTTTTGTTAGGTGTCTCACTTATTTTGGGGCGTGTGGTCACTGCTGCAAGCAAATTTTTCATCAATTGACTTCGACTTTTTCGAGTGAGTGTTTTTTAACCGTTTGTACCGAACTAAATCTTCATATTTTAATTTGGTGAAAGCTCTGCTTGAAATGTCAGTATTTCGTTCCGAAAATATGGGCAACAAAAACAAAAAAATTCAAAAGCAAACCAATGACATGAAGACACAATCCATTGTGTTATTTAGACCCAAAGTATTCCAATAAAACAACTTAACTGCACTTTTAAAGTTGCTAATCTGAATCAGTATCTGCCATATTGGATACATTTTTGATATGCATGTGACGTCACAATCTGGGTAAAGCGAAAACTTTAGTTTAATAGCCATACGTTCACATATAAAAGTCTGAAACTCATTTTTTGTAGATGATTTTCATTCTTGATTATACCACAACACTTTAAAAACATGCCACAGAAATTCAGCCGCCAGAAGAATAAGTTTCATCATGTTTACAAACTGTTTGCAAACATGTTTTCAAACTGTTTACAATTTCAGACAACAAAATGTAAAACATCTACGTATCAGAAATCATTTTTAATTAGGACAACTAGAATCTGGAGCGTATTGCCAAGAAACTTAACAATGAAATGTATAACTTTAGAAGACTTTAAAAAAGGACTATATAATTACTATAATTTAGCGCTAGAACACTGTTTTAATGCAGATGATCCACGAACATGGAAATCGATATGCATCAAATGCAACGAAGCTCGTGATCCAACTAAATCGATATCGTGTTGTTTTAGCTTAATGTTTGTAATCATCTTGTGTATTGTAGGTCGGTAGTTGTATTTGTTGTAATCTTTAGGGACCGCAGTAATTGGCGTAAGCTGTTGCGGTTGCCCTGCCAGTTGTTTGTGTCGATGTCTGTACGTATTGTTTGAAAGTATGGCAAAGCAAATAAAATAAAATGTTTACCCAGCTTGTGACGTCAGTTAATTACAACAAGATGGCGAACGGCAAGATTGTCTTTTGTCGAAATTATTAGTGATGTTGTTTGGCACAAGAGTTGTTTTGTTTACTTGGATTACCATCGCAAGACAGTTCGTTAATTAGAAATTACAAAATGTGTACTTGTAATTTTTGTTGCTAACGCAGTACTCTACTTTTTCTATACTTATAACGAACGAACGTAGTTAACTGAAATATTGTAAGTTTTTTTTTAAACTTTTTTTACTGTAGGTATAGCAAACAAAGGTTATTTGAATATCTGCGCAAGAAAGATGAGTTTCTTAGTTTATAAATCTAATTATTCTATATACGACGAAATATTATATGAAATATATATTCTCCAGGTTTTGATCAAGTGATAGAGTAACGCGTCTTGCAAGTTTGAAGATTTTCGTTTCCTTGCTTCGTTTTTGAGATATTTCAGTTTAATTCTTTGAAAGTTTTCATGGCGACAATGTAATATAAATAAGTTTTGTGGAAACACCACGTAAAATATTTATTTGCTAAGCTTTCGACCTGTTGACTCAGGCCTTCATCAGAGCAATAACAAGCTGTTGGCTCACGTCATTTATAAACTAAGCAACTGATCAATTAAATCACGCAAGAATACAATGGCGTATCACGTTAATTTAAAACCAACACACACTAACAGATACCTTAACTACACTTCCTTCCATCATCCAAGTATCAAATCGTCTGTGTGCAAAACTCTCGTTCATAGAGCGCGAACAATTTGTGATTTCAACACAAATTGTTCAAGGTACTTTTCACACATAAAGATGAGGTGGATAGCTTATCTAAGCCTGGAGTGTATCGCATTCCGTGTGAATGTGGCTTGGTTTACATCGGAGAAACGGGAAGAAATCTCTCAACTCGCCTGAAGGAGCACAAGACATGTTGCATTAAAGCCCAACATGATAAATCTGCTGTTGCCAAACACGCTTGGAAGTACTGTATGACCATCGTGTTAAGTGGGAAGAGTCGTCACTCTTAGCCAGCGACAAGCATTACTTCACGCGAAGAACAAGGGAGTCTATTGAGATTGAAAAACATCGCACTATTTCTCAGGAAGGACAGCCATTGAACGGCACGTCGTGTGCCCCATTCGGAGAACGTTCTTGATTTTGTTTTCTAATTAATAAAATTAACGTGATACGCCATTGTATTCTTACGTGATTTAATTGATCAGTTGCTTAGTTTATAAATGACGTGAGCCAACAACTTGTTGTTAATGCTCTGATGAAGGCCTGAGTCAACAGGCCGAAAGCTAGCCTGGTACCCTGGCCCAATTTCAAAAGAAATATGGGCCAGGTAACCACTAATCTCTTTCTCGCGTCATCAGGGCTAAATCCACTTATGACGATTGCAATTTCACTCATAGCCAATAAAAACGCGCGAAAATTCAACCAATAGGAAAGCAGAAGTCTTTAGTGGTTACCTGGCCCATATTCTTTGATTGGGCCAGGGTACCAGGCTAGCCGAAAGCTTGGTGTCTCCACAAAATTTATTTATATTATACGAAACAAACCCGCACGCTTCTTTCGAATTAAGATTGAGCAACATTAAAAGACATTTAATGTTCTCCTTGTTTGACTTTTCCCCAAACAAGTCAATGGGGTTGCTGGCGAAGCTCGAATTACAGCATCTACACACATACGCGAAGATATCGATCGCGGTAACGTCTTCACTGGAGTCTTGTCGTCCGACATCTTTGTTATTTTGGTTTTATTAATTCTACTTCCGATCACTTCAGACCAACTCATGCTCACTATTCAGCCAATAACGTAACGATTTGAAATGGATTATCCCAGAGTCTCTCGTTTTCCGGGTGGGGAACGTGGGCTCTGGGAACGAGATTGAAATATCTCGAAAACGGAACAAAGAAACGAAAAACTGCAATTTAAGATGTCACTTTGTCATTTTAATAATTCTTTCAAAAAAGACAGACACAGCGATAATCCATTTGCTAATTTAATTTACAAACATTTTTTAATTAATAATTTTTTTATAAACTTCAAGTAAACGACAAATTTTTATTTGTTTATGGGTTTTTAACATATTTCCTATCTATTTCCTAACGGCATTGAAATTAATTTATTAAATGTCTCATTGACAGTATCTTGGTCAAATTTAGAATTTTTTCTGCAAAATTTTCGGAGACTTTATCTATTCTTGGAAAAAACGACAAATTTGTTCCAGAATTTTCTTGTTGCTTGTGACTCGAGGCTTGCCGTCGAACGGCTCTGTCAGAACATTTCTCAAACCTTCTGCGCCACTTTTTCCAAAGGCAAACTGCAAGTGACCTAAATGTAATCCAGATGCTGCAATTTTTTCAACAGTTCCTGTAGATAATGTTCCTGAACGGAGAAGAGGTTCCAGGGTTGTCAGGTTTTCGTTTTTCTGCTTGACAAAACTGGTATACTCGCGTAGCCAAGATACCGTGAAGCTATGTTTAAGAAGGAGGTCATCATCGATGAAGTTGGAGACCAATTTTTGTAGCATTCGTACGTCATGGAGCGCATTGTGCGCATCATAAGAAGTGCTCAGTAGATCCTTGGCTAAGTTCGTTTGGCTGTAGGATTTTCTCTTGGGAAACCGTTCTCTGAAAGCTGTCAGCGTATCCGAGAACCCAAGCACCTTTTGACCAAACTCTGTCATTTCATTAGACGAGGATAATGCCTTGGCCAGGTGTCTCGCGTCGAAAGATTTCGCGTTATGCGCAATCAACAGACACGGTGTTTTGAGCTTTAGCCAATTCAGGAGCTGCGTGAGGGCTTCGTTTTGGCGGACAGCGGTTACACGACGTTTACCTTCGAATAAAACTCCTCGTTTTGTGCGGAGCTTGTTCACTGCTGAGGCTCCGGGGGTAATTCCATGTCGAGGAACGACATAAACATTGAACTCATCATGGCCATCCGTGGCGGCAATTTGACAAATTTCGGCATCATCGCCTAAAATAATGAAGTGAGTGTCAATCTCGTTCCCAGAGCCTGCGGTCTTTTTGTCCAGCGACACGGAGCATAGCCTCTGCATGGCCGGAATGAATCGTCAAGTCAGAAAAACGTGGACTTCTGAGATAACGTTCATGGGGATTTAAGCCATTGACCGTACTGGCCAGAATTCTGGCAAGAGCCGGTGACTCCTTGTCGCTGAACAAAAGAACCACATGCTCTTGGTACCAAGATTGAGTGAGTGTTAGCAGGGTGTGCAATGTAGTCAATGGTGCATGGGTGCTAAAGCCTAGGTCTCGCTGTATATATAGATGTATAGATTAGCAATTAATTATTAACCTACAGTAAATACATATCACTGATCTCTATAAAGGAAGACTGGCTCGTGTAACTGATGTTTGAAAAATGAACCCAGAATCCGCCATTACCAAGGAAGCAACTTCATGTTATAGAATAACATCAATATAGACTATATAATTTGTTTTTAATCTCGTCAGTCTTTTTCTTCTTTTTGCACTTTGTACAACCGAAAATACAGCATTGTGTCCCGAATTTTCCGTCTTCGTATTGATCTACCACATACACAATTGCCTGATCGGCGCCATTAGCAAGGAACCAAACTGATATTTCGCTAGCTAAATTTTATGTCAAACAATAAGTTACTCCATCCACTCATCTCTTAGAGAGCAGTAATACATATTGTATCAACCTCGTACCCAGGGCCATTTGTAGGGAACTGGGCCAAGATGGCGAATAAAATAAAATGGCGGGAACAAATGGCCCTGGTGGAGGCTAGCTCAAAATGCGCAGTATGTTGCGCATTTTATTAACTAGAACTCACTTCTTTACACAGTAATTATACCTAATTACACCTAATTATTGCATGGTTTAAAATATAATTTCCCTTGCCGTGTGCAAGAACAACCGACAAGGTCAAAATACAATTTTTTTTTAAAAAATACAAAATCAAACCGTCTGATTTACGCCATAAGCTCTTGACCAATCAGAGGCTGAGATAGCCTGGCCTCCACCAGGGCCATTTGTTCCCGCCATCTTGGCCCAGTTCCCTACAAATGGCCCTGGGTACGAGGTTGATATTGTACATGCTCCAGCTTGTCGTTTATAAACTGTATATATATAATTTGATTTAACCTCGTACCCAGGTTCTCACGATCCTCGGCACGCCGTCATGATCAATGGGTTGAATTTTAAATTAACACATTTGCATTTTGGAATTTTCTCGTTCCACATGTGCACTTTGTATATGTACTTTAATTATTGTAAAAGTAAAGATTTTAAAATAGATCCTCGGTATACCTCGCGAAGATGTTTCCAAGTCAATGACAACTTTGTTGAACTCTTTCGTGGATACCATTCTAACTTCTGGTATTGTCGTTGGACGAGGAATTTCTGTCACGATGCTTTTGTCGCTACTTCTTTCGGATACATCTCCATCACGGCGATACTCTCTTAACTGCTTGCTTTTTAGTGGTTGTTTGTCAGTCATTTGATCGGTTGGTTTAAAGTAGGGCTTGTCTGATTTATGATTCGGTTGGTGTCTAAAAGTTCCTGCATGAGATTTTTGCATGGTTTTTGTCTCTGCCTAGAAAGTAGAGTGAACGTGCAAGTTATTCGATACCAAACTGTTAACGTCGTCATGCATGGTTTGATAAGCACATATACACACGGGGCACCCCCTCTCCCCGAAAAACAGCTGGAAATTCTCGGGGGAGCGGAGGTAGGGGGTGTTTACATAAGGCCGGCCTGAACTCGAACCGGCCTGTATAATTTTGCATTTCGGTTTTTGTTTACATGAGGCCGACCTTGAAACTATATACAAACTATATATATAATATATATAATATATATAATATATATAGACTTGGTTTCGCTGTTACTCCAAGATTTGTGTCAAACTGAATCTCAGGCCGGACTCATAAAGACACTACAAGCGACCCGAAATCAGTCCGGCCATATATAACCTGAAATTTACAACACAAATTAAAAAAACATATTTAGGAGCTGTTTATATGAGCCGGGCTGATAGTGTGTTTCTGAAACTCACATATATTAACTAAATTTGCAAAGCAGAATGTGTTGAGCTTGCATGGATGGAAGTAAATTCAAACGTTGATTCATCTCTTCTTATACTGCCGAAGAAAGTCTTTAGTGTATAACATGGTTATAAATGTTTATCTATCCGCACAAAAGCGTGTTCATTTAAGCAAATCGATCGAAACGGTATTATTAGTTATTCCTGTTAAACACCGAGGTCTACATAAACATTACCATGATTGAGAACTCTTATATGCGGCAGTGCACTGTTTTCTTCAATCTTTTGTTGGCTTCCAACAGGATTGATTCTTTCGGGCTATGGAACATACTTAATCTTTAGACAATTCTGTAAACGATTTTATTCGTCTTAAAACTCTGAAATATCAGTCACTATACCTGTTTGCTAAGAGAGTTATCATCATCTGTAATAGCTAATGTTGCTATTGTAGCTGTTCTTTCAAGAACACTAGTTCGAACTTTGATAGCCTTTATAATGCAGTGCTGATGAACTATCCTCCTTGAAACCAACATGATAAGTGCAGTAATGTTCCTTTATGTCGTTATTTGCGTTGGTTATATATAGTGTTACCACAATTGCTTTTATAAAACTGAAAGTGGTCAAACAAATAAACTGAAATTTCAATTTCAACTTGTTTTAATGATTACATTTCAACAGCGCGTAACCTCGACAGGGAATCTGCTGTTGTTAATCAAGGCGCTGCGTGTTCATTATAAAAATACAATATTTTAGATAGTAAGACGTTGAGGTGTAGGGAAAATACTCAAATAAGATAGAGAGGTTTGAAATGAGTGTTTTCTGTTGTCGAAGACTCAAACTTAGGAAAGTAAAAATTAGGGAAACATTATAATGCGATATTGGTATACTGAGTATATTGTAGGTGAAATTGAAAGTGCAATTCACAGAAAAATTTTACTCATCATAGAAGGCAATCAGACCAGTTTAATAATATATTCACTTTCTTTTTGAAAAAAGTTTCCTCGTTATAGGCCTGCGCTAGACGTCGCACAATTGACGTCACAAAATGACAATTAATTCAGACAAATTTAATTCGAATTAACTACATCGGTAATGCGGCGTAAATGCGACGTCGAATTTCAGTCGAATTTAATTGTTTTTACTTGGACTCCTGGAGCCGGAAAACGACTTCTTGAAAACGTGGCGCCGAATTGTCACAGACATGCAGAAGAGAAACTTTAATTCGACGCGACGATACTTCGACGTGTAACATTATCCGTCTGACTCAGACGAATTTAATTGCCGAGACGAATTTAATTCGTGTGTCGAATTTATACGAAGTTATACGTCGCAGTTTCGTCGAATAAAATTCAAACAAATTTGTCTGAATTAAATTCGTCTGTTGTGCGACGTTTAGCGCAGGCCTTCTATTTCTACATACATTTAATTTCATATTCTGCATCAAGAGCCATAATTAAAGTGATTATTTCATAAGTTATTTATAACCTTAAAGGCCATATTTTGCTATGGGTATTAAACGAAAATTCAGTTCAAATGTAACATTGATGTTACAAAAAGGACATTGATGTTACAAAAAGGACATTGAGGTTACAAAATGGAGATCGATGTTACAAAAAGGACATTGGTGTTACTAAAAGGACATTGATGTTACAAAAAGGACATTGGTGTTACAAAAAGGACATTGATGTTACAAAAAGGACATTGAGGGTACAAAAAGGACATTGGTGTTATAAAAAGGACATTGATGTTACAAAAAGGACATTGATGTTACAAAAAGGACATTGGTGTTACAAAAAGGACATTGATGTTACAAAAAGGACATTGAGGTTACAAAAAGGACATTGAGGTTACAAAAAGGACATTGATGTTACAAAAAGGACATTGGTGTTACAAAAAGGACATTGATGTTACAAAAAGGACATTGAGGTTACAAAAAGGACATTGAGGTTACAAAAAGGACATTGAGGTTACAAAAAGGACATTGATGTTACAAAAAGGACATTGAGGTTACAAAAAGGACATTGAGGTTACAAAAAGGACATTGAGGTTACAAAAAGGACATTTGTGTTACAAAAAGGACATTGAGGTTACAAAAAGGACATTGAGGTTATAAAAAGGACATTGAAGTTACAAAAAGGACTTTGAGGTTACAAAAAGGACATTGGTGTTACAAAAAGGACATTGATGTTACAAAAAGGGCATTGAGGTTACAAAAAGGACATTGAAGTTACAAAAAGGACATTGAGGTTACAAAAAGGACATTGATGTTACAAAAAGGACATTGATGTTACAAAAAGGACATTGCGGTTACAAAAAGGACATTGAGGTTACAAAAAGGACATTTGTGTTACAAAAAGGACATTGATGTTACAAAAAGGACATGGAATGTCTTGTCTTTTTTGCAGTTATTAAATCTGATGATTTTGATATTGAATTTGAAATAAAGCCGGTATAGTATTACTCTTCCGTACACGTCTTGTTTTTTAACTCTAATCTTAAGTTTACAAGATGCTTAATTTTCGGAGTTTGTTTTCTGGTGTATTTTAAACTACAGATTGTTATGGGAAAGTTTACTCATTTCTAAGTCTAATCCTTCTTTCAACGCGAATATCCGATTTGTCTCATTATCCTTATTTTAACTTCTTTTTCACTATAAGTTCACATCGTATATATAGGTGTTACTCATCCGACGGATTTAGTGTCTAGAGCCTAATTCGTTTCAATCTTATCTACTTACACTTATTACATGATTTAGACCACTTCTAAAGAACTCAAGTGCCTAAAGAATGAGAACACAATAGAAATACAAGAGAATCGAATACGCTAAAATATATAACTATAATTAAAATGAATTAAATTCGTGTTACGAAATTCTTTCCTCGGCCACAAGAGATGTGAATCATCGTTAGGATTCATTTACACCTAAACTAAACCAATTCGTCTTTGCAAATTTAATTTATGTGAGTTTGAAAACCAAAGTGAGATCCTAACCATACGAGTCAGCCGTGGTTAACCGAGCTAACTCGCCTCGTGTAATCAGCCTCTTTACAATTTGATTTTATCCATATATTCTGACGAAGGTTAACAACAACAGAACGTCTGTTCATCACTAAATAGTTCTGGGTTTGTTTTTTCCCCTCATTTATAGCACTTTTATTCTTAGTAGCCATTTATAATTATGTTTAACGAGATTAAGTTATTGTCTGGTTTTATTTTAAGGCTTATTCGTGTAGTTTACATCACATTTTCGCTTCCCATGGTCATATACAAGTCTTGCTTTGAGATTATATGTTGACCCTAACCTTATTAACGCTATATCGAGACTAAGCCAATTTTAAATAGTTAAATCTCAGTATAAACCATTTACATGTCTGGCTCTGAAATTTTATGATTTTTCTAATCATATTCTGGCTTTATGGGAGGCGACAATCGTAAAAAAACATTTAAAAAAACACGTTAGAGTTATACATACATACACACATACATACATACATATTTAAGTAATATTGGGCATTTCACTCGATTACATAGCATGTTTAAGGATTTTGGGTGAAGGAAAATTCGAGTGTACAATATATACATTTTAAGACCAAACCAGGACCAGTTGTGAAAAATGCAACTACACAGGCCTTCCGGCAGGAATTGAACCCACGACCTTGCGATTCTAGTGCAATGCTCTGAACACTGAGCCACGGAGGGCGTTGCCGAGAGCTTGATCGCGAGTTCTGTATATATAATAAGGTGGTAATGCCAGGAGAGAATTGGGTATATTATAAGTAATATTGGGCATTTAACTCGATTACATAGCTCTCGGCAACGCCCTCCGTGGCTCAGTGGTCAGAGCATTGCACTAGAATCGCAAGGTCGTGGGTTCAATTCCTGCCGGAAGGCCTGTGTAGTTGCATTTTTCGCAACTGGTCCCGGTTTGGTCTTAAAATGTATATATTGTACACTCGAATTTTCCTTCACCCCAAATCCTTATACATACATATATTCTGAGTCAAAAATAAACTCATCTATACCTTAGAAAATGTGTCAAAAACGTTCTCCAGACGGGATCAAACCGTAAGTTTGTGAAAACTACATGTTGTCACACGCCAACTATTGAACTCGCCAACCTCGTACCCAGTGCGTTCGTGAGGAGATGCGCCCTGGCAAAGGCTGAAGATCACGTGACAAAATATTCCAATATGTTTGGAAAATTTTCCCGCCTGTTGAAAACATTGAGTTCGTGCCAGCGAACTGTGAAAAGCAGACAAAGTATTATACTCTTACCCAGTCTTTGATCTTTCCAGCGTGCTGAACTCGGCGAAAAATCTTAGGAATTAATGTATCGTAAACTTACTTAACGACTTAACGTGCTCCCTTTGCCAGGGCTTTCTCTTGCCTGGCCACATCTTCGTCACCTGGCCACGAACACCCTATCAAGATCAAGTTTACTGTTGCATGACCTTCTGTGGAAGTAGGCTAATTACTATGCAGCTAATTTACGTCAGTGCTTTCACGGTAACTCCATGCGATAACAGAAGACGGCGTGAACCATTGCAGTTATATATGGAAGATATACATATGTCTTATTTTATAAAAACTGCCAGAAAATCAAAGAATTTCTTTGTGTATAATTAAGAAGCAAGAAAGACAAGAAATACACATAAAACAATGGAACATCCGGTTTACTTTTGGCGCGCGGTCTTGTTAAAGGTTTTGTGTAAGATTTCATTTAACTATGGGTAAACAACGTTTTTGTTGAAGTAAAGAAAGATTACGGCTATATCCTGAAGAATGCAAATAAATCAATGAGTACTCTTGTACTATAGACGAGTATTGTGAAGTGCGAATACAAATAATTACTGAATAAGTGGAAATTTATATCATCACTATCAGAAAGTTGCCTATTGTGTACCAGTGCTAAATGATATAACACTTCACTTTCCAAATCCCATAATGTGTGGTTTCTGTCTGCCAACACATACCTGTGAATCTTTACAACATAATACGATTTGCCGTACGATTGACACTCAGACGTATGGGATCTTGTTCACCCAGAACATGCCTTGCTTATTATTGGCTCGTCAATGTTGTAGAACATACTTTTACGTTCAGGGAGTCAAATGGATTGTTCAGGTTGACAATCTTAATGTTGTGTAGAAAGGCGTTTAATCTGTTTTTTCAGTGTCGTGCTAGATGCAGAAATGTCTGGTACGGTCTTGTTGACGTTACATATATATGCAATGATCTCATGGTATGCAAATGTTTTCACAAACACCACTTAACACACCAAACACCTCATAAGTGGTTTGGCGCGTTTTTTGGACCAATGACCGTATTTTAAAACCCAAGAAAGGATATCCATGTATGCATAAATGCCAAGTTTTGTTCGAGGATAGCAACGGGCATTTCTTGGGGGAAGGAGTTTCTAATGGACAAACGAGTTTACAATTCTTTTATCAATTATCATTACAGTCTTAAAAGGCTTAAGTAGCCTTTGAACAGTTCTATCTCATTTGTGGTCAGTTATCTCCAAGTATTGTCCGTTCTAAATGCCCAGAACAATAAAACGAACGTAAACTTGTCGTGTTTGCGGATCCTCATATGCACGGTGCGTGACTAAGTGCCAAACTCGAATTCGCCTAAAGATAGTTGGTTATTAATAGCAACGTTCTTTCAAACTTCTACCAGACGACAACAAAGTTTTACTGCCTGACGCTCGACCAACGAGTGTCCTTCATAAAAAAAGGATCACCGTTTCTATTCGTGGTTAATTATCGCCCGAGTCAATCTTCGGCATTCAATTTACGCCGAGTAATCTTTGTTTGTTTTTGGATTGTGCAGTAATAACAAGATTGGGGTTTTTGAGCTGTGGCCGGATGAGTTTAGAAGTACAAGCACGTTGAATAAGCTCGTTGTATGTGCTAGAATTTAGCGCGAAAAAGACAAACGTATCCTGCTCAAGCGAGGGTGTGTTCCAATATGGCGAGGAGAAACTGTTTAATCTTGACGATTTTTGTCTCCATCCGGCTTTTTCAGATTGTCGAAGGTAAGTGCCACGATTAAGTTTTCAAAGTGGTCAGATCGGTCAAGAACTTCCACAAACAAGCTCTTAATAAGATGACATCTTGTAGGAATTTCGTATACTTGGTATACATTAACTTTATATCCCCAGTAATTCCTACTTGATACTGACTTTATCGTATGGCAACTGATCCTCGATATATACGCTATATCGTGCAGTTCGTGCTAGTGTTATAGGTATATGGCTAATGGCTATCACCGTTCTTTCGAGGTCCTTATTAGTCGTAGATTAAAGGATTTTACGTGGGTGGGCAGACCGAAGAACCAGCGTGTAATATAGTTACCACTTTGAGGCCTGGACTTCTCCCTGTGCTGAATAAAATCGTCTGGCGTTAGCCAGAATAAATACTAAAGACTCGTCTTCAGGCTTCAAAGTATTAAAGAGATAAAGTTTTAACACTTTGAGGCCTGGACCTCTCCATGTGCTGAATAAAATCGTCTGGCGTTAGCCAGAATAAAATACTAAAGACTCGTCTTCAGGCTTCAAAGGGTTAAAAAGATAGGTTTTAACCCTTTGAGGTCTGGACCTCTCCCTGTGCTGAATAAAATCGTCTGACGTTAACCAGAATAAAACACTAACGACTCGTCTTCAGGCTAATTAAAAGGGTTAAAGAGATAACCTAACCCTTCTAGAAGAGTTACCCTTTGAAACGAGTCAAAAGATAGCCTTTATTTACATGGAGTAGGGTGACCCTTGTAGCAGGGCTAACTCTTCTGGTAGGGTCACCTTCCTATATCTTCGGTTTACATGTTATTGTTGGCGTCATTTGCTCGATATCTTCAAAAGACTTCACAAGGTGTATAAGAACAGGAAGGGCAGCCACAAAATCATTAAGACATTTTGTCCGGTACGCTTTTTTTTCTCATGCCAGGGTCACCCTAGCAAACGCGTTTACTTGGCTTATGTAAACAAAAAGATAGCCCTGCCGCCACCTAGCAAGCTGGTAGGGTAACCCTAGCACTCATGTAAACGAAACACGGAAAGACAATGAACTAGGGTAACCCTTCTAGAAGGGTCACCCTACCTCCATGTATAAATGGATGTATGACGTTACAGAGTTGGAAAAAGTATTCAACCTTCCTCCGGATGGGTTTTTAAGTTTAAATAACCTTCCTCAAAGTATATAGCGAGAAGTTTGTGTTTTGCAACGTTCATAAATACTGCGTGACTTTTACAGTACCTTGGTTTTCTAGGTTTTCCTAGGTAAGCTTTGGCATATTACAATAGCTACTAATAACTGACCGCTGCTGACTGATAGCCTGCCAACTACCCCCGACTGCTGCGAAGATACAGACATCACAGCAGACATCAGCGTACAGGTCTCACACATGTAACTGCTGCCACTGCCAGTGCTGCATAATTGTTGGTTAGCCAATGTTTTGCTGCAAATCACATATCTTCTCGACACCTTGCTTGATCAATTGTAACTTTCTCAGAGTACCGAATGTGTTGTTTCACGTGTTTTCACTTTAAACCTTCCTCACTAAAGTAAACCTTCCTCCGGGTGGTACCCGCATACCCGCAGCTTTTTTCCAACTCTGTGACGTTAGCCAGATTAAAATTCTAAAGACGTGTACTGACGTCCTTCGAGATGAAAAGGTTGAGGATCAGAAGAGAGCTTTTGTATTGTTTGAAGGTTCGCATGGCAACTAAATACATGCAACAGAGTCAAGATGTGTGGGTTACTTTTTTATCAGATTTCTGAGTTTTCGGCCTGTGTTCTCTAAATATTACTTTGTAAATTCATCGCATTTCTTAACCTAAGATAAATAATATAAGTAAATTCCATCTAGTTTAAATTTTACATTTAATTTCATATAGAAAGCTGATTTTCATGAGGCAGAAACTGCAATTGTATATAATGCATTAACGGTCACCTTTCAGAGCTTTGAATTAGCCTGAAGACGAGTCTTTAGTATGTTATTCTGGCTAACGCCAGACGATTTTATTCAGCACATGGAGAGCTCCAGGCCTCAAAGTGTTAAAACCTTATCTCTTTAACACTTTGATGCCTGAAGACGAGTCTTTAGTATTTATTCTGGCTAACCCCAGACGATTTTATTCAGCACATGGAGAGGTCCAGGCCTCAAAGTGTTAAAACATTATCTCTTTAACACTTTGAAACCTGAAGACGAGTATTTAGTACTTATTTTGGCTAACGCCAGACGATTTTATTTAGCACAGGGAGAGGTCCAGGCCTCAAAGCGTTAGAGGTGGTAGACTGTCCAAGTCGAGAATTCGAAGGGCTTTCTGAAGTCCTCACTAAATCGACGTGACCTACATATATATTAAAGTTTTTTTTGTGGTGTGTTGCTGGTCTAATGATTGTCGTAATATAAAATAGTCTAATAACTCTAATCTTCGATATATCGTTACAGAATGCCTTGAGCTATATGCTAAGCTGTTTGTATATATAAAAAAGGAACTTTTCTATTCTACTGTTTCTGATCTCTAACGATAGTATTTAAAAAAAATTTTATTCGGTGCCTTTCGTGATCATTCGTTTTCGTATTATTGAAGTCTCGTGTTTAATTGATCGGAAAATATTTTAATTGTTAGGGGCTGATTATATGAGCCAGCCGGGCTCACGCGATTGATTAGAATGTCACTGTTGTTTTGAAACTCGCATAAACTAAATTTACAAAGAAGAATTGGTTTAGTTTAGATGTAAACAAATCCTAAGTAATAGTTAAAATATGAGCGGCCGATCTTTATGGGGATTTACAATGGCGAGGCGAAGATTAACTTACTTATCAAATTGTAAGTGTAAATGATGAACACTTTGTTTAAGAGTCGTAGAAAAGGTTAAATAAGATCATTTTAACTCAGAAAAAGCTGAATTTGAGCCACTAGTGCCTATTAACTTCGATAAAACATTGATGTTTTATTAATCAATGTTTTATCCGTATTTAAAGTGATGATTAAACATTCATTTCTTTTGAATTTTCTTCATGAATTTTTAATGAATTTGATAACGTTGATTATCAAATTAAGAGTGGTGCATAGTTAAGAGTGGTGTATAGTTGAGAGTGGTGCATAGTTGAGAGTGGTGCATAGTTGAGGGTGGTGCATAGTTAAGAGTGGTGCATAGTTAAGAGTGGTGCATAGTTAAGAGTGGTGCATAGTTAAGAGTGGTGCATAGTTGAGGGTGGTGCATAGTTAAGAGTGGTGCATAGTTAAGAGTGGTGCATAGTTAAGAGTGGTGCATAGTTGAGAGTGGTGCATAGTTGAGAGTGGTGCATAGTTGAGAGTGGTGCATAGTTGAGAGTGGTGCATAGTTGAGAGTGGTGCATAGTTGAGAGTGGTGCATAGTTGAGAGTGGTGCATAGTTGAGAGTTGTGCATAGTTGAGAGTGGTGCATAGTTAAGAGTGGTGCATAGTTGAGAGTGGTGTATGGTTAAGAGTGGTGCATAGTTGAGAGTGGTGCATAGTTGAGAGTGGTGCATAGTTAAGAGTGGTGCATAGTTGAGAGTGGTGCATAGTTAAGAGTGGTGCATAGTTGAGAGTGGTGCATAGTTGAGAGTGGTGCATAGTTAAGAGTGGTGCATAGTTGAGAGTGGTGCATAGTTGAGAGTGGTGCATAGTTAAGAGTGGTGCATAGTTGAGAGTGGTGCATAGTTAAGAGTGGTGCATAGTTAAGAGTGGTGCATAGTTAAGAGTGGTGTATAGTTAAGAGTGGTGCATAGTTAAGAGTGGTGCATAGTTGAGAGTGGTGCATAGTTGAGAGTGGTGCATAGTTAAGAGTGGTGCATAGTTGAGGGTGGTGCATAGTTGAGAGTGGTGCATAGTTAAGAGTGGTGTATTGTTAAGAGTGGTGCATAGTTGAGAGTGGTGCATAGTTAAGAGTGGTGCATAGTTGAGAGTGGTGCATAGTTAAGAGTGGTGCATAGTTGAGAGTGGTGCATAGTTAAGAGTGGTGTATAGTTAAGAGTGGTGCATAGTTGAGGGTGGTGCATAGTTAAGAGTGGTGCATAGTTAAGAGTGGTGCATAGTTAAGAGTGGTGCATAGTTAAGAGTGGTGCATAGTTGAGGGTGGTGCATAGTTGAAGGTGGTGCATAGTTGAGAGTGGTGCATAGTTGAGAGTGGTGCATAGTTGAGGGTGGTGCATAGTTAAGAGTGGTGCATAGTTGAGGGTGGTGCATAGTTAAGAGTGGTGCATAGTTATGAGTGGTGCATAGTTGAGGGTGTTGTATAGTTGAGAGTGGTGCATAGTTATGAGTGGTGCATAGTTAAGACTGGTGCATAGTTGAGAGTGGTGCATAGTTGAGAGTGGTGCATAGTTGAGGGTGGTGCATAGTTATGAGAGGTACTTTGATCGTTATGAGAGGTACTTTGATCAACAAGGAAGTCCTCTCAGGATGGGGCCCTCTCATTGCACTTCGACTGGGTTGACTCCTGCGATTACCCCAAATGTGGGTAACTATTGTGTGCGTAGTCAATCACGATATGGTTTGGAAACCCGTGCCAAACTTCAAAGCGCCAATAATGATAAAAAAAGTTGAATGGAAATATTCGCTTTTACACATTGCCTTAAGATAAAGTGAGATTTGGATCCTTTTTTACATCATAAACTAAATTTTTTCTTCTTTAATTTTAGTCAAAATTTGAAATAAGTTAAAATTCATTCCTAACGGGTTTTTTAAACAGGTCAAAATACCACATGTGGTGCAAATGATTTTACGTGCGATAATGGCGAATGTATTTTGAAACGATGGCGATGTGATAACGAAAACGATTGCTTGGATTCTTCAGATGAACAAAATTGTGGTAAGATTATATAATCTTTGGATAGTTAAGTGTTAAAGTACCTATGTCATCCTCAGGGACTTTACATATTTATTTACTAATTGGAACATTCTGAGAAGATTTGTAACATATCTTCTCAGGCGAAAATTTCATCTTCATGGATTATTTTGCCGTTAAAGTTGACGGAAGTGACGTCAAAAGAGGGATTTGTCTATATGAAAACCACATTCCTCTTCTGACGTCACTTCCGTCAACTTTAACGGCAAAAAAATCCATGAAGATGAAATTTTCGCCTGAGAAGATATATTACAAATCTTCTCAGAATGTTCCAATTAGTATAAATATGTAAAGTCCCTGAGGATGACATAGGCACTTTAATATATATTTATTTCCAATGTGCGTGCTTTTGGATAGAATAATTTTTCCCATGTTTTTCATATATGCGTAGAAAAACGTCTCTTAACCAATGACCGCGTGCGTTCTCGTCTTTTTAGAAAGTTATCTTCGGTGTTCAAAAAATCAATTTCAATGCAAAGGTAGTAAGGATTGTTTGCTAGTGGAGTGGCAATGTGATGGTGACATAGATTGTCGAGATGGCAGCGATGAATTGAATTGTCGTAAGTACGAAAGTTTTGCATCTCCAACGTCCGTCCGTCTGTCTGTCTGTCTGTCTGTCTGTCTGTCTGTCTGTCTGTCTGTCTGTCTGTCTGTCTGTCTGTCTGTCTGTCTGTCTGTCTGTCTGTCTGTCTGTCTGTCTGTCTGGTAGGAATATGTATGGGTAGGTTAGGGATAGGTATGATTATATATATGGGTAGGTGGGGTTAGGTAGGGATATGTTGGGATAGATAAGGATATATAAGAATAGATAGGAATATGTATGGGTATGTAGGGATAGTAGGCTTATATATGGGTAGGTGGGAGTATGTAGGAATATGTTGGGATATACTGTATAAGGATAAAATCAATTTCAATGCAAAGGTAGTGAGGATTGTTTGCGAGTGGAGTGGCGATGTGATGGTGACATAGATTGTCCAGATGGCAGCGATGAATTGAATTGTCGTAAGTACGAAAGTTTTGCATCTCCGACGTCCGTCCGTCTGTCTGTCTGTCTGTCTGTCTGTCTGTCTGTCTGTCTGTCTGTCTGTCTGTCTGTCTGTCTGTCTGTCTGTCTGTCTGGTAGGAATATGTATGGGTAGGTTAAGGATAGGTATGATTATATATATGGGTAGGTGGGGTTAGGTAGGGATATGTTGGGATAGATAAGGATATATAAGAATAGATAGGAATATGTATGGGTAGGTAGGGATAGTAGGATTATATATGTGTGGGTGGGGGTAGGTAGGGATATACAGGGATATGTTGGGATAGGTATGGATGGGTAAAGATAGATAAGGATAGGATGGCATAAGAAAGGATAAGTAAGGATAGGAGAGGATGCCACATAGAGGGGGTGGGTGGTCCTTACATTGTCTGTCTGTCTGTCCATCCGTCTACTTGTCTATATGTTTGTTTGTTTATTTGTTTATTTATTTGTTTGTTTGTTTGTTTGTTTGTTTGTTTGTTTGTTTGTTTGTTTGTTTGTTTGTCCGTCCGTCCGTCTGTCCGTGCACGCGTTCGTTTTTTCGTTTATGTGTTTGTCAAATCAGCAAATGATTTATTTGTAGATCTCTTCTTGGTTTTTAGCTCACATTAGCTGTACTCCAGACAAATACCGCTGTAACAATGGAATTTGCATCGAGAAGACCTATGTATGTGACGGAGACAATGATTGTGGCGACAAATCAGATGAAGCATCGTGTGGTGAGTTCAAAATTATGAACAAAATAATGTTTTACTACCTCAAATCAATAGCAGAACCCTAAAATTAAGAAGACTTGCAATAACTAGTAGACCCAAAGTCAAGCACTGTTGTCGAGTAAAGTATATGTTACTACGTCAACCGGCAAGAGACCTTGCTTTCGATTACTGGTTGGAGGCCGTCACATAACTTTCTTTCAACAGCATGGTGATTTGGCTTTATTTGAATTCAATAATTGGTTATTATTTTTATTCTTTTATTACGACTAAGATTCCCATGTTCTTTGCAATGACAGTCGATTTCGTTGCGATTCTCGACAATGCATTACTAAACGATGGCGTTGCGATGGAGAAAAAGACTGTGACAATGGAAATGATGAGAAAAACTGCTGTAAGTACACTTAAATTTAAAGTTAGTGCTGTTGAGCGTAAAAGCGAAAACATTCCTGTACTGTACAGTATGCTGCTCTTTGGACGTCTTTTTAATTCATAGTTACCCCTATCTTTAAAAAGTGTGGGGTTTAAAGGTTAAACTATATAGCTCTTTAGTGTAAAAAACGCAGAGTGCTGTGTATGCAGTGTTTCAGATAGAGCAAAGAGAAAAGGTCGCAAGCTGCTGAGTTTGAGTAATGAGTAGTGAGTAATGATTTATTTAACGTCGTAAACACAGGATGTGGTCGCCCAATCATCCGAGCCAGAGGCTCATGTTAAAAGTGCACGACATAAGCTAAGACCTAAGTGTTGATTTTACGGAGGGAGGAAAACCGCAGAACCCTCCGAAAAACCCTCGAAGCACAGGAGAGACCAACTAAACTCTACTCACATGAAATTCAAGTTCGAGAACGGGGTTATTCCCAGACGGTCATCCATCCAAGTACTAACCCCGTCCAACTGGGCTTAACTACAGCGGTGAGAGGCAGCGCCCTAACAGAGTTTACTCTTGATAACGAAATACTGATGTTTCTAGCGGAGCTCTTCATCAGAGTAAAATGTGATGGGAAAAACCCCGAAAAACATGCAGGGAGCCAGTATTGAGAAGTATAAATTCACTTTTTTAGCTGGAGCATGTCTCCCGGATCAGTGGGCTTGTCAACGGGGAGAATGCATTCCTAAGAGTCACAGATGTGATGGAGACACTGACTGCGATGATAAATCAGATGAATATGGTTGCCGTTAGTATTTTACACATTATTAATTTGCTAATTTCATGATAAGTTAAGCTTTATATATCACTGGTTATACTTTCGTGATAATTGATTTTATCTCATGACTTGCCCGCGTTTTTTAGAGTTGTGATGACCATTTAAAAAATATGGTTAAACTTTTTTGAATTCAAAAGTTTCTTTTTCACAAGATTTAAGAAAAAATGTTTTACTAATTTTTTGTGGATGAGTCATGCTAAACGATGACTAATCAGTGTTTACCCGTGTGATAAAGGATTTAACCATTGCAAACATTGCTATTGTGAACGCCAAATTGTCTGAGCCGAGAAAATCAAAGCTGAAGTTTATACAAATAAGTAGAATTTTTTTATCGGATATAAAACCTCGGACATGGTACTGACTTCGTTTGTGTTTTCTTCATGACTTATTAATGAGTTTTTGAAGGATATATTACACAGTGGGAGTTACTTCCAGTGCTGGAAAATGTCCGGCAGCGCCGCTGCCAGGAATTATTTTGTAAAAGTTGTTCGCAGGAAATTTTTTGTATCTTTTTGTATCTTTAATTTTGATGGGCATCACTTTTGATCAAGTTTCATATTCGATGACTCATCTTTCTATATTCTTGCCAAACCCAGCGGCGATTTGTAAACAATTCGAAAGTGTTTTGAAGGTTTATTACATGACTTTAACCTGTCTAAGTTTCGTATATCCTTGCGCAAATGACGCAACGATTTGTTCTAGAAAACAATGAAATATTTATCATTTCAGTATAGTGTTGCTGTTGCAGGTTGCAGCTGTCATTGTGCATTTGCAAAAATGCAAGCTGCTTTTATCTTATTCAACTGTTTCAGCATTTCGATTTTTGACGCTAGTACTTGTATTACGTAGTATTCAATTGAAAAAGTTCGCTATTTCAAAGTATGTATAGATACCACATTCAGATAAATTAATTTATGGTTTTGAGATAAAGTCTGGTGGTATCACAACCTATAAAATTGAAAAATTCTATCAGGCAGGAAATCGTTAATTTAGTTTAGTAGGAAATATTTATTTTTGGATTTTGCTGCCAGGAAGAAAAATGCTTTATCTAAGACTGGTTACTTCTTTGGAGAATTTTAACTTGTCGATATGAAGATTTAGTTTAAAAAGATAGTTGTATTTTGTGTATTTTGTTATAAAGGATTTAGGATTGTGTGTTTTGTTTTAGCAAATTGCAAATTTGGACAGTTTCGTTGTGGGTTAGGCCAGCAGTGCATACCTGTGGAATGGAAGTGCGACGGTGAATCGGATTGTACAAATAGTACCGACGAAAAAGACTGTGGTTTGTGTTTAGTTTTATATTTTCTACAGTATGTTTTTACTTTAAAAACACTTTTTTCTTAATATTCAAAATAAATTCTTCTTGAATTTTGTTAGCTGGACCATTTACTTGTCCAAACGATGAATTATTATGTACTTCTGGAGAATGCATTAAAACGCAATGGTTGTGTGATGGTGAGGAAGATTGTAAGGATGGTATGGATGAGAGAAACTGCAGTGAGTATGTTTGAACACAAGACTCAGACACAAAGTTATCATGGAATAATATAGGGACTTTAAGATGCTAGAACGACGAACGGCGGGTTAGAAAGCAAGATAAGTTTTACAATTTAAAGAAGTCAGGGTTAACTAACTATTATATTGGATATTTGAAGATAGTTTAATCACTTCCTAAACGCCCCAGTACTGCTAAAATGATTGTAGTGTCTGTATTGAAGTCAACTTTATAAAAGTGCCTGTCATCCTCAGGGACTTTACATATTCATACTAATTGGAACATTCTGAGAAGATTTGTAATATATCTTCTCAGGCGAAAATTTCATCTTCATGGACTTTTTTGCCGTTAAAGTTGACGGAAGTGACGTCGAAAGAGGAATTTGTCTATATGAAAACCACTTTACAGATTCCTCTTTTGACGTCACTTCCGTCAACTTTAATGGCAAAGAAGTCCATGAAGATGCAATTTTCGCCTGAGGAGATATATTACAAATCTTCTCAGAAGGCTCCAAATATCCTAAATATGTAAAATCCCCAACCATGATATAGGTACTTTAAACAACAGTTCTCATCTTTTGGTTGTTGACGTCGTTCTGAAGACGTGAAAATGCTCGAAGTGGCGTTGTATAAAAACGAGGACGCTGTTGAGATTACTCTTGGGACAAAAAATTATTCATTCTCTTTGTTTTGCAAAAATAATTATTTTGTTTAAAGGACGTGGTCGTTGAGGTTGACGTCGCAGATCTTAAAGTAGAGACCTTTAGCAAACACAACGGGAACGTCGTGATAACGTCCTTCGTACAAAAGAAATTTACATCTAAAACAAAGACAATGAACAATTTGAAGTCCCAATAGTAATCCCTGCACCGTCCTCGTTGTGCATACAACGTCAACTGATGCATCTTCACGTATTGAGGACGACCTTGACACATTGAATAGTGAAAGCTGTTGGGTGAATTTGACGTTAACGTATATAGCGGACAGTATCTTTTAGGCCCTAATGCTTTTTGAAGGTCGAAACATATACATCAAGCCCATATATACATTAGCGTACGCTAAGATTCTTTCGTTGACGTAACATGTACAACGAGGACGATGCATGAATTCATGATATTTTGGATTTTACATTGTATGAATTGAAGGACGTCGTCACTGACGTTCCCGTTGTCTTTGCTAAAGGTCCCTAGTATCTAACTATTGTAGGACAGCCGCAGTCAACTACAGTCTTTCTTGACTTACGCGGTGTGGTTCAGAGTAGAACCTAATATCACATTATACAAGGCGACTCTATACCACTCAGTCCAAGTTGCAAACTGACTCGCCGTTTATACGTCGTTTTTGAACAAGCATCGGCTTATGTAAAGCCCGGATTTCCACTAGGCGCCCTTTTTTGCGCGAATCGGTTTTCTATTGTTAGAATTGAATAGATTTATAATTAGTTCCAGTCCAAACCGAAAAAAATAGATGCAATTACTAAGATTTTGTTGTATTATTGAGTGTATTTTCTTGCTATTTGAACAGGCCAGAAAAATTCTTCATGTCTCCGGACGCAGTTTCAATGTATGAACGGACAATGTATTGATGATAAAAAAGTTTGTGATCGCCAAAAGGACTGCCATGACGGATCAGATGAAACGCAATGTCGTAAGTTAAACCAGGGGTATATCAACCAATCGATCAATCAGTGTGTCGGTCTGCTTCTCTGTCTGTCTGTCTGTCTGTCTGTCTGTCTGTCTGTCTGTCTGTCTGTCTGTCTGTCTGTCTGTCTGTCTGTCTGTCTCAATCAATCAATCAATCAATCAATTAACCAATTAATCTATTTTTTTATTTAAACATATTTCAGATTACAAAACATTTTCTCCAAGAGCTAAGCTCATCGAGAGAGATGTTGTTGCCATGTTAATGACAATTAATCTATTAATCCAATCAATCTAATTAATCATCTGATCAATTAATTAATTAATCAATCAATCAATCAACCAATCAAAAAGTACTTTGAAACATTTCTTATGTTTCTTATATTTATTTATTTATTTATTAGCATTGTGGCAAAACCAAACATCATGTGGAGTAAACAATGGCGGATGTCAACACAAGTGTCATAACGATGGAGGCTCGTTTCGCTGCTCTTGTGAAGATGGCTATCAATTGGACCGGAGGGATTCAAAAAGTTGTACTGGTCAGTACACCTGTGAACAACTCCACATTTTTGCTACGGCAAAATTGTTAGCCGCCTTAATTTCCATCAGTTTTCTGTCTGTCTGTCTGTCTGTCTGTCTGTCTGTCTGTCTGTCTGTCTGTCTGTCTGTCTGTCTGTCTCTGTGTGTGTGTCTGTTTGTCTGTCTGTCTGTCTGTCTGTCTGTCTGTCTGTCTGTCTGTCTGTCTGTCTGTTTGTTTGTTTGTTTGTTTGTCTGTCTGTCTGTCTGTCTGTCTGTCTGTCTGTTTGTCTGTCTGTTTTTAGTAACGTCAATAATCGGATGAAAAATTGATGGCAAAATAGCCACCAGCGTCAGTCTTCAACTTTGAATATTTCTGTGTGTTTGTAATTTCAGATTTAGACGAATGTGAAATTGTTGGATTCTGTAGTCAAAAATGCGCCAATAGTCATGGTACGTCTGCTTAACAATGTTTGACATTGTACATTCTTTTCTATATTGTGACAGTTAAGATACAACTTCCCTGTACGCAGGTTATATTGTTTTTGCTGTATACGAGCTGTCGTAACTTCACTCGAAAACGTATGGTTCAACCAGTGGCGGATTACCTATGGGGCAAAGGGGTCATTTGCCCCCGGGCCCAGATTCTGACCGGCCCATGAAAATGAGTGAATAAAACAATTATGCAGTTTCTCTTTGAAAGTCGTAGAAAACTAGCCTGAGAATATCACACGCTATCTCAGCCACGGGCCCCCTTCTGTTTGAAAGCGGGAGGGGAGTTGCGCCTGAGGCAGCCTAAAGTACGAACTTTCGATGATCCGATCAACCTACGCTTTCAGTTCACCGTACTCTGGGGATGGCTCTCGGTTTGTAACCGCCCCTAAAATATTTTTGCCCCCGGCCCTGGGAAGGTTAATCCGGCACTGGGTTCAACACGAGTTTTAGTGGCTCAATGGTTAGAGGGTCTGGGTAGTGTTCGAAAGCTGCAACAAGACTGTTCGTTTCTATGATTTTAACCTAATTTATTGTTAATGCAATGTTCCAAGGTAACTTCACTCGAAAACGTACGGTTCAACACGAGTTTTAATGGCTCAATGGTTAGAGGGTCTGGGTAGTGTTCGAAAGCTGCAACAAGACTGTTCGTTTCTATGGTTTTAATCTAATGTATTGTTAATGCAATGTTCCCAGGTAACTTCACTTGTTCGTGTCTCCAAGGGTACGTTCTCGAACCAGACAGACGAAAATGTAGAGCTTTAGGTACGTTACCAGACAACACTCACATTTAGATTGCCATTTGTTTATATCTTAATTAATCATTTAAGCTTGTATACATATTTTAGGCCCTCAACCATCTCTCATATTCAGTAACAAAATGGACATCCGTAAAATAGAGACACAAACGTTTGATGAAATTTATACCTTCGTGGTTGATGGCTTGGAAAATGCAATTGCAGTCGATTCTTTTTTTGAAGATGAATTAGTTTTTTGGACAGATACCACGCTCCGTACGATTAAGAAAGCTTTTATGAATGGGTCAAACATACAGGATGTAATCAAGTTTGGGTTGGAAAGACCGTGTAAGTTGCTGATAGAGGAGGGCGTGGAAGGAAGTGGGGTAGGAAGGAAGGAAGGACGGGAGGGAGGGCGGGAGGGAGGGAGGGAGTGAGTGAGGAAGGACGGAAGGAAGGAAGGAAGGAAGGAAGGAAGGAAGGAAGGAAGGAAGGAAGGAAGGAAGGAAGGAAGGAAGGAAGGAAGGAAGGAAGGAAGGAAGGAAGGAAGGAAGGAAGGAAGGACGGACGGACGGACGGACGGACGGACGGACGGACGGAAAGAAAGAAAGTTGTTTAATTTTAGTAACTATGATAAATCTTGAACAACGAATTACTGCATGTATATGTATAATAAGTATTTTTGCAAATACAATTTATTCAGGCGGACTATCAGTTGATTGGCTGGGGAAAAAGTTGTATTGGGTAGATACTGGAAGTGGTAGAATAGAAGTGGCAGATTTCGATGGTAACTTGAGAAAAGCTGTATTTTGGCAACCGTTGGGAAAGTTGAGAGCCATAGCTTTGTATCCAAGCAAGGGGTAAGTAAATTACGCACCTACATAATTATTTATTTTACTGTAGAGAAAAGAAGTCCGTTCTCAACTCTTTGAAAATATTATTCTGCATACAGATCTCGATTATTTTGTATAATACTGTATGATGAACAAATAAATTCCCAACGCAGCCAGTTGAAAAATCAGACATAGTTTAACGCTGCTCTGGCTTAAAAGTTTTTTGAACGTAGCTTAAAAAGTTACTGTTCATGACCCAACGTTTCGACACTCTTTGTCAAAACGTCAGTTTGGGACGCGTTTAAAAGAGCACCAAAAAGCGGTTTTCTTTTCAAAAAAGGAAAATTCTGCTTTGTCGGAGCACGCGTGCAAAACCAACCATGAGATTGCGTGGGATAATTCAAAAATTATCACTGCCAACCCACAGTACCACCAAAGACGTTGTTTAGAAGCTTGGCACAGCAATAGCGCCCACGCTCCATTAAACCGTGATGACGGCGGTCTACTGCATAAGCATATTTGCATCTTGTTGATAGGTAACGTCATCAATGGTTCTATGAGAGTTCGATCACCCCTGATGAAGACACTAGATCGGAGTGTTGAAACGTTGGGTCATGAACAGTAACTTTTTAAGCTACGTTCAAAAAACTTTTAAGCCAGAGTAGCGTTAAATTATGTCTGACTCTATGATTATGTCTTAATTTTTGTTCCTATAGTTATTTGTTTTGGACTGAATGGGATGTCAGAATGAACTTCACAAAATCATCTATTAGTCGCGCCAATATGGATGGGACTGATGTTAAGAGAATTTTACATCAAAATATTAATTGGCCAAATGGACTTGTCGTTGATTACTCGATGGACAGAATATTTTGGATTGATGCAAAATTAGGAGTAATTGAGTCATCAGATCTGGGTATGAAAAAATCTAAACTTTTTCAAGTAATTAGTAATTGACGCGGTGCCGGAAAGTATGGCGGCTGGTCATGTCACCATAATGCTTTTCGACTGGGATTTTAGACTTCGAAGTGAAATCGTCTGGCGTTAGCCAGAGTGGAATACATTTGTGGGTCAAATGCTGCTCAGAAAGAGTTAATTTAACTATTTAACAACAGTTCAAAATAATAAACCTAAATCATTACGCTAAAAATCTAATTTTAATTGTGTTTTAGATGGCAATGCTCGACGAATGGTCATGCGCAATAAACTTCTTCATCCATTTGCAATTACTGTATTCGAAGACTCCGTATATTGGACTGACACTGTGAGCAAGGCTATTTTTAAGGCTAATAAATTCGACGGCACAGATTTTGCTTTGTTAAAAAGAATTGAATCTCCTATGGATATTGTAATGTTTCATCCACAGAGGCAACCACCAGGTGTGTGTATGTGTGTGTGTGTAGTTAAAAGTAAAAGGTTGCTGTGTTGGGTTGGGTTGGGTTTGGGTTGGACTGCGTTGCGCTGTGCTATGCTGTGTTGTGTTGTGTTGTGTTGTGTTGTGTTGTGTTGTGTTGTGTTGTGTTGTGTTATGTTGTGCAGTGTTGGGCTGCGCTGCGCTATGCTATGCTATGCAGTGTTGTGTTGTGTTGTGTTGTGTTGTGTTGTGTTGTGTTGTGTTGTGTTGTGTTGTGTTGTGTTGTGCTGTGTTGTGCAGTGTTGTGCTGTGTTGTGCAGTGTTGGGCTGCGCTGCGCTGCGCTATGCTATGCAGTGTTGTGTTGTGTTGTGTTGTGTTGTGTTGTGTTGTGTTGTGTTGTGTTGTGTTGTGTTGTGTTGTGTTGTGCTGTGCTGTGCAGTGTTGGGCTGCGCTATGCTATGCAGTGTTGTGTTGTGTTGTGTTGTGTTGTGTTGTGTTGTGTTGTGTTGTGTTGTGTTGTGTTGTGTTGTGCTGTGCTGTGCAGTGTTGGGCTGCGCTGCGCTGTGCTATGCAGTATTGTGCTGTGCAGTGTTGGGCTGCGCTGGTCTGTGCTGCGTTGTGCTGTGCTACGCGGTACTGTGTTATGTTGGGCTGGGCTGGGCTGTGTTTTACTATAGGCTAGGCTGTGCTGTGCTCTGTTGCGCTACGCTGTGCTGCGCAGTGCTGTACTGCGTTGTTCTGTGCTGTGCTATGCTGCTAGCTTATGTAACAATTACATATTAAAATACGTTCCATTTTTTATTGCTGCCCCTTAGGATATTACGGTTGTAGGGAGAGTGGTGGAACGTGTAGCCATTTTTGTCTAGCTTCATCGTCAGGATTCAGTTGCGCATGTCCTACAGGCTACAGATTAATTAATTCTACTGACTGTTCTGATGGTAAGTAGTGCTTATAAATACGGTGTATTGCTTTTAGTTACCATTATTCATGGTGTAAGGTTTATCTCAATTGTTTACAGGTTGTGTTTGCGCAACTATGTAGAGCTATGTCAGCAGCATGGATGTTTCTATTATGACCCAGACGCGTGATATGACAAACAACCAGAAACTCGTTCTCAGGGCTTTGCGCGCCGGCCGAGAAACAGAATTAAGATTATGTCAGCCTCGCACACTGAACAACGTTGTGTGACAAATTTCACGAACCATGCATACACATCTTCACCGTGTAACACTCCTGAAACTTGTCTCGCTTCCTTTGGTTCACAAACCATTGCAGTTTCACGAAAATATCGCACCGTGTAACACGCAGCACGTTTAAGGTGGCTCCATACAGTTTCTTGAAAGATGAAAAATACAAGTTTGAGAGTTCAAAACACGTGCATAAGTTGCCATAGCAACAACTGTTGCTATTTATTTGGTAACAGTTTTTTATTGTCAGACTGTTTAACTATGCACAACATTTAGTTTTATTCTTTTCCCGAATTGTTTATGCACGTGTTTTGGACTCTCAAACTTGTATTTTCCATTTTTCAAGAAACTGTATGGAGCCACCTTAAACCTGTAGACGCATGTACGTAATGCGTACCTATGTTATTCGTTTGTTAGCTAGCATTTAATTTGGGGAGAAAAAACCCAGTCTAAATAACACGCATTCCATTTTTTTATTAAATTTATCAGATATTCACGAGTTTCTCGCTTATGTTGGAGACTTTGTCGTACGACGAATATCCCTGGATACGAACGATATGCTTGACGTCGTGTTGCCGTTTGAGAGGGTAATGGACGTGTTTGCGATGGACTGGGACCCAATAAAAGATGAAATGTACTGGGCTGATATTGATGATGATCAGATAACTATTAGAAAAGGAAGAATGAAGCCACCCCATCACGAGGTACCTTTTTAAGAGAACATTGCAAGTTGCGCTGTCAGGCGTTATAAACAAGAGTACATACAGGAAGTCGTCATGTTTACAGGGGCCGCGGAGCTGGCGGCGGGGGGGGGGAAGCAATCGCCCCTCTCTTCTCACATACACACATGCACACATTTTACTTGTATATTAATTTTTGAATGGGGTATTTTATAAATTCATTGAATAGTCGACGCATTTTTCTACACCAACTTTCGTTGCATAAAATTGCCCACTTTTTGAAAATGCTCTGCAGGACATGATTCGCGATTTTTGGCTACAATCTTATCGGTTTTAGGTCAAACGTTGGAACACGATGCGACCATACTAACACAGACGAATCACTTCAACATTTGTTTTATTCTCGCGGACTAGTATTGACGATTTCATGAAAACATCTCGATTTGTACATAATTATTCCATTATTGGCTGAGAGTTGCCTGGATTGGGTTGCGCTTTGTTCCGCGGCTTCTCTCCATTCCTTACCCCTACGTCTAGCTATAGCTACACCTATTCTCTACCCCAACCCAATTTGTTTCCCTTTCTGTCTAAGATATTTTTATTGTTCTATTAGACTGTGATTTACGAGTTTCCAGGAAAGCTTTCAGGGATTGGCGTCGACTGGTTGTCGAGAAAACTTTACTGGTCTGACGAAGAACGAAATCAGATCAGAGTTTGTAATCTTGATGGGTCTTCTGCGACTGTTGTTTTGTGGAGAAAGATAGAAAAACCAAGAAACTTGATACTGGATGTCAGACACAGGTACAAAGTTGTATTGTATTGTATTGTATTGTATTGTATATTGTATTGCGTTGCGTTGCGTTGCGTTGTGTTGTGTTGTGTTGTGTTGTGTTGCGTTGCGTTGTGTTGTGTTGTGTTGTGTTGTGTTGTATATTGTGTTGTGTTGTGTTGTGTCGTGTCGTGTCGTGTCGTGTTGTGTTGTGTTGTGTTGTGTTGTGTTGTGTTGTGTTGTGTTGTGTTGTGTTGTGTTGTGTTGTGTTGTGTTGTGTTGTGTTGTCTGTTTTTCTCAACTATATAATATATAAATAGTGAAATAAAAGAAGTGTGCTGCGTAGGCAGTGTTGAAACAATCGAAATATAGTAAGGTTATAGATATACTGCCGAAACAGAGAACGTAGTAGTCTAACGTTTCGAGCGAAGGCCCTTCGTCAAAGAGAAACGTTTCTCTCTCTGACGAAGGGCCTTCGCTCGAAACGTTAGACTCCTATACGTTCTCTGTTTCGGCAGTATATCTATAACCTTACTATATTTCGATTACTATATAAATATGTCATTAATTTTGGTGTGTGTTTTAGATATATGTATTGGACGTCACATGGCAAGACTGTCACTATAAACCGAGCAGGAATGGATGGAAAACATCACACGACCTTTGTTTCAAGAGGCCTGTCTAATATAACTGATCTAACTTTGGATACGAAATCTAATTCTCTGTTTTGGACCGACGGAGGAAACAAACTCCAATATTTCTCACTATTAACACGAAAACGAAGTGTAAGTATAGTTGAGAGTATAAAAAATAGAGGCAGAGGCAGTGTCAAGGTTCTGCTCAGGAGCATATGAGTGCCGGGGGGTGGGGGTTTAAGCCCCGGGCCTGTAGGCCCCCGAGAATATGTGAAAATTAGTAATCTGAAAATGATATTTTCCAAATGTGAGCAAGTGAAATTCATAATCCTTTACATCATGTGTCTCACAATTTTGTCAGACTAAATATTACTATTAAGTATTAAGTACTTATTTATTATATATTTATATACATGCTAGGGCATGCTAGAATATACAACATGACGAATTATCTACGTAAAGCTAGGGCAAGGTTTCCTGCGTATGTTCTACGACTACCAACGCCGGTGTTTCATCTTACAGGCATTAATAAACAAAGTGCGAAGTGATTATCGCCTTACCCAAGTATCAGACAATCCAATCTGGCTTTGAAGGAATATTGTATTTCACCGAATTACAAGTCTGGTAGCTAATATTGTGTTTCAATAAAAAAAAATTAACCAAGGACAAAAAAATACAAAATGATGTATATTAATTAAAAGATATATAAAAATACAACACATGGGGTTTTCTTATTGCATATTTCGAGTGCCGGGTGGAAGGGTCCGTTTTGGCGCGAGTGCCGGGCAGAACCGTGGGCAGAACCCTGAGTGTTTCGGAGATAGAGCAAAGTGAAAAGCTAGTAAACTGCCGAGATTAGTTTTAATAACGAAATACAGACATTCTCAGCGGAGTCCTTCTTCACGCAAGTACATATGCTATGTCGGATAAAAGGAAGAAAGAAAACACCTGTTAACTGATTATTTGAGTTTCATATATTTTTGATAATAAGGCTTATCTTCTTGTTATGAAAAAGGCTCATCCAATAATTATTTATTATTTTACTGTAGTTTATAAAAGTGTCCCACCACGCCGAAACCTTGGCTCTATTTTCTCTTGCTGTTCATGGGAATGGGTTGTACTGGACGGATTCTAATTTAAGAAAAGTGTTGTATGCTGACAGGAATACGAATGGTGATGCCAAGATTATCGGAAAATACAATTCAAATCCTGTCCGAATTGCTGCATTTCAACGATTGGAAAACATTGGTTAGTAACTGATTGGCTCTTTTTATCGCACGATTATTTTACTTAACAAATAGATTACATTAATTTTTCCGTGCGTGTATAATGTTGTCGAGTGGCGTGACTGTTGTTCTTTAAAAAAATTATTGAACGAACGAAGTGGGTTTTTTTGTGCTCGCAACGTAACAATGTTGGAGGACAAGTTTCAAAAATTAGTTTCATTTATCACCTCACTTTAAATTTACAATAAAATATTACATTTTATAGATAGTCATCCTTGTAATGTAAACAACGCTGGATGCAGCCATCTTTGTCTCCTGTCACCAACTCAAACGTTTCAATGCGCATGCCCAGCAGGAAGACATCTTGGAAATGATAATAAAACTTGTCAATCAGGTATACTGAACGAGCACCACAGAAGGAAACTTATAGTCCGTCGAATATTATTAACGCTTTGCCTACCATATGCTTCGTTTTCGAACCAAGCATACTTTAGTGTTTTACTCTGTCTAGTGGCACGAACACTGACGAGTGTTGGATATATGTAGTTTCTCAAACGAATCTATATTTTAAGAGAAAATCCGCCTCAAAGTTTTCTAAATTTGTCTGTAATCTTCCTCCGATTTCTAAATACTGATTAAATATGGATTTATTTTGAATTTTTCTTATGAATTGATGATGATTTGAGAAAATTTGTATCAATTATGTTTATAGAAATATTGCGGTTTGTTTTGGCCAACAGTGACTCGCGTCTCCACCATATTCCGCTCAGTGTATCGTATAAGACCGATGTTTTACTTCCAAGTGAAGGAAATAATGGTATCTTTGCTTTTGATGTTGACACAAAGCACAGGTAAATACTTAATTGGTCTATTAGCGAATACAAGCGAGTGAGGTTACAAGGCTGCATATTCATTTTTACAATCGTTCTTATTTGACAAATAATGTAGCGTTGTATGCGTCTTTTAGCAGGGAGAAACACAAATTGTCTGAGAAAAATGTTGAAAAAATTGAAACAGTGCCGATTGGTTATCGATTGCTAACATTATAGTAGAGGGACAGGGAGGGAGAGGGAGGGAGAGGGGGGGAGGGAGATGGAGGGGGAAAGGGAGGAAGAAGGAGGAAGGGAGAGGGAGGGAGAGGGAGGGAGGGAGAGGGGAAGGGACAGGGGGAGCGAGATGGGCAGGGAGAGGGGGAGGGAGGGAGGGAGAGGGAGGGAGGGAGAGGATGGGAGAGGGTGGGAGGGAGGGAGAAGGAGTGAGGGAGGGAGAGGGGAAGGGAGAGAGGGAGAGAGAGGGGGATAGAGAGGGGCAGGGAGAGGGAAGGAGAGGGAGGGAGAGGATGGGAGAGGGTGGGAGTGAGGGAGAAGGAGTGAGGGAGGGGCAGTGAGGGAGAAGGAGTGAGGGAGGGGGAGTGAGGGAGGGGGAGGGAGGGAGGAGAGGAGGGAGAAAGAGGAGGGAGCTAGCGAGTGACCTGTTTTTCTTAACTTAATATCGTAACTCGTTCGTATGCTTTGCATGTCCACGAGTTAAAAACTAATAATAAAACAAATAACAATTAACTATCAAATCTAATAATTTTCAAAAAAGCTGTTATTTATTGTTGCTTTCTTCTTTTCTTTCTTTTTCAGAGCTGTTTATTTCATAAAACGAGAGGAAGAAAAGAAAAAAATCTGTTATGTCTCATTGTCTGGTGGCAATCATACATGTATTTTATCAAATATACTTTATGCTCCTGGAAATATAGCTTTTGATCCTGTTCGCCATTATATTTACTGGACCGATTTTCTAACAAAGAAAATTTATCTTGCGGATGGCAAGGGAAAGTTTTGGACTGTGATTGTTTGGACTAATTTAGACATGCCTACGTCAATTACAGTCGCATATAAACATGGGTAAAGTTATTACATTACATTACATTACATTACATCATATTACATTACATTACACAATACACATTACACAATACACATTACATTACACATTACATTACACATTACATTACACATTACATTACACATTACATTACACATTACATTACACATTACACATTACATTACACATTACATTGCACATTACATTGCACATTACATTACACATTACATTACACATTACACATTACATTACACATTACATTACACATTACATTACATTACATTACACCTTACATTACATTACATTACATTACATTACATTACATTACATTACATTACACCTTACATTACACATTACATTACATTACACATTACATTACATCATATTACATTACATTACATTGCATTGTATTGCATTACATTACATTACAATATCACATTACATCACATTACACCGCATTACATTACATTACATTGATATTATTAATTTATCATATTTTGAATTGTTTTTAGATATATATTCTGGGTTGATCTTGGCAAACGAACCTCCATTAGCCGTGCTAATCATGATGGCAGCTCTCGCGTTGAGATCGTGAACTCAGCAATTAAAGGTCCTAATAGTTTAACCGTTGATCACTCATCAAAACAACTTTATTGGACAGACTATCTACAACAGAGGATTGAATTATGCGACTTCAACGGGAACAACAGAAAGATATTTGCTAAAGGTTTAGCAGGACCAACCTCAGTAGCGTTATTCAGCAAATTTGTTTACTGGACTGAGCGGAAATTAAAAGTTATTAAAAAAGCTGACAAACGTCGACTGGGAACTCGCGGGGTTACAGTAATCAAAGGAATGAAACGACTCGTGGAAATAAAAGCTGTTAATCTCCGGAAGATTCCAGGTTTAGATTTTAAGTAATATTTATCAAATTCATTAATAATTCACGACGAAAATTCAAAAGAAATGAATGTTTAATCAGCATCTTTAACTACGGATAAAACATTGATTAATAAAACATCAATGTTTTATCAAAGTTAATAGGCACTAGTGCCTCAAATTGAGCTTTTTCTGAGTTAAAATGATCTTATTTAACCTTTTCTACGACTCTTAAACAAAGTTTTCTTCATTTACACTTACAATTTGATAAGTATTCGGCTCGCCATTGTAAATGCCCATAAAGATCAGCCGCTCATATTTTAACTATTACTTCAAAAACTCATTAATAATTCATGAGAAAACACAAAGGAAATCAGTACCATGTCCGTGGTTTTATATCTGATAAAGAAACCTCCTGATTTACATAAACTTTAGCTTTGATTTTCTCGGCTTAGACAACGTTATTTTTCAAACTTACTACGCCAATGAACTTACTTTGAAGCTATTTAAAACATTCGCAATACGTGTTTTATCAGATCTAAAGCACTCGGCTATCGCATCGTATTTTAAATCTGATAAAACACTGCTGCTCATATGTTTTAAATATTACTTTAAATACGAGCAGCTGAGTATTATATCAGATAAAACGCGAGGCAATAGCCGAGTGTTTTTATATCTGATAAAACACGTACTGCGAGTGTTTTGAAAAGCTTCAAAAACGACCCAAGTTTGTTGGCGTAGTAAATTTGAAAAACAACGTTGTGAAAACCGAGAAAATTAAACTAAAATTTATGTAAATCAGGAGGATTTCTTATCAGTCCGAACATGGTACTGATTTTCTTTGTGTTTTCCTCATGAATTATTAATGAGTTTTTTTAATGAGGTATTAAATATAAAGCTTTAGAATTTAGTCTTATCTATATATTTCTAGTGTTAACAAGTGCTTGTGAACAGATGAATGGTGGATGTAGTCATTTTTGCTTAAACAATCCCAAAAGAATAACTTGTGCTTGTCCGGTTGGTGTGAACCTACTAAACGATGGAAAAACTTGCGAGACAAGTAAGAAATATGTATTTACAGTTAATCTTTAAAGTGGTTCTGTGATGAAAATATTGTTGGCAATGTTTTTGCATAATCCTAAAGATGTTATGGTAGTTAGTAGTCGTGCAAAGTTTCATTTCAAAATTCGTTGAAGAAAAGGTGATATTTTACGTGTAAAGTTTGTATTTTGGAGCGCCGCCATTAAAGTAGCCGAGCTTGAGAAGAATGAGTCGAGGAAGCTTATGACGTCATAGAGTCAATAACAACAATGACCCTTTTGTTGACAACAACAATGATCTTTTGTTTTTATTGAGTCTATGACGTCATAAGTTCTCCTCAACTCGTTCATCTCAAACACGGTCAATTTAATGGCGGCGCTCCAAAATACAAACTTCCCACGTAAAATACAACTTTGTTTTGGGGAATTTCGAAATGAAAGTTTGCACAATTACCAAGTACCATAATATCTTTATGATTATGCAGAAACATTACTGACAAAAAACATTACTTTAAAAATTATTGTGTGTCGATAACTTTCATTGAGATGTTTTACACGTATAATTTATATAATGCTACTGTGGCTTAAAAGTTTTTTAAACGACACCAGCAATCCACGGTACCACCAAAGGATATTGGCAATAAAAATGAAGTTTGTCAAATTTGAGAGAACTCGTAAAATTGTAATAGAAGATGTAAATTGGATGATCTCTGACGTCAGGAGCAGGGTACAGTATCTTCATACATTCCAAATCACTTACACCTCTATGATTGCTTAACATAAAGTGTTTAGTGTCACAAGGCGTTTTATGTGCACAGTTTCAAGTTATTTCGTTAAACAAACTTAGAGATATAACTGATTTTGTTAGGTGTGAAAATGCTGTACCCTGCTCCCGACGTCAGAGATCATTCCATTTACATATCAAACAAACTGGAATATTTTAAAAACGAAGAAAGATACAAAAAAGTTGTAAAAGATCTTCTATTACAATTTTACGAGTTCTTTCAATTTGGACAAACTTAATTTTTATTGCCAATGTCCTTTAAATCGTAGGGACGGCGGTTTATTAAATCAGAAGCCTATATTTGTATCTTGTCGAGTTTTTAACGTGTCTTTAAGTATTTCACCTTGATAAAAAAAATTCACTTTTAAGGTAGGCTTTGTTGTTTTGTTGTTTTTCTTCTAGGTCCTCAAAGGTCAATATTATTTTCTACTGGTGATACGTTTAACAGAATATCTTTGGATACAAGTGATTTTACTGCCTTTCCGTTGGCTTTCAAGCACGTTAACAATGCTATTGCTTTAGGCTTTGATGTGATTGAAGAGCGTGTGTATTGGACAGATACAAAAGGAATACATTCCGCTTTTACAAATGGTTCAGGTGAGAGGAAAGCTAACGATTACTTTGTCCGAGCTTCTTAAATAATCCCTCGTTGAAAAATCAGTAAAAAATCTTTGTAAATAAAAAAATTATTTTAACAGTCAAAATGGAAATACCTTCCCACTTCCGGTTCGAATTCTGTAGTTGGTTGTGTATTACTGTATTTCTGTAGCCGCTACTGAAGCGCGAGGAAAATCTGGTTCATGAGTGTCGTGTAAATTTGTACAATTTTCTTTTTTTCGTATATTTCCAAAGATCCAAAACACGTTATAAAAACAAATTTGTCTTCCATGAATGCCTTAGTCGTGGACTGGATCGGTGGAAACTTGCTTTGGACTGATTCTGCGCAAAAGACAATCGAGATATTGAAATTAAATAGTACCAACCGTGCAATACTTGTATTCGAGGACCTGGAAAAGCCATGTGGCCTTGCTGTTTATCCACCGAAAGGGTATGTTTAATGCTGTTAGTGCTTATGAAACGAAAATTAAGTTTGCCCTCCCTCACTCCTTCTCTCTCTCTATATATATATATAGCTTCAAAACACAAGTTTGGGTTACTTCATAAGAACTTTATTCATAACAAATTTGTTTCGTATGGCAAGAGCGAAGCTCGCCACACTCGTCAGGTGAATGTTGCGTCAGGTTATGAAGTAACCCAAACTTGTGTTTTGATGTTATACCGCTCTGCTTCGGCATTGAGCAGGTGAATGTTGCGTCAGGTTATGAAGTAACCCAAACTTGTGTTTTGATGTTATACCGCTCTGCTTCGGCATTGAGCACTCTACCCGTATAATTTCTACTCGATACTAGTTATCAACACACTTATCTCTTTCTGTCTCTGTCTCTGTCTCTGTCTCTGTCTCTGTCTCTGTCTCTGTCTCTGTCTCTGTCTCTGTCTCTGTCTCTGTCTCTGTCTCTGTCTCTGTCTCTGTCTCTGTCTCTGTCTCTGTCTCTGTCTCTGTCTCTGTCTCTGTCTCTGTCTCTGTCTCTGTCTCTGTCTCTGTCTCTGTCTCTGTCTCTGCCTCTGTCTCTGTCTCTGTCTGTCTGTTTCTCTCTCTGTCTCTGTCTCTCTCTCTCTCTCTCTTTTTGAGATATTTCAGGTTGTTTGATATGCAAATTAAACATTTTGACGCCACATGTGTATATAATGACTTAACGGAGTTGTCAATTGTCTATTATCAAACCAAATTGATTCGAAGGAAGCGTGTCGGTGTGTTTCTCCCACCACTCCAAACTTGTAGATTTTCAAGTGATTATGTTTGATAATAGCAAAGATTTCTGAACATATCTACTAACACTAAATCGACAAAACAGAAATCATAAACTATATATTTACGAGCAAGTATGTGTTACTTTTTTAAGATTCTTGTTTTGGGCTGATTGTGGAAATCAAACTCGTATCGAACGATCTTATATGGACGGAAAATCACGCAATATTCTTACTAGTATGAACATGCACAGCCCAACTGGTCTTACAATTGATGTTGACGAAGAGTTCCTGTACTGGACTGACTCGTTTTATCGTACTATTGAAAGATGTAACTTTAATGGAGAAAGACGGATCGTCGTTATCAAGGTATAGTAAATAGGACGTATATTTAGAAATTATAAATGGAAATTCTGAAATTTCTTATAATGATTTTTTATAACGCAAATATGAAAGAATTATCTAATCTGAGCTGAGGGGCTAATCATCCTTACTTGTGGCTGAATTGCGAAGGACGCAGATCAACGTGGCCGTGTCGAGGCATACAGCTAAGATATTAGGTGTTGATTTTATGGAGGGAGGAAAACCGGAGAACCCAGCGAAAAACCCTCGAAGCACAGGAGAGATCAACTACAACTCTACTCACATGAGTTCCAGGCTCGACAACAGGGTTATTCCCAAGCGGTCACCCATCCAAGTACTAACCCCGTCTAACCGGGCTTAACATTTTGGTGAGAGGCAGCGCGCTAACAGCACACGCCACCCGTGCTTCCCTAAGATTGGACTTTAATGTAAAAAAATTAGCTTAGTAATATACTTTGACCTTGATAACAAAAAAGTATTCACTAATAATTTAATATGATGACAATTTGGACGATTCATTTGTTATTCTAGGGTGTTTATCCATCTGGTCTGGCCTTGTACGGTTCCTATATCTACTGGACCGACCAAAGAAAAGACGCTGTGCTCCGCGCAAATAAAAATAATGGTTCAGAACAGATCATCTTTCAGAATAGACTGACCAATCCTATTGGCATTATTGTTATTTTACGAAAGAAATCTACTGGTAAATGGGACGATATAATTTTTACATTTTTTGCATCTTCAAGCCTGGGGCGTATATATAATACGTATTCTTTTTTATTAAAATGTTTAGGTATAAATGCATGCTTTGAGAACAATGGAAATTGTAGTGGTCTCTGTTTGGCTAGGCCAGATGGAAGATTATGCGCCAGTGTGTGTGAAGACAAGCTGCATTTTAAAGGTACTTTAATCAAATTGAATTATAATAATATGTTGGGCAGTACAGTACGGTACGGTGCGATGCAATGCGGTGCGGTACGGTGCGGTGCGGTGCGGTGCGGTGCGGTGCGGTGCGGTGCGGTACGGTGCGGTGCGGTGGACTGAAGTAGAATGAAGTGGAATGGAGTGGAGTATGGAGTGAAGTAAAATAAAGTGGAGTGAAGTGGAGTGAAGTGGGTTATAATGAAGTGGAGTGGAATGAAGTGGAGTGGGGTGGATTGGAGTAGAATGAAGTGGAGTGGAGGTACATACAGCGGAGTGAATTTGAATGGAAAATTCTACAATTAACCAAAATCATGTTTCAAATGTATGCTATTATTTTTTAGAATCGTGTCCATTTGAAATTATTAGAACCAAGCCTACCGTTAAAGTAAATACCACAGGGTAAGAAACAGTTTATGTGATAGTTAAAATATGAGCGGCCGATCTTTATGGGCATTTACAATGGCGAGCCGAATTAACTTACTTATCAAATTCTAAGTGTAAATGATGAACACTTTGTTTAAGAGTCGTAGGAAAGGTTAGATAAGATCATTTACAGTCAGAAAAAGCTCAATTTGAGGCACTAGTGCCTATTAACTTTGATAAAACCTTGATGTTTCATTAATCAATGTTTTATCCGTAGTTAAAGATGCTGATTAAACATTAATTTCTTTTGAATTTTCTTCATGAATTATTAATGAATTTGATAAGATCATTTACAGTCAGAAAAAGCTCAATTTGAGGCACTAGTGCCTATTAACTTTGATAAAACCTTGATGTTTTATTAATCAATGTTTTATCCGTAGTTAAAGATGCTGATTAAACATTCATTTATTTTGAATTTTCTTCATGAATTATTAATGAATTTGATAATTCTCTTTAAACACTCCCTGGTGCAGTCTCTGAGTGGTCTCAACGCTATTTTTCTAACTATTGCAGCTGTGCTGGTGAAAGTGGCGAAAAATGTTCGACTGAAACAACTCCTTTAGCAAGTACAGGTAATTACACAAATTGCATTTCAATTTCTTACAGTGCATTCACCACGCAGGGCCGTCCTCAGAAAACTCTGCAAGGGGGGGTGGGGGGGGGGGGGGGTATGTTCGGGAGACGATTTTGCCGTCTGCCTCATAATCGTCACTCGTCAGTACTAGTATTCGCCGAGACTGACCGCTGGCGGCTGCTGACTGAAATCTCTTGTCTGCCGACTATAGAACAAATAAAGCAATTCTGGGACGGGGGTCACCACGCACACATGCCACACACAAATCTCAACTGACTCACGCTCTAATCCTTCCTATAACAACAACTATTTCATTTTTTCTGTGTTCAGATGGAAGAACCATGACTTTAGCCTACATTGTGGGAGGAGTTGTCTTAATAGCATTCATTATTGCCATGGCTATTCTCGCTTTTCTTTGTCAAAGGTATTTATGTTGAGAAGTATTTATTAAAGTAACCAATATTTTGTTAATATTTGAGTATTATTAATTTTGTTCATAGTTAATAGAAAATATACATGGTTTGGTACCCTGCGAGCAGAGCCTACTTTTCTTCCTCTCTCTCAGCGAAGAAATAAGGAAAAGAAGGCTCTGCTCGCAGGGTAATGGTTTGGAAGCTCAACAAAAGTCATTGTTTTATGTTTTTGTTCAGGTTTATGGAAATTTTTGCACTTTCACGGTTACTGAACATATTGTGTTTTCTGTATAATGAAGCAATCATCCAATAGCAACGTTTGGGTTCAATCACTCAACCGTACTGTTAAACAAAGGATTCCACATGCACCTTCATGTAATATATCATACACGAGGAGGAGTGTTTCATCAGGATATCCAAACACCGAGACGTTTGTTGAAAACCGAGGCGAATGATATAGCATCTCAAACAAATCAGTATTTTAAGAGAAAATCAAGATGAAAGTTTGCTTAATTTATGTAATTTCTTCCTCCGATATCCAAACCACCGAAACGGTACTGATTTCCTTTGTGTTTTCTTCATGAATTATTAATGAGTTTGAGATGTACCTTTCAACATGAATCGTAGCATGATTGTTAACCGCTTTGAAGTTTGCCGGGTTTCCAAACCATGTCTATTTTCTATAAACTATGTTTTGTTATAGATATAGAGCATTTCATTCATGAGTAATAGAAACATTAAGCTAAAAAGAAATTCATATGTATTTATATACGCTGAGTATAATTATCGCTTATTTTATTTCTGTTTAGACGTGTGAGGAGAGTGCTTAGAAAGAGAAACAAAGTCAAAGAAAATCCAATGGTGCCACTAAGAGTGTCATTTCAGAAGAGCAAAGCGGAAAGCATGGTATAGTAAAATTATTAATTTTTTGAAATTAATTAATTCGTTAATTGTATTAATTAGTGGGAAGAGTCGTCACTCTTAGGGGCTGTTTACATGAGCCGGGCTAGCTCGGCTAACCGGGCTGACTCGTGTCACGAAATTCTTTCCTCGGCCACAAAAGGAGATTTTAATCAACGTTAGGGTTTGTTTACATCTAAACTAAACCAATTCTTCTTTGTAAATTTAGTTTATGCGAATTTTAAAACCACAGTGAGATCCTAATCAATCGAGTGAGCCCAGTTAACCGGGCTAGCCCGGCTCATATAATCAGCCCCTTAGCCAGCGACAAGCAATACTTTACGCGAAGAACAAGAGAGTCTATTGAGATTGCAAAACATCACACTATTTCTCAGGAAGGACAGCCATTAAACAGCACGTGGTGTGCCCTATTCCGAGAACATTCTTGATTTTGTTTTCTAATTAATAAAATCAACGTGATACGCCATTGTATTCTTACGTGATTTAATTGATCAGTTGCTTAGTTTATAAATGACGTGAGCCAACAGCTATACATATAAAAATATAGAAAATCATGAAACACGGCTACGATGAAAAGAATACTGGTGACGAGTGATAGCATGTGTGGGTATATGCGAGGATGTTGCTAGGGTTTAATAATAGTATGTAACCCAACCTCGTACCCAGGGCCATTTGTAGGGAACTGGGCCATCTTACGAGGTTGTATGTAACCTACTGCAGTACAATTGCCGACCAAACATATTTTTACCTTCGCAACGAATAAACTACAATCACGCGGCACCAAAATGGCTGCGCTTACTAATACTTGCAAATAAGCAAATCAAATATATTTAGGTACTGCATGTTTTCCATTTATAAACGAGCGACAAATATCTGAAAAAATATATATAAATAGATATTAAAAGACCTTTGAATACGTTTCTCAAACTCATTAATAATTCATGAGGAAAATTCAAAAGAAATCAATATTTAATCAGTATTTAGAAATCGGAGGAAGATTACGGTCAAATTTAGCAAACTTTGAGGTCGATTTTCTCTTAAAATATCGATTCGTTTGAGAAGCTATATCCAACACTCGTCAGTGGTCTTCCTCCGATGTCTAAATACAGCCAAGTGGTTTAAAAAAACTCGGCACCCGCTTGGCTGTATTTAGAAATCGGAGGAAGAACACTGACTCGTGTTGGATATATTACATCTAGGATTTTTACGGCGACGTTTAGATTTTTAGATACTTTTCACTAACCCAATTGCATTCCCGGTTGAATATACCGTTTTTCGGAAGCGAAATATCTGACCTGATTTTGGATTGGAACTATCAAGAGGTTATGTAACTCAATTTCTTGTATTTCTTATTCATTTACAGTTTTACGAAGGAGAAATATTCGCCAATGATCCATCGGTTAGCATTCTTCCACGCAATTCGTCGAGTTTAGACGAGAGTCCAACTGTCTCATGCCGACCTGGTTGCAAGAGAACACTCACAGTAACATACCAACCAAAACCTGAGCCTGCAGAACTGAATGATGAAAGTCAGTGGTTGACTATTTCAGACGTGTAAATATCTTGGATTCTATGTAGTCAAGTTTTGCTTGACCAACTTTGTAGATTGACCAACTTTGGCAGAGCAACCCTTATAAGAAGTACAGATATACGTTTCGGCATGTATTATGAGTTTGGTTCGCGTCACTAGTAAGTTTAAATTTTTAGTTAGCTAGTCAAGCTAACTGTCCAAATTTTCAAGGTAAAACTTAATTTTTATAAAAAAAAGTTGAGGTGAACATTGGTTGTCCTGACCCGCAAGTGAACTAACTTATTTGCGAAAGAAGTTATTCGACCATGGAAAACTGGAATAATATTTATGATCGAATAACAGTATATATAACACCCGCCATTGGCATTCATGGTTAGATGTCAATTATTCCAGCTTCAGTAAAAAACGTATTTGTATGTCGTTCTTTATATAATTACATTCATTTTACAGTCATCGGTTTCTTGACAGCTTTATTGGTTAGAAAACCAGATTTTGGTGTTGTCCTTGTTTGGTACTTTTCTACAAAAGAACTAGAACGTTTTTGTGTGAATAAGAACGATTTTCAAGTATCAAGTCAGTTAAAAAGTTCTTTAATATTTAGTGGAACACAAAATTCAAAATTTCGTGCAGTTTTGCGAACGGTTCTGACAAGTTCACTCAATATAATTCAACACACTCAACGTCTGTAATTTATTATATATATATATATATATATATATATATATATATATATATATAGTATAGTTTAAGTGGGCTTACCTCAAAATGTTGAGTGTCGCAACTGTCAGTTTCACGCGGGGCGATCTTGAAGATCGCCTGAGGTCGCCTGAAGATCGCCCCGCGTGAAACTGACAGTTGCGACACTCAACATTTTGAGGTAAGCCCACTTAAACTATACTATATTCGCTCTACCTTTATGGTATTGAGCACTTTCCGACATTCCGTGAACAAAATCACACGAGCTCTATACACGGAAAACTATGATATTTCGACTTTATTTCAAAGTAATTGACAAACCTTTAAATGTTAGCATTTCATATTAAATTTATCGGTAACAAAACAAATTCTTCGTTCTTCCGAAGCAGAAAACAAAAAAAAACTCAAAAAAATTATCCTTTTCGTACATTTCGATCTATATCTTGCGGGCATTGTAGTACTAATGGTGAACACAAGATTGTTGAATCATAGAAAATTAAAATAATTTTATTTTCTCGCGTTTTTACTGTTTTGTATTTTATCCGAAAAATTCTCGAGGGTGACCAAAATGTCTTTGTTCTGACTTGTTTATTTTCGTCAGGTCAACAGGTATAGTGAAAACCCCAACGGTGAAACTAACAGGTATTGTCACAAGGTTGTTAAACGCTAAACGTGCTTCAATAATGGCCATATATTCCCTCAGCTTTGTTAATGAGTTTGTAAATTGGATATTTGGATTATTACTTGTATAAACGCCTTAAAATTAACATATCGTTTGACGATGCGTTCTATATATAAAACAAAACCAAGGCACAATAATTACAGTGCATTTTATGGTCATTAATATAATTGAATGTAGCTTTCGTTTACATAAAGCAAACAACTGTTTTACTCGAGCTGTTTAGGATGTCAAAAAGTAATCTTTACGATCGACAAGTTTACATGCAGTAGAAGGTAAGATTAGATTTATTGGGGGTTTTATGTTATATTCCTTGTTTCTAAATTCTGAAACAATTCTAACTTTAACTACTGTAGTTCATCCAAGCGTCAATTATCTTTGATGTGCAGCGGCAACTAGCCTATACTAAGTAAGATATTGGTGATTTAAGGATACTGACATATACTTATATCTCAAATAATACTTATTGCGCTAATAGAGTGATGTAAATATTGAAATTAGTTAAATCAAAACTTGTCATTGCTCATATTTTATTTTATTTTTATTTTAGCGTTGTTTTTGTTTACATATTAAAATACTTTTAAGACCTTTAAAAATCGTAATTTACTCTGGCTGTATGTTATTTTAAAAGGGCAGTGTTAAAAGTGTCTATAAACTCAAATAAGATATTACTGATATGGATTCTATATAAAGTGAATATAAATGCCAAAATATTTTCCGACTTGGACTTTTATTTGTTGTTATATTGAGGTTTGTATTTCCAAAATGGTAATGAGGATGACATCAATGTGGGCATTTGTGTGTTTGTTTGTTTTTTCTTATGCTAAACCGCTTGAAGAATTTAATGAAAAAAAATGATAAAATGCAGAATATACTATTCAAGTATTCCATTAACATGTGAATTGGGTAATATTCCTCGTGTAATTAACAGAACATTGTGTATGCAAATTATGCCTACATAGAACGTCATTCTCATTACCATTTTGGAAATACAAACCTCAATATAACAACAAATAAAAGTTCAAATAAAAAAAATATTTTGGCATTCAACTATACACATTAAATAGAATCCATATGCAGTAATATCATATTTGGGTTTATAATAAAGCACTTTTAACATGTACAAGGGTCCAGTGGAACATTTCTAGAATGGTAGTATAGAAGACCATGCAACAATGTTTGCAAAACACGAGAAGTAATTAGACAAAATAATTAAACGTTGGAATGTTTTAAGACTATAGGATTCATTTATTCATTTATTTACAACTTTTAGATAGCTAAAACGAAGGCATGTTTAGCATGGACGGCTGACGAATGTAATAAAGAAAGAATTCGCCGATTTTGATAAATCATTCAGGACAATTTCGTGAAATGGTTTTGCACGGGGTTGAAAGAGAATGGAGTGTACAGCAAACGCTATCTGGGCTCTGCAATCGATCGTGGCTATCCATTATTTTAAACAGGTATTATATTTAACATTATTTTGTAATTATAATGAAGTAAAGTCTAACAGTAAACTTCTGAGTATAAGAAGGCGTCGCACATAAAAAAAGTAATTTTTTTTTTAAAAATAAAAAAAATAATCTCACTTTACAAACCTGTAAATATGGCTTCAGACTAATTTTAGATCATTTCATATAGTTGAAAATAATAAACTTCATTTACCACCTTCGGCTTAAGAATCACAGTGGTATTACAAATTATTTATGAAATAGAAATATATATGTGAAATAGTGTAATAGAAAATACTGTAGAGGGTCACTGCATTTTCAAATTAGCACTATACTGTACGTCACATCTGTTTAAACTTAAAAAGGCTTAAAAACCTAAAAAAAAACCCAACTTTTTTCTTTATTATAATCCTACTTTGATTAAAACTCTAACCTTGGTGATCTCTTTTGGCCAGAAACAGGTAATTTCAATGATTGAACTGGCTTGATATAGTAAGGTTTGATATACTACCGAAACAGAGAACGTAGGAGTCTAACGTTTCGAGCGAAGGCTCTTCCGTCAGAGAGAAACGTTAGACTCCTGCGTTCTCTGTTTCGGCAGTATACACCAACCCGTAATATATTTCGATTGTTTTCAACACTGCCTACACAGCACACTACCTTGTTATCACTGTTTGGATTAATTTCAATATTAATCTGTTCTAATAAAATGTTTATTAAATGAATTTCTTTTTTAGTCTTGGATGGTTTAAACGAAAGTTGGTCAGATCAAAAAAACGTCATCTTCTATTTGTGTTCATCCTAACAGTTTTAGCTCTTACAATATTTTTCATGCAATGTCTTTATTCGCCTAAAACGTGTATTGTTGCCTTCTTGAGTCTGAAACATCATCATTTGACGAAACGATCAAAGCAAGGTGTGAAAGATCAACGTTTCTTTAAAGTGCCAATGCAGCGAAATTTCACCCCAGTTTTTTATGATTGCATTTGAAAGAACAACAACAACATTTCGTTGAATTTCGTTTCCTTGCTTCATTCTTGAGATATTCAGGTTTGTTTGATATGCAAATGTCATACTTATGACATCACACTGCATAATGACTTTTTGAAATAGCATCAATTTTAGATTAGTCCAAATATTTTACACCCAGCTACACACGTTTAGTGACAAGTCATGGCTACATACATGCAAGTACAAATTTTTATTAAATACTTTCGATAAGCACTCTCAAAGAAAATCATACTTTTCTAAAAAGTCATTATGCAGTGTGATGTCATAAGTATGACATTTGCATATCAAACAAACCTGAATATCTCAAGAATGAAGCAAGGAAACGAAATTCTACGAAAGATGTTATGTTGTCATTTTAAGTGTTCTTTCAAATGCAATCATAAAAAAAACTGGTGTGAAATTTCGCTGCATTGGCACTTTAATATTTGATAAAGCTTTTGAAATAGTAATTATATATGTACACAAATAGATTTAATTTATTTAATAATCATGAATAAACAACACTAAAAATAATCTATTTGAGCTTAGTTAGAAAACGGCAATAATTTCTACAATTTACAGTTGATTTCATATTACTTTAATGTGGAGTTTTACGAAGTTTGTTAGAAAGTTGTAAAAGTTAATTTAGGAATTGGCACGGTTGTAACTATGGATGTCAATTATATATTCAATGAAATTACGAACTTTGGATCAAAGCTCATTTTGATTGACAATTGACCGAACGTATAGTTGCCAACTCTTGAACGAATTTCACAAGGAACTTTGCAACATACCGTAAATGAATCATAATATGATATCGACTACAGTATATGCACGAGGAACGTCAAACGTTGCTAGTCTGTTGGTTAATTCCCGCTCTTGACGAGTATTGTGTTAGAGTAAAATTGTTGGACTACTTTAGAAATAAAAAGTTAACCAACGGGCGACGGCGGATTACGCGACTTGTGACACAAGACGATTTTACTTGTCATGTTCTGAAGATGAGAAACAAACGTTATATTTAACAGGCCAGAAGCTCAGAAAATAAATAATATACTGTACATGGCACATCCACAAATTTATAAAAGAGTTAATAAATTGTTTTAACGACTTATGTTTTAACCATTATTATCCTTTTTAGTGAAATGTCCCTGGGACTATTTTATCAAAAACTATCCTTTATCGGACCTAAAGAATTTTGGAAGTGCAAAATCAAAAGGACTTATCGATGCATTACGAATTTTGAGGAATACGTCAACACAGGAAAATAAGCAAAAGACATTGCCTGCTGGTGGCACAACTGTTGCAAGTTCTCTTTTACCATTCATGAACGGAAACCGAACTAGTAGTGGAGGAGAAGCAAGTGGCCATGACAGGTCAACTCTGTTTATACATGAGAAAAAGTTAAACAATATTAAAAACAGCAGTATCTTTTATATGGAAAAATGGAAACGACCAACTAATCTTTCTAAGAGTGCTAATTTATCTGTAAATACGGTTTTGGACTATACCAAACCAAATAGGTGAGAATTATGAAAATCGCATAGTTATTATGCCAAGCTAAGTCCATTTTAATCGTCAATGCGTCCGACAGCTAACAGGATTGTTCATTGGATCTTATAGTCGAGGAGGAGAAGCGAGAAAACGTCGACCACGTAGCACCCCTACTACACAATAGTTTTGACTCCAGATTATAATAGGCTGATACCCATAGAACATTGCTAGGTCAGTCGTACTCGCAAATTGTGGGGTCAGTGGCCTGCTACATAGAGGGGGTGGGTGGTCCTTACATTGACAGACTTAAAGTGCACATGAAACGAAAATTAAGTTTGCCTTATTTGAAAGAACACTTAAAATGATAGAGTAACATCTTTTGCAGTTTTTCGTTTCGTTGTTGAGATATTTCAGTTTGTTTGAAATGTAAATTAAACAACTTGACGTCACATGTGCATAATGAGTTTCAGAGAAGGTTATTTATCTTTGCTATTATCAAACATAATCACTTGAAAATTCTACATGTTTGGCGTTGTGAGAGAAACACACGCACATTCTTCCTTCGAATTAAGTTTGGTTTGATAATAGCAAAGCTATATAACCTTCTCCGATAACTCATTATGCACATGTGACGTCAAGTTGTTTAATTTGCATTTCAAACAAACTGAAATATCTCAACAACGAAGCAAGGAAACGAAAAACTGCAAAAGATGTTACTCTATCCTTTTAAGTGTTCTTTCAAATAAGACAAACTTAATTTTCGTTTCATGTGCACTTTAAGTCTGTCAATGTAAGGACCACCCACCTCCTCTATGTAGCAGGCCACTGACCCCACAATTTGCGAGTACGACTGACCTAGCAATGTTCTATGGGTATCAGCCTATTATAATCTGGAGTCAAAACTATTGTGTAGTGGGGGTGCTACGTGGTCGACGTATTCTCGCTTCTCCTCCTCGACTATTAATTGAAAGGTATTGCAAGAATTTTGGCGTACGTCTCAACAAATAAAACATACCGCTCCTGTGCATATATGTACTCATGTACTCTTATAAATTGAGCACGTTTGACGTCATTTGAACACGAAAGAAGTTGAGTAGAGGCACGAAGCGACAGCCGAGTGCTTTACACTTTTTTCTTGTTCAAATCACGTCAAATGTTAGTACCTTTATAAGAGTACATATGCAGAGGAGCTCGAGTGGAGTTTGGGAGAATTCGAAAGTACTTGTGTAAACCCGAGCCGTAAGAATTCTCCCAACTCACTCTCGTGTTTGCATCAGGCTATATAAACACGGGTGGCCATTTTCTATTTCAGTTAAAGGGTATTGGCAATAAAAATTAAGTTTATCTCATTTGAAAGAACTCGTCAAATGGTATAAGAAGACCTTTTACAATTTTTCCATATCTGTTTTGGTTTTGGAAATATTTCGACCAAACTCAGCGTGCTGTCCGCCATCTTGGAATTATTTTCGATATGCAAAATTATGCATGTGACGACATAAGCAGGGTAAAGTGAAATTTTTATCTTGCCAACCTTATGACATGATGAGCTAGAAACTCGTTTTTTTGTTGCGCTATTTCCATTTTAAATTGACCCACAACATTTAAAAAGCCTTCCATAGAAATTTGGGCACCCACGGAGTAGTTTCATCAGGTTTACCCGGGTTGTGACGTCACCAATTTCCTAGTTAATTAGACCCAATATTACAACAAGATGGCGGACAGCACGCTGTCTTTCGTCGAAATATTTCAAAACACAAGAAAGATACAGAAAAATTACAACAGGTCTTCTTATACCATTTGACGACTTATTTCAAATGAGACAAATTTAATTTTTATTGTCAATACCCTTTAATTATTACATTCTGTTACAGTCATGTGTGAACACAGTCTAACACTATTTAATATATTTTTTAATATTTTCAGTCCTAGGTATGCCAGAAACGAATTAAGACATAGAATAAAACGCGAGAATTTGATGGTGGTAAAGAAACATAATTGTGAGCCATTATATCCACAAATTGTTCTCTACAATAGAATATTTAAAACTGCAAGCACTGCCATATCATTGTTTTTCGAAAATTGCAGCAAGACGCTAAACTATGATTTCAAAAGAGGTAATTGTATACACTAAATGGAATTTTTATTATTTTTAAATTTTATACTAAATTTCTTTCTTCACTTGTTTATATATTTTGTGTTGTTTATTTCTTCTTATTTTAGACTTTACAGAACAGTGGTCCAATGAAAACACAATCCATCCAATACTAACACATATTGAAAAAGCGGCAAAACGGGATAAACGAAAAAATAGACGGCTCTTCGCTGTAGCTCATTTTTACTTCAGAAAAGACCTCCATATAAAGACAAATTACACGTACATTAATTTATTACGTGAGCCAGTGGAACGTTTTATTTCTCACTACTATTACGCAAGAAGTCCTTTACGTTGGCCTAAAAAATTAAAGCGGTTAAAAAAGCTAGGTCAGTTGAATGAGAGTATAGAAGAATGTCTTGAGAAACAGCATGATGGCTGTAAATGGAATCTAATGACAAGATTCTTTTGTGGACCTAAGCCGTTTTGTAAGAATGGAAGTGAAAAAGCATTACAACAAGCTAAATATAACTTGGAACATTATTATGCAAGCGTTGGAGTCTTGGAATATTTGAAGGAATTCGTTAAAGTACTACACAAGCGTCTTCCAGGATTTGTTCTTGATACTTCGGGCGTATTAGGCAGAACATTTGTGACAAAAGGCGTGAGTAAAAAGCCGCTTAGCGATACAATCATGGCGAAAATCGTCAACGTTAACAAAGCCGATATAGAACTATTTAATTTTGCAAAAAAATTGTTTCTAAAACAGGCAGAAGAATGCGGTATTAAAGTAGAGAAGTGATGTTGTGTGAAGTTCAATAATCATATTTTCAGAGCGTATTGTTTGTTTAAAAGGATCTCAGTAGATTTAAAAATACGAAAATACATAATATATTTTATTTTAATTTTTTTATGGATGAGTCGAACAGAAAAGATCTAATGTCTTCTGTTGTCATATTTGGGCTTAAAATTTTTTTTGATTTCTTAAAATAAATCGGGAAAAAAAAGGACCGATTTTGGTCACTTTTGAAACTTTTCAGTTAGGGTCAAAAACGGTTAAATAAAGTCGTTTTAGACCTTCTGTGAAAAGGAGAAGGCTGTATTTGGGCTAAAAAAATATGTTTTTGATTTTTAAAAAAAATCGGAAAAAAAAGTAAAGCGGTTAGCCTTTACTTTTTAACCGATTTTGGTCATTTTTGAAACTTTTGAGTTAGGGTCAAAACGGTTATTTAAAGACGTTTTAGACCTTCTGTGAAAAAGAGAAGGCTGTATTTCGGCTAAAAAAATATGTTTTTGATTCTAAAAAAAAATCGGGAAAAAAAAAGTTAAGGGGTTAGCCTTTACTTTTTGACCGATTTTGGCCATTTTTGAAACTTTTGAGTTAGGGTCAAAAACGGTTAAATAAAGTCGTTTTAGACCTTCTGGGAGAAGGCTGAATTCGGGCTAAAAAAATTATTTTTGATTTTTTAAAAAAAATCTGGGAAGAAAAAATAAAGGGGTTAGCCTTTACTTTTTGACCGATTTTGGTGATTTTTGAAACTTTTGAGTTAGGGTCAAAAACGGTTATATAAAGTCGTTTTAGACCTGCGAAAAGGAGAAGGCTGAATTAGGGCTAAATTAAAAAATATGTTTTTGATTTTTTAAAAAAAATTGGAAAAAAAAGTAAAGGGGTTAGCCTTTACTTTTTGACCGATTTTGGTGATTTTTGAAACTTTTGAATTAGGGTCAAAAACGGTTAAATAAAGTCGTTTCAGACCTTCTGCGAAAAGGAGAAGGCTGTATTAGGACTAAAAAATATGTTTTTGATTTTTTTTTTAAAAATCGGGATAAAAAAATTTAAGGGGTTAGCCTTTACTTTTTGACCGATTTTGGCCATTTTTGAAAATTTTGAGTTAGGGTCAAAAACGGTTATATAAAGTCGTTTTAGACCTGCGAAAAGGAGAAGGCTGAATTAGGGCTAAATTAAAAAATATGTTTTTGATTTTTTAAAAAAAATCGGAAAAAAAGTAAAGGGGTTAGCCTTTACTTTTTGACCGATTTTCGTGATTTTTGAGACTTTTGATTAGGGTCAAAAACGGTTATATAAAGTCGTTTTAGACCTTCTGCGAAAAGGAGAAGGCTGAATTAGGGCTAAAAAATATTTTTGATTTTTAAAAAAAATTGGGAAAAAAAGTAAAGGGGTTAGCCTTTACTTTTTGACCGATTTTGGTCATTTTTGAAACTTTTGAGTTAGGGTCAAAACGGTTATTTAAAGTCGTTTTAGACCTTCTGTGAAAAGGAGAAGGCTGTATTTCGGCTAAAAAAATATGTTTTTGATTTTTAAAAAAAATCGAGAAAAAAAAAGTTAAGGGGTTAGCCTTTACTTTTTGACCGATTTTGGCCATTTTTGAAACTTTTGAGTTAGGGTCAAAAACGGTTATATAAAGTCGTTTTAGACCTGCGAAAAGGAGAAGGCTGAATTAGGGCTAAATTAAAAAATGTTTTTGATTTTTTAAAAAAAATCTGGGAAGAAAAAGTAAAGGGGTTAGCCTTTACTTTTTGACCGATTTTGGCCATTTTTGAAACTTTTGAGTTAGGGTCAAAAACGGTTATATAAAGTCGTTTTAGACCTGCGAAAAGGAGAAGGCTGAATTAGGGCTAAATTAAAAAATGTTTTTGATTTTTTAAAAAAAATCTGGGAAGAAAAAGTAAAGGGGTTAGCCTTTACTTTTTGACCGATTTTGGTCATTTTTGAAACTTTTGAGTTAGGGTCAAAAACGGTTAAATAAAGTCGTTTCAGACCTTCTGCGAAAAGAAGAAGGCTGTATTAGGACTAAAAAATATGTTTTTGATTTTTTTTTAAAAATCGGGGAAAAAAAAGTTAAGGGGTTAGCCTTTACTTTTTGACCGATTTTGGCCATTTTTGAAACTTTTGAGTTAGGGTCAAAAACGGTTATATAAAGTCGTTTTAGACCTGCGAAAAGGAGAAGGCTGAATTAGGGCTAAATTAAAAAATGTTTTTGATTTTTTAAAAAAAATCTGGGAAGAAAAAGTAAAGGGGTTAGCCTTTACTTTTTGACCGATTTTGGTCATTTTTGAAACTTTTGAGTTAGGGTCAAAAACGGTTAAATAAAGTCGTTTCAGACCTTCTGCGAAAAGAAGAAGGCTGTATTAGGACTAAAAAATATGTTTTTGATTTTTTTTTAAAAATCGGGGAAAAAAAAGTAAAGGGGTTAGCCTTTACTTTTTGACCGATTTTGGTCATTTTTGAAACTTTTGAGTTAGGGTCAAAACGGTTATTTAAAGTCGTTTTAGACGTTCTGTGAAAAGGAGAAGGCTGTATTTCGGCTAAAAAAATGTTTTTGATTTTTAAAAAAAATCGAGAAAAAAAAAGTTAAGGGGTTAGCCTTTACTTTTTGACCGATTTTGGCCATTTTTGAAACTTTTGAGTTAGGGTCAAAAACGGTTATATAAAGTCGTTTCAGACCTTCTGCGAAAAGAAGAAGGCTGTATTAGGACTAAAAAATATGTTTTTGATTTTTAAAAAAAATCGGGGAAAAAAAAGTAAAGGGGTTAGCCTTTACTTTTTGACCGATTTTGGTCATTTTTGAAACTTTTGAGTTAGGGTCAAAAACGGTTAAATAAAGTCGTTTCAGACCTTCTGCGAAAAGAAGAAGGCTGTATTAGGACTAAAAAATATGTTTTTGATTTTAAAAAAAGTTAAGGGGTTAGCCTTTACTTTTTGACCGATTTTGGCCATTTTTGAAACTTTTGAGTTAGGGTCAAAAACGGTTATATAAAGTCGTTTCAGACCTTCTGCGAAAAGAAGAAGGCTGTATTAGGACTAAAAAATATGTTTTTGTTTTTTAAAAAAAATCTGGGAAGAAAAAGTAAAGGGGTTAGCCTTTACTTTTTGACCGATTTTGGTCATTTTTGAAACTTTTGAGTTAGGGTCAAAAACGGTTAAATAAAGTCGTTTCAGACCTTCTGCGAAAAGAAGAAGGCTGTATTAGGACTAAAAAATATGTTTTTGATTTTTAAAAAAAATCGGGGAAAAAAAAGTTAAGGGGTTAGCCTTTACTTTTTGACCGATTTTGGCCATTTTTGAAACTTTTGAGTTAGGGTCAAAAACGGTTATATAAAGTCGTTTTAGACCTGCGAAAAGGAGAAGGCTGAATTAGGGCTAAATTAAAAAATGTTTTTGATTTTTTAAAAAAAATCTGGGAAGAAAAAGTAAAGGGGTTAGCCTTTACTTTTTGACCGATTTTGGTCATTTTTGAAACTTTTGAGTTAGGGTCAAAAACGGTTAAATAAAGTCGTTTCAGACCTTCTGCGAAAAGAAGAAGGCTGTATTAGGACTAAAAAATATGTTTTTGATTTTTTTTTAAAAATCGGGGGAAAAAAAGTTAAGGGGTTAGCCTTTACTTTTTGACCGATTTTGGCCATTTTTGAAACTTTTGAGTTAGGGTCAAAAACGGTTATATAAAGTCGTTTTAGACCTGCGAAAAGGAGAAGGCTGAATTAGGGCTAAATTAAAAAATTTGTTTTTGATTTTTTTAAAAAAATCGGGAAAAAAAGTAAAGGGGTTAGCCTTTACTTTTTGACCGATTTTTGAGACTTTTGAGTTAGGGTCAAAAACGGTTATATAAAGTCGTTTTAGACCTTCTGCGAAAAGGAGAAGGCTGAATTAGGGCTAAATTAAAAAATTTGTTTTTGATTTTTAAAAAAAAATCGGGAAAATAAAGTAAAGGGGTTAGCCTTTACTTTTTGACCGATTTTGGTGATTTTTGAAACTTTTGAATTAGGGTCAAAAACGGTTAAATAAACTCGTTTTAGACCTTCTGTGAAAAGGGGAAGGCTGTATTTGGGCTAAAAAAAATTTTTTTGATTTTTTAAAAAAAATCTGGGAAATAAAAGTAAAGGGGTTAGCCTTTACTTTTTGACCGATTTTGGTGATTTTTGAAACTTTTGAATTAGGGTCAAAAACGGTTATATAAAGTCGTTTTAGACCTTCTGGGAGAAGGCTGAATTCGGGCTTTTTTTTATTTTTTAAAAACAAATCTGGGAAGAAAAAGTAAAGGGGTTAGCGTTTACTTTTTGACCGATTTTGGTGATTTTTGAAACTTTTGAATTAGGGTCAAAAACGGTTAAATAAACTCGTTTTAGACCTTCTGTGAAAAGGGGAAGGCTGTATTTGGGCTAAAAAAATTTTTTTTGATTTTTTAAAAAAAATCTGGGAAATAAAAGTAAAGGGGTTAGCCTTTACTTTTTGACCGATTTTGGTGATTTTTGAAACTTTTGAATTAGGGTCAAAAACGGTTATATAAAGTCGTTTTAGACCTTCTGGGAGAAGGCTGAATTCGGGCTTTTTTTTATTTTTTAAAAACAAATCTGGGAAGAAAAAGTAAAGGGGTTAGCGTTTACTTTTTGACCGATTTTGGTGATTTTTGAAACTTTTGAGTTAGGGTCAAAAACGGTTAAATAAACTCGTTTTAGACCTTCTGTGAAAAGGAGAAGGCTGTATTTGGGCTAAAAAAAAATGTTTTTGATTTTTTTAAAAAAATCTGGGAAAAAAAAGTAAAGGGGTTAGCCTTTACTTTTTGACCGATTTTGGCCATTTCTGAAACTTTTGAGTTAGGGTAAAAAACGGTTAAATAAACTCGTTTTAGACCTTCTGTGAAAAGGAGAAGGCTGAATTAGGGCTAAAAAAATATGTTTTTGATTTTTTAAAAAAAATCGGGAAAAAAAGTAAAGGGCCGATTTTGACCGATTTTGACCGATTTTGGTGATTTTTGAAACTTTTGAGTTAGGGTCAAAAACGGTTATATAAAGTCGTTTTAGACCTTCTGTGAAAAGGAGAAGGCTGAATTAGGGCTAAAAAAATATGTTTTTGATTTTTTAAAAAAAATCTGGGAAAAAAAAGTAAAGGGGTTAGCCTTTACTTTTTGACCGATTTTGGTGATTTTTGAAACTTTTGAGTTAGGATTAAAAACGGTTAAATAAACTCGTTTTAGACCTTCTGTGGAAAGGAGAAGGCTCCATTTGGGCTTAAAATATTTTTTTTTGATTTAAAAAAAAAAATCGGGAAAAAAAAAGTAAAGGGGTTAGCCTTTACTTTTTGACCGATTTTGGCCATTTTTGAAACTTTTGAGTTAGAGTCAAAAACGGTTAAATAAACTCGTTTTAGACCTTCTGTGAAAAGGAGAAGGCTCCATTTGGGCTTAAAATATTTTTTTTGATTTAAAAAAAAAAAATCGGGAAAAAAAAAGTAAAGGGGTTAGCCTTTACTTTTTGACCGATTTTCGTGATTTTTGAGACTTTTGATTAGGGTCAAAAACGGTTATATAAAGTCGTTTTAGACCTTCTGCGAAAAGGAGAAGGCTGAATTAGGGCTAAAAAATATTTTTGATTTTTAAAAAAAATTGGGAAAAAAAGTAAAGGGGTTAGCCTTTACTTTTTGACCGATTTTGGTCATTTTTGAAACTTTTGAGTTAGGGTCAAAACGGTTATTTAAAGTCGTTTTAGACCTTCTGTGAAAAGGAGAAGGCTGTATTTCGGCTAAAAAAATATGTTTTTGATTTTTAAAAAAAATCGGGAAAAAAAAAGTTAAGGGGTTAGCCTTTACTTTTTGACCGATTTTGGCCATTTTTGAAACTTTTGAGTTAGGGTCAAAAACGGTTATATAAAGTCGTTTTAGACCTGCGAAAAGGAGAAGGTTGAATTAGGGCTAAATTAAAAAATGTTTTTGATTTTTTAAAAAAAATCGGGAAAAAAAGTAAAGGGCCGATTTTGACCGATTTTGACCGATTTTGGTGATTTTTGAAACTTTTGAGTTAGGGTCAAAAACAGTTAAATAAAGTCGTTTCAGACCTTCTGCGAAAAGGAGAAGGCTGAATTAGGGCTAAAAAATATGTTTTTGATTTTTTAAAAAAAATCTGGGAAAAAAAAGTAAAGGGGTTAGCCTTTACTTTTTGACCGATTTTGGTGATTTTTGAAACTTTTGAGTTAGGATTAAAAACGGTTAAATAAACTCGTTTTAGACCTTCTGTGGAAAGGAGAAGGCTCCATTTGGGCTTAAAATATTTTTTTTTGATTTAAAAAAAAAAAATCGGGAAAAAAAAAGTAAAGGGGTTAGCCTTTACTTTTTGACCGATTTTGGCCATTTTTGAAACTTTTGAGTTAGAGTCAAAAACGGTTAAATAAACTCGTTTTAGACCTTCTGTGAAAAGGAGAAGGCTCCATTTGGGCTTAAAATATTTTTTTTGATTTAAAAAAAAAAAATCGGGAAAAAAAGAGTAAAGGGGTTAGCCTTTACTTTTTGACGGATTTTGGCCATTTTTGAAACTTTTGAGTTAGAGTCAAAAACGGTTAAATAAACTCGTTTTAGACTTTCTGTGAAAAGGAGACGGCTGTATTTGAGCTAAAAAAAATTTTTTATTTTTTAAAAAAAAGTCGGGAAAAAAAAATATAAAGGGGTTAGCCTTTAGTTTTTGCCAGTTTTTGCCATTTTTTTCAACTTTTGAAATATGGCTAAAATATGAAAATTTGGCACAAATAAAACATTTTTGTTGCTATAGTAGCTAAAAAAAAGGCTTTATTTTTTTTCGAAAAAATGACCAAAATCGGTCAAAAATTAAAGGGGTTAGCCTTTAGTTTTTGACCGATTTTGCCCTTTTTTTTTTCAACTTTTGAATAAGGCTAAAATATAAGGATTTAGCACAAATATAAACTTCATGTTGCTTCAGAAGCTGAGAAAAAGCTTTATTTGAGATAAATTATCAATCTTTGAAAATTTGAAAAAATAGCCAAAATTGTTTCCACCCTAAGACCTTATGGATTCTGGGCAATGATTGGGGATTCCTCTTAAGAAACTTCGGCTTCTTGACATCAAAATTTATCTCACTACGCATTATAAATGAAGTCTTTTAAAGTTAATTTCTTAAAGGAAATCTAACTAATCTATATTAACTATAGATTTACTCTAGATTTCAAAATGTTTATTTTCTGTATTGTTCCTTTTAAATCAGTCTTTTGGCGTAGATCAATTTAATATTTTTAAAATTAGACTCAAAGTCATTCCAAGTATCAACAGCTTTGTTTGAAAGAGTAGGCGTTACATAATTTGTTCTTTTATACGATTGAGAATCGGTTGAGAAACCACGTTCCTCATATTTCATGCATTTTATACGCTTTCAGTCGCGTTATTATTTCCAATGTCGTTTAGAAACTTTAAAATCTCACCATCTACTGCTCCATTGCTGTACTTGAAGCTTTTCAACCCTTTCATCCAGAACGGCAATTCACCATTTCCGACTTCAGCGAGAACGACAATAAACCGATCGACAGCCAATGGGTTTTTCCTAATTTCATCTCGGATGAAACAAATTTCGTTGTAGGCCAGTTGATCTTTAACAGTATCTAGCTTCTTCTCTTTTTTGATGTTTTGGTCAAATTTGCAAATCTCCAAGTAACCGGGAGATATTATCAAGATCACCTTTTTAGCTGAAGCTAACTGTTGCTCTGACCATATTCGTTTGCCGTTAGTAATGACATCAAATTTATCCATAATGACTTTGACCTCGTGCTGTACCAGCCAAGCGGCTATCTTCATTGCTGTATTTGTGTCACTCTCGTTGTCAGAGTAATAAGAAATATAATCGGTCCCACGTTTTCTATTCAATGTCTCTGAATTAAACAAAAAAAAAGGACAATCAAAACCGGGGTAGACCATTCAAAGCAACGAACTAAACTTGTGCTTGATTTAATGATATTTAATGATAGCTTCAGCCACTACATTAGAAATAAGCAGAGCCACAGTAACCCCGATTACGGCGATCCCATAATCGAAACTTCATTACAAACACAAAATTCATCTAATTAAACTGCTAGTTACATGATTGAATAAAACATTTATGTGCTGGTTACTGAACAGCAGTTTGGAGAAGTATCAAGACGCCTAGCCTTTCTGCATTTGATGCAAACGGATTTCCTAGTACGCAGGATCATCACAATTATAAACATTTAACAAAGCATTTTTATAGTAAACTTAAGACCTGATTTGAAAGCGTGTAAACCAGTGTTACCATGACGAAGTTTTTTAGTTAAAATGTTCCAAGCCTTAGAAGCTCTTATGAAAAAAGATGTCTGGAAAGTAACAGTTTTAGCAAGATACGAGTTTAATAGTATCGACTGACGAGCTTCTAGTATTTCCAGGCAGTGCTAATGATGGACGAGCATATGCATCAATTGAAGCTTCTAGCTATAATGACAGTATTTTTAGAAATAGTGAGTGATAAGTCCTATATACTAATTTTTTAATAGATATATTAATCAGTGGAATTCTTTACCTAACGAGGTTATAACATCACCTAGTTTGGATTCTTTCAAAAGATCTCTTTGGAATTACTGTATTTATGTCAGAATATACTGAATTAGCCTGCTTTTTTCTTCTTTTTACACCAACATGCTTTTGTCAATATTTCAGCCATCCAGCCATCCAACCATCCAACCATCCAACCATCCAACCATCCAACCATCCAATCATCCAACCATCCAACCATCCAACCAACCATCCAGCCATTCAACCATCCAACCCTCCATCCATCCAACCATCCAACCATCCAGCCATTCAACCATCCAATCATCCAACCATCCAACCATCCAACCCTTCAACCATCCAACCAACCCTCCAACCCTCCAACCATTCAACCCTTCAACCATCCAACCATCCAACCAACCCTTCAACCATTCAACCATCCAACCATCCAACCAACCATTCAACCATCCAACCATCAAATTATTAAACTATAAGACTTAGATTAAAGGAATAAAGGTAAACAAATAAGGCGTTTTTTTCTGTATACCTTTCACATAAGTTATCTTGCTTTCAGAATCAGAAAGCCTACTTCCAATCTTTATCCAACGATAAGCCATAAGAATGACAACAATAACAACTACGAGAACAGCAACAACAATTATGGCAACAAACCACGATGACACAGTGTTCTTCTTTACTGATTCTAAAATCGCAATGGTGTAAATTCAATATTAATTTAAAGAATTTATGAAGTAACATCGTTGGTATTTTTTTGTTTCACTCAACAGAGGAGCGTGGCAAGAACATTCACAAAAATTTCAACAGAATCTGACGTATATAATCTTCAAGCTATGAACTCTATAAAAATAGCCATGGCTAGTTAAAGTGCCAATGCAGCGAAATTTCACCCCAGTTTTTTTATGATTACATTTGAAAGAACACTTAAAATGACAACGTAACATCTTTCGTAGAATTTCGTTTCCTTGCTTCATTCGTGAGATATTCAGGTTTGTTTGATATGCAAATGTCATACTTATGACATCACACTGCATAATGACTTTTTGAAATGGCATCAATTTTAGAATAGTCCAAGTATTTTACACCCAGCAACACACGTTTAGTGATAGTATGGCTACATACATGCAAGTGCAAATTTTTATTAAGTACTTTCGATAAACACTCTCAAAGAAAATCATACTTTTCTAAAAAGTCATGGGTGAAATTTCGCTGCATTGGCACTTTAATTTCTGGAGAAATTTGGGTTCTCAAGTAATACTGAATGTCTCGTGACGTACACGGATAGATAATTATACGCAAGAACAATAGATTTGAACATTAATGGTCCATCTGCGTACGTTATAAGGCATTGTCAGAGTTGGAAAAAAGCTGCGGGTATGCGGGTACCACCCGGAGGAAGGTTTACTTTAGTGAGGAAGGTTTAAAGTGAAAACACGTACAATTGATCAAGCAAGGTGTCGAGAAGAAATGTGATTTGCAGCAAAACATTGGCTAACCAACAATTATGCAGCACTGGCAGTGGCAGCAGTTACATGTGTGAGACATATACGCTGATGTCTGTATCTTCGCAGCAGTCGAGGGTAGTTGGCAGGCTATTAGTCAGCAGCGGTCAGTTATTAGTAGCTATTGTAGTATGCCAAAGCTTACCTAGGAAAACCTAGAAAACCAACGTACTGCAAAAGTCACGCAGTATTTATGAACGTTGCAAAACACAAAATTCTCGCTATATATTTTGAGGAAGGTTATCTAAACTTAAAAACCCATCCGGAGGAAGGTTGAATACTTTTTCCAACTCTGGGCATTGTTACCGAGAACCCAAATTTTTCCCCAAAACGAGCTACCCATGGCAAACTTTGATAGTTAATAGCGTGAAGACTATAATTATACGCCAGCTTCCCTTGAAATTTTCAGTGAGTGATCCTGCCATGCTCATCTTGAAACAACAAAAATACGGATGAATTTTTCACTGTATGGAGACTTTAAGAAGGCAAGCGAATACATGTAACCAAAGCTTGGTAATCAGAGTAATTCTAAAACAAGATTAGACAGGGTATATATTTATATTTTATTAGAGGTTACAAAAACGTCCAGTAGTTACTGTAAATTTATAGATTGGCGGAAACGTAAAATCGTATACCTGATTTAGTTTCGTCTTGTTTCAAGGAAGTTCTGGTCAGTGTGGTCACCGTGTTTGGTCTCGTAGTTATGTTCAGAAGGAAACCTTGAATATTGTGGCAATAAATCGTATAAAACATTTACAATAAATCGTTTACAATAAAATTGTTGGCCTTTCATTCTAAAGTTATATCTATATTCTCCGGTTTCTTAATTGCAAAAAAGCAAACTTTCATTTAAAATACAGTGGAACCTCTAATTAGCGGACACCGACGGGAACGTTTCACACCGTCCGTTAAATACGTTCTACCTTTGGCAAATGGTTGAACAACGAAATATTTTTTAGATTGGAGCAACCTTTATTGCTTTAATAGAGCTTTTTGTTTTCAAAATGGTAATGAGATGACGCCAAAGTAGTCATCATTATCTATACAATTATTTGCAGAAGTGACATGACCCACTTCTTCCATTAATGGTGTGTTTGAACAACATTTTTCCACAAAAATTCTCAGGTAGTTTATCTTGCCAAAAAGAGAAAGAAAGCCAAAATGCCTACATAGACGTCATCTCATTACCATACTAGAAATGCGAATCGCCAAAAAACATCGAAGAATAGCTCCAATCAAAAAAGTATTTCACTGAACAACTGTTTGCTCTATGTAGAACGTATTTAGATGATCAAAAATTTGAGTTATATGCACTTTAATTAGAGATGTCTGCTGGATGGAGGTTGTGGAAATATAGTAATGTATCGTTTGGAAACATCACCAAGCTGTCCGTTAATTAGAGGTGTACGCTGGATGCACATAAAAGAATATCACATGTAACCAAAACTAATTCTAGTAATTCTAAAAGAAGATTAGACCAGTGCTGTGAGTAACTTCGTTACAAGTAACTAGTTACAGTAACTAGTTACATTTTTAAGTAACTGTAACTGAAACTAGTTACTTTTTCTGAAGAAGTAACTGTAACTATAACTAGTTACTTTTTGAAGAAGTAACTATAACTAGTTACTTTTTTAAAGAACTGTAACTAGTTACAATGTTTGGTTCAAAAATGTGAATAGTATAGTTACTGATATTCAGTTGAGGATGTCATTCCGTCTTGATAAAAATGGTTTTGTTAGTAATAATAACCTCATTATGTACACATTTGACTATTTCTGCTTAGTGACAACTATATTTAGGCGTTTTGCTGTAAAAACATAATTATGGTACTGGCATCTAAAAACCAGTAATTTCTTTGTTCATTCTAGTAACACGGACAAAGGAATGCAACTTTGTAACTAGTTACAAAATTTTTGAAGTAACTTCGTAACTGTAACTAGTTACTTTCTTTTCATTGTAACTTTTATCGGTAACTAGTTACTTTTCTAACGATGTAACTGTAACTAGTTACAAAAATTATGTAACTTTTACAGCACTGGATCAGACAGGGTACATATTTCTATTTTATTAGAGGTTACAAAAACATCCAGTAGTTACTGTACATTTATAGATTGGCGGAAAAGTAAAATCGTATACCTGATTTAGTTTCGTTTTGTTTCGAGGAAGTTGTCGTCACCGTGTTTGGTCTCGTAGTCATGGCTATTAAACATTCAGAAGAAAACCTTGAATAGTTTGGCAATAAATCGTATAAAACATTTACAATAAAACATTTACAATAAAACATTTAAAAAACTTTTGTAAAAAAGCAAACTTTCATTTAAAATATAGAAGTTAAACACAGCATGTCATAACAAAACTCGCTTTTTAACCGACGTAATATAGGAAACCCAGGCAAGCATGCATATAAGTTCAAGACCGGCCTCGTGTAAACAAAACCCAGAATGCAAGATTCAGTCCGGCCTGAGTTCGGGCATAGTCAATCGAGATATGGTCTGGAAACTCGGCAAACTTCAAAGCGCCTATAATGAGCTGTGATTTTATGTTGAACCGTACCTTACACCGTGCACATCCTTTGTTTTAGGTTTATTAATATTCAAATAGCACGGTTGAGTGATTGAACTGAAACGTTGCTATTGGACAATTCATTCATTATACTAAAATACAATGTGTTCAGTGACCGTGCACCGTGCACAAAAATGCATAAAGGCGAACAAAAAGATAGACCAAAGACTTTAGCTGAGTTTCCAGACCATATCTCGATTGACTATGGTTCGGGCCGGTCTCATGTAAACACCCCCTAACACAAGTTTGATATTAATTCAAATTCCAAAAATATATTAAAGTGTTGCATGTTACACACGCGGGGGACAATTTTTTTAGCGCGAACAACGAATTTAGCGCGACTCAAAACTTGTTAAAGAATGGAGGCGACGAAAAGTGGAGGATTAGTTTTCACCTTGGTTTTCACGCACAAACAATGGTTATGTTTCGCTTTTTAAAAAAAAATAAATTCGGGGAAAAAAAACATACACAAGTTAGTTTCTACTAAAACAATTCGATTATTTGCTATCAATTTCTATGAGATGATTTCATAGAAATTTCGATTGTTAAATAGCGATGTGAATTAGCTAGTAGGTATAGATAACGATATAATGGGATCCAAAGCGTTATATATTCTTTACTAGCAAGCATGATAAGCGAGTTTCTGCTCCCCCAATTTGTCTTGGGTCTACCGAGGTAAATATCATCCTTGCGTCTTGTGTCATAAGTATGATTACAAATAGTCATTTCGAAATCAAAATCTATTAAATTATTTTTACACTTGAAGATCGCAAGAAGGGCCTTCGCCCGAAACGTTAGACTACTACGTTCTCTGTTTCGGCAGTATATCTAACCTTACTATATTTCGATAGTGATTACATACATAGACGCAGTAGACGAGTGTATGTTATAGTCAAATTAAGACTCAAAGATATAACAAGTGTCTGGTTACCTGTTGGTACCGGAAAGGAGCGAAAGCTATAACTTTCACTTGTACTCCGCCTTGGAAGAGGAAACACCTTAAATAATATACATGCAAATATATATTGGCGAATTGAAGTAACAAGCAAGCATAACAAGCAAGCAAGCAAGCAAGCAAGCAAGCAAGCAAGCAAGCCAGCAAGCAAGCAAGCAAGCAAGCAAGCAAGCAAGCCAGCCAGCAAGCAAGCAAGCAAGCAAGCAAGCAAGCAAGCAAGCAAGCCAGCAAGCCAGCAAGCCAGCAAGCAAGCAAGCAAGCCAGCCAGCCAGCCAACAAACAAACAAACAAACAAACAAACAAACAAACAAACAAACAAACAAACAAACAAACAAACAAACAAACTAATAAAAAACAAACAAACAAACAAACAAACAAACAAATTAATAAAAAACAAACAAACAAACAAGCACAGCTTACAAAGTTACTGTCTCATTTTATTCACTGTTATAGACCCTATTAATAAGTATAGAATACAAAATTTTCACCATTAAGGTCAATTAAATTTTCTTTTGAATTCTTTTCAATCTCGTTTATTGTTTTAGCTTTTGTTTGTTTTCAATAGAATTCAAAGGACTGAAAATGACGGCAATGGTGAAAATGACGTACTCTGCGTTTATTAGAAGGGTCTATAGCTTCATTGTAATATTCTAGCCAAAAATAGCAGATTTCGGATACAAATTGTCAAAACTTATAAATGCTAGTATATATATAGACACGGCTGTAAACTTATAGAAGGGAATATTATTTTAACGAATAATATAGTATGTCCGTCACCTACCACAACATAAAGTTCATTATATTCATTTTTCCACCCTTTAGAAGCATCGAGCGTATATGTCGTTGTATTCTATATAAATGTTACACAAACTCTTAGTTGAATTTGTTTTTATAATATTACGAAGATTGATTAATTAAAACTATTATCAGAGCCACAATTTGATTATATATATATATATATATATATATATATATATATATATATATATATATATATATATATAAATAACAAATAGATTCCATTTTGCCGTTGTCTGTTCAGTTATAGATGCACAGATGACGTCACAACGTTGGTAAGGTCACTGATGTTCTTACCACGTTGTGACGTCTTCTGTGCATCTATAACTGAACAGACAACGGAAAAATGGAATCTATTTGTTTTATACAATGAAAAAAAGAAGAAAAAACGTTTGATAAGGTTCATTGAATATTCCCGCCGAATTTTCGGGGCATTGGAAAAGGTGAAACACGCCATCTGACGTGATCCATGATCTATACAAAACGAGGAATATCATTGGTTCGTGACATTGCAGTGACGATTTTCATTGGATCACAGGAATAGGAACAAGTGTGACGAAACCCGTGCATCTGTCCTGTAATAGATCATGGCTCTCGACCAATGAAAACGTACAAGACATTTTGGTTATTGTATATATATATATATATATATATATATATATATATATATATATATATATATATATATATATATATATATATATAGCGTTGATTATTATTTGCTGTTCAATTCCGTGGTTATTAACGTCATTGCTGAACAGGGACGTAGCCAGGGGGGAGCCGTGGGAGCCGTGGCACCCCCCCTTTTAGATATAAAATGACAGACATCAGTAACTACGAAACTGATGCAATATGAATTATGTCTGGAAATGAACTGTAAAGAGTGTATTCAATCTACTGAGTGTATGCGTTTTGAGTATCTATGTGACGTTTGCGTGTTTTGAGTATTTTATATGACGTTTTTTAACCTTTAGAGTCGGTAAAATCTTCCTCCAAAAGTCAGGAAATGGCATTTCATGATCAGCGACTCTCGATTTCAAAATTCTCTGGGGGAGCGTGCCCCCGGACGTACCCCCCTAAAACTTTCTTTTGATTTCGGCTCCCCCCCCCTTTCAAAATCCTGGCTACGTCGATCCCTATTATTAACAAACTTTCATGGCCAGATCGAGTAATATACATCAGACTTACTAAAAGTTTGGTGCCGCACTGCCAGCTAGAAGAAGTTAAAGAAAATACTTGCAAACCAAACATTCTGACGAATTGAGAGCGCTTTACCGAAATGACCCTGTAAACCTTAAAGACCCGCACAGACGACCAAGTTTTTCTTGACAAGTTCCTTGGTAGCTTTCCTTGCTCGTGTGTACGATGAACAAGGTTTTTCCTACAAATTTCCTTGACAAGTTATAATTGCTCGTGTGTACGGTTGGACAAGTTTTCCTTGACGACAATGATCACGTAATGAGCTTCGGAGATGAGTGCCCAGTGACAAGTTTTGCTTGATGACTATACACACGAACAATTTTTCTTGTTCAAAAGCTGGCATGACCAGCTTTTGAACAAGGCTCCTTGTCAAGGAAAAACTTGTCAATTTGTGTCGTATACACACGAACAAATAAAACTTGTCAAGGGAAAACTTGTCAAGGGAAACTTGGTCGTCAGTGCGGGGCTTTACAAAGACCTAAAAGTGGTTCTTTGATGAAAATATTGTTGGCAATGTTTCTGCATAACCCTAAAGATGTTATGGTATTTTGTAATCAGTGCAAAGTTTCATTTCAAAATTCTCAAAAACGAAGTTGTATTTTACGTGCGAAGTTTGTATTTTGGAGCGTCGCCATTAAATTGGCCGTGTTTGCATGAAAAGAGTGAGTTGAGGAGAACTTTGACGTCATAGACTCAACAAAAATAAAAGATCGTTGTTGTTGTCAACAAAAGGGTCATTGTTCTTATTGAGTCTGTGACGTCATAAGCTTCCTCATTCTTCTCAAGCCCCGGGCAATTTAATGGCGGCGCTCCAAAATACAAACTTCACACGTAAAATATCACCTTTTCTTCAACGAGTTTTGAAATAAAATTTTACACGATTACCAACTACCATAACATCTTTAGGATTATGCGAAAACATTGCCAACAATATTTTCATCAACCACTTTAAACCGCCGTTGTTATCAGTAAATGTATCAAAATTGTAAAATGCCCAAACCTCGTTCATAATTTCATCACAATACTGATCCGCTAATAAGGCATGAATTCTATACCATCTAACGCGATACCCAATGCACTTGCTTTTGCTTTCTGCAAAAGAGAAAATAATTACGACAGTTAATGCGTTAGAGTATCCCCTGAGATTTAGAGGACAAAGACACAGTGGCCATGGTTGGTAAGTACCTACCAACCAACATAGCCATAACAACAACAACAACAACAACAACAACAACAACAACAACAACAACAACAACAACAACGTTCCTTGTAAAAAATAGCTTTTCCCCCGAATAGTTGGGTTTTTTTATAATAGGTTTTTAGTTGCTAAAACTAGTATCTCTTTGTGTTGTAAAATATCTGTTTTGTCTTAGGAGCGCAGCTTTTATATGGGAATTCAGTTTCCCCCTGCTGCGATCCCGCCATCCAATTATTTCCGTTATTTTGTTATGACTTATGTAAATATTGTAATATCTTATTGTTGTTATGTAAATAGAGAATAATACATGGATGCTTGGAAATATGACATTTATTTCGAGTGTTGCCCAGGATATCTCACGAGTGAGCGAAGCGAACGAGTGACATATCCTGTTCAACACAAGAAATAAATTTCATATTTCCAAGCATCCATGTATTGTTCTGTTTATTATATTAAAAAATTGTCCTATTGCCTTGCAAAAATTGCATTAAACTATAATGCTGATTCAGCGATAATCGTCACATGTGCGATTATCATAAATAATCGCACATGTGAGATTATCACTTTTATTAGTGGCGGAAAAATCAATAAAACACTCTATTTTATATAATAAATAGTGTTATGTTATTTGAATGTATGGATTGGCAAAGTGATATTAATCCTTAAACCTTAAACCAATAATAATGATAATAATAATAATAATAATAATGAAGATAGTTACAAACTATTAAAAAGACATCTATTAATAAAAACAGATTTGAAACGACTGGTGTTTACTCTTGGTGAACATTACAAATACGTAATAAAATTACATAAACAATTAAAGTGTCACTAAAAACCCCAAAAAGTTTTTTGCACGAATAAACATCGCCAATCCAAATGATGAAGAATGTAATATAAATTAACTAAATTGGTAAAATCTTCTTGATTTAAGAATCGATTGAAGTGGCGATAATGACGGGCACGACGGAGCACTTGGGAGACTGCGTCGAGAAGGGTTTGTGACGTAATACCAGGAATTCTATATTTTTTTTACTGTAAAGTAAATAGGAAAGAACGTACCCAGGTTGCGTTTATAGCCAGTTTGGCGATATTTTTCATTTTAATTCTTTTATTATAGTTCCAGTGTACTACACTTTATAGATTTTTGAAGACGAATTCCTGGTATTACGTCATACGCATCCTATACCCATTCCCCTCACTGCTCCGCCATGGGACAAACAGATGCGAAATTTTGCAAGTTTGAAGGGGCTTAAAAAATGAAAGAAGTGTTCAATAACAGAAAAGATATGTTAGAAAAAAAAGGCTATTTTAAAGGGCTATTTGAATCCCGAGAAAAATTTTTTTTGGGTTAGTGGCACTTTAAAGTAGTAAAGCCTTTTTGCCATATTTGGCACGCTTAACAAAATTATTAATAGACGTACTGTCCATATGACGCTTCCAGTGTACGTTAGCGATCCACGCGTTGTCTATTCTGGTAAAGCTGACGTTTATACTGATTCCTTGCCCCTTTATTTCGTATCCATTTGGATCGACTGGAGAATCTTTTGGACAACCAACTGAAAATCGAGGATATTAGTCCGTAAGTTATAACCAATTTAACAGGCGCAGTAAGTCAAAATTAAATTTTTTTTTGTATATACCCAACACAAAACAACTAATTTTATCAAGAAATTCAAGGGAAATTAATATTTAATCAAAATTGACCCCTCCCTTGCGACATTCGTAGATTTCCAGCCGTATCTCGGGCCCCTGTACTTTACTTCGCCCAAAATCACGGCTGGACTCGTGAGCTTGTTCATTGTCGATTTTCACGAATCACAAACGTGCTTGCACATTTTCAACAGCATGTATTATTGGGATGATTAAGATTATTGCATGAATTACCCAGTTAGTTCAAAATGGCGATCAAAAGAGTGCTGATGAGTCAGAGTCGGACTGGCCCTATGTGCCATTGTGCCAATGGTACATGCGCGCCCTTAGAATGCCGTTAATGCGCCCCTTTCCTGTTGTATAATATTATATTTGATATGTAGTGCAATTCCTATTTAAAAACCCCATTTTGGATTTATAGTCGTTTTACGTTTAAATCAGTATGGTACAGCTAATAGTATATTACGATTAAATAATATTTTAGTACGCTTCACGCAGCTGACAGCCTGACATGAAGTAGTCACCTAATTAATGGTACACACAATGCGAGTTGATTTGTCCATGTATGACGACATGTCCTCATGATGTATGCCTTGCATGTTATGGTGTATTCCTATTAAAATGAGTATATTTGAATATTTTGTTTGGTATTTTATATCCTTCAAAACTCTTTCAAACCCCCCTTAAAATGCAGGAAATGCTCTTTCAGAGACACTAAAATTAACTGACGGCGCCCCTCTCCCTAATGGCACCGCCCCTAATACGAAGCAAGTCCGATTCTGTGATGAGTGAGGCATGCGATGGCATTTTAGAAACGTTTACGATTGATTGTCTAAAAGAATTTACATCAGCAAGCTCTAGAGAAATTGGTTAATGGCCAATATATTTTCGTCATTCAGCCTACAGGATCGTGGAAGTCACTTATATTTCAGTCAGCTTCTATGATGGTTTTTGATATTGTGAAATTAATTCATGCAAAGACACACACACGTCACAGACACGTTCTGTGGCTCATGCGTCCATACCGGGACCCGAGATACCGCTGGAAATCGAGCCTATACCCTTCGGTTCGCGTCTGTATGATCAGACGAAGATCGGCTGCTCATATTTGATTTGATTTTGATTTTTGATTTAATAACTTTATTGCCTATAGCAACTGGTGGTCAAACAGAGCGAAATGCCCCAATTGAACATGACTACCATGATGTAAGTGTTGGTTTTGCGGAGGGAGGAAAACCGGAGAACCCGACGAAAAACCCTCGAAGCACAGGAGAGATCAACTACAACTCTACTCACATTAGTTTCCAGCTCAACAACGGGGTCATTCCCAAGCGGTCACCCATCCAAGTACTAACCCCGTCTAACCGGGCTTAACTTTTGGTGAGAGGCCGCACTAATAGCACACGCCACCCGTGCTCCCCACATATTTTATTACATAAAATAACATCAGACATACCATATGACCTTTGTTTAGTTGTTGGTGGAGGATATGTTGCCTAAATAAAATATTTTTATTATTATTTCCCACTATTTTTAAATCGCGGATATGCGTAGCATTACCCTCAGCGGCGGATTAAGGGCGGGGCCACCGGGGCCTGGGCCCCGGGCCCCGGGCCCCCCACATTTGGGGCCCCCCACATTTTGGAGTATTTTATTTAACAACCCAATTAATACTAAGTTACTAACATTTTAACATAAGTCATTTGTTATTTCCCCTTTTCTCTCATATATAAAGGGTTCTTTGGTGAACACCAGTGATTCAGTGTCTTTATTTTATTATATTGTAATTTGTAAGACCGATTGGAATTGGAAAAGGGCCCCCACAAAAATGTGGCCCCTGGCCCCCCACAGTCTTAGTCCGGCCCTGATTACCCTGCAAGCCATGGGAATCCCCCGAGTTCCCGACCTACGCTGGCTAACTTGTTGATCTTAAAGGTGATGTACAGTCCGTTTTGCGCATGTACGAAACTAATGTTTACATCTTTATTTACAAAAATAATACTGATACCTTATTCAAGATTGTAAGCTTTTCTTGGTTCCCATTCATTACTTGTACCCAAAACAAAACATTTCCAGGAGAAATAGAAGAAATCCGAGGAGATAACCTCGCCGAATCGCTTGGTTTTCTGCCATGTTGTTCCTAACGGTTTACATTTTGCTGAGTACTTCATGTAATTATCTACGAATGTTATGTTTTGGGGACCACATTGCGATCATGCGCAGAACGGACTGTACATACGTCACCTTTAAATTTATATGAATATTTTGCACAACTTATCATAAAGCAATAAAATCGAAGTGATTCTGAACAATATTTTCGAAGTGATATTCTATTTACTTTACAACGTATCTTATCAAATTCATTAAAAATTCATGAAGAAAATTCAAAAGAAATGAATATTTAATCAATATCTGTAAATCGCATACAGATTCGTCCTGATTTACATTAACTTTTCCCTCAATTTACTTAGCTAAAATCACTCCAACTGGAAAAACAGTTTGAAAACATGGCTATTTAGATGCGTCCATTTGATAAGTACGATAAAGCTTTCGCAGCCGATCTGTATCTGATTTACACGGCTCACTTGCAGCTCACCTTGTAAATCCAGTGAACTATGTATAAAGACTGGAACGATACCTCCATAAGGTCGGCCCTATGATTGGATGAAGCCAAACTTCCGGCTGCTGGGGGCAACACATGAACGTCTGACCAACGTCCAAGGAGCGGTAGAAAACAGACAATGGCCCAGCGAGAATTTTTTATTTTTTTGTAGTTGAACTTCATTTGAATTGATATAACGAAGTCAGTATGTATTAGAATCATTGTCCTTTCTGTCTGAGGTATGTTTGTTGGCAAAAATAGATTGAAGCAGGAAATATATTGTCAAACGAAAGCAAAATTTTGCTTCGATTGATGGAAAATCCTGACGAAAATTCAGGTTATATTTAGTATTTATTCGTCTTTATTTTATGAATTCTTGCGACTCTGTCAATCGGTGCCTTTGCTCTTATGAATAGTCTCCTCATACCTTTTGAATCATTGTAAGACCACGTATATTTTCGGTTCGTATTTCTGTGTTTTGTTCGATTTTTTGACTGTTCAGAAAATTTAATATTTATGGTATTTAATCATCATGTCAGCATCCATTTGCTCGACAGATTATAGCCACTAGATTTCAGTAGGCCTTAGCCCTGATTAATGCTATCTTTATTTGATTCAAGATAGTTCATAGACTTTTTTGACACCTCAACACTTGGAGCTGCCCTACAAAAAATCAAGAGATCCGCGCGGTTTCGGACTCAAAATGTGTTTTTTTGTCAAATATCCAAGCTACGTTTTTGCTGCTAAAAGCCTTTAGAGGAAGTATATATTACTGTAGCATGTTTGCATTTCTTTGTAATTGGTTCATAACAAAATATAACTTAAAAATAAAGATTTTCTTGCATATAAAGAGGACTGGGGCCGCCCTGCATGTCAGCCTCCATGACGGCTTCAAAATTTGGTTTGTAGGTATCGTTCCAGTCCTTATATAGAGTTCACTGTGTAAATCAGATACAGATCGCTGCTCATGCTTTATTTATTACATAAAGCGTTCTCGTTGCTACAGAAGCTGCATTAAAAAGGCTTTCTTTGTCATTTTTTTTACCTTATTTTACATGTAGATGTAAAAACAAATGGCCAAAATCGCTTAAAGTGCCTATGTCATCCCCAGGGACTTTACACACTTATACTAATTGGAACATTCTGAGAAGATTTGTAATATATCTTCTCAGGCGCAAATTTCATCTTCATGGATTTTTTTGCCGTTAAATTTGACGGAAGTGACGTCAAAAGAGGAATCTGTAAAGTGGTTTTCATATAGACAAATTCCTCTTTCGACATCACTTCCGTCAACTTTAACGGCAAAAAAATCCATGAAGATGAAATTTGCGCCTGAGAAGATATATTACAAATCTTCTCAGAATGTTCCAATTAGTATAAATATGCAAAGTCCCTGAGGATGACATAGGAACTTTAAAAAGTAAATTAACATTTTTTCAACTTTTGAAATAAGGTTCAAATATGAATATTTAGCACAAATACATTCTTTATACGTACGTTTTTTCTTTGTGTTACACATTATTAAATATTTGAATAACTGTGATAATAGTGTTGCTCTTAGTTATTTTTTATATACCAATGTACCCTTACACAACTATAGATTTCTATTTACCTTGGAATCCTGCATGGTTGGTGTTGTGGAAACGTTGCTTGGTAAAGATGCATTAACGTCCCTTTTACTGCGTAAAACTAAAACAAACAACACAAGCTTTTGTTACAGCACATGCATGTTACTATGGCACAGTATATACATTATAACATATATGTTGGAGTACATATGGGGAGCACGGGTGGCGTGTGCTGTTAGGGCGCTGCCTCTCACCGATAGTTAAGCCCGGTTGAGTAGAGTTTAGTTGGTCTCTCCTGTGCTTCGAGGGTTTTTCGCAGGATTCTGCGGTTTTCCTCCCTCCGTAAAATCAACACGTTAGGTCTTAGCTTATGTCGTGCACTTTTAACACGAGCCCCTGGCTCGGATGATTGGGCGACCACATCCTGTGCTTACGACGTTAAATAAATCATTACTCAATTACTCATATAACAGCGTTTCTGATTGGCTACCGTGCGTGCTTCATAACTCGACGGAAGCATGGTTATTTCAAACGTAATGAGAAACTCATTTTTAATCAGCGAAATAAATATTGTTTTCCGTTCTTTTGTGTCTGATTCTCTGTTATAAAAGAAATGGTTCATGGTTTGGCGTGCCCATCGAGTTATGGATGCACTTGGGAAGTTGGAGAGCACTCGGAAAAATCTATGCTACGGCTATACGCCTCGACCAACTCTTACGTTTTTTCCTGCTCTCCGAAGTTCCCGCGTGCATCCATTACTCGATGGAGCACACTAAACCATAATCCATTGTTTAAAGTGCACAAGAAACGAAAATTAAGTTTGTTTTACTTGAAAGAACACTTAAAATGACAATATAATATATTTTGTAGATTTTCGTTTCCTTGCTTCGTTTTTGAGATATTTCAGTTTGTTTGATATGCAAATTTGACTTATAAGATAACTTTACGTCACAGTTTGCATAATGAGTTATCGCAAAGTGTTCTATATCTTTGTTATTATTGAACAAAAGCACTTGGCGAATTAGGAACCATGTGCGAGTGTTTCTCCTACAACAGAGTCTGTAAATTTTAAGTGCTTTTGTTTGACAATAACAAAGATATATAATGTTTTGCGATAAGTCATTATGCAAAGAGTGACGTAAAGTTATCTTATAAGTTAAATTTGCATATCAAACAAACTAAAATATCTCAAAAACGAAGCAACGAAACCAAAAACTGCAAAATATGTTACTCTGTCATTTTAAAGTGCCTCTATGGCCTGTGGGGTCTTTACATATTTAAATAACTTAGGTTAAAAGAAAATGTTTCCCGAAATTTTTTCTCAAAAATATTAAATGCTCGCCCATTAGCAGTGCTCCGAAGTTGGCCAAATCAGCCCAAATCGCGCCATTTTGAAAGTTAGACCGTTTTCTTGGGCCTGGGCTCTAATTGATAGATTTACGTCACATTTGCGTCACAGTCGGAACACCAACATTTCTTCCACCGAGTCTGAGTCAGACGAACCATCTTGGAACATATTGATGAATATATCTAAAGTTTTCATTGCTTAAATAAAGGTTTAAGAGACGCAATACCAAAAACACACTAAATAGTCAGAAGGTCGGTTCCGACCGTGACGTCACAGAGTAAACTCGCACCATGTCCCTAATGCACGGTCACAGTTATAGAGGTACCAACTTTGAAGCGCTGTTAATGGGCGGGGATTTAATATTTTTGAGAAAAAATTTCGGGAAACATTTTCTTTTAACCTAAGTTATTTAAATATGTAAAGATCCCACAGGCCATAGAGGCACTTTAAGTGTTCTTTTAAATAAAACAAACTTAATTTTCGTTTCATTGGCACTTTAACGGGTTAACCATTGCTAAAAGATATACACGTAAATATCATATATACATACAAAAATTCAAGTTTGGTTGCTTTGCTAGGCTAGCGCAGTAAAAAAATCACATTCAGTTCAATACAATATACCTTCACCATTACTTCGTCTAATCTGGCACAGTTTTAAACGTTGTCTTGTTGACTAGAAAATTGGATTGAAATAATTTAGTAAAAAACGACAAGAAAAAAAATATTATCGCCAGTTTTTGTCTTAAGTTTGATTATATAACTGTTACGCATATAGTACGTAAAACCTCTGCTGCTCATTTAATTGGTGCAAGATGGTCTAATGCCTCGAAACGGACTCGTCTTTTTTGGCTCCTAAATGGTTTGCCATTTGATGCAGTTCCTTTTCACGTTAATATGCAGTTTGTATTAAGTGTCCAAAATTTTATAATTGATTCGCATCGTTTTACAAATTAATTGCATTGGTCCATCTTTGCGCTTTGTTGTCATCTTGTCCGCTTGCTCATGTTAAAAATTTGTAAAATGGCGAAAGCTCCCTCGATAAGCCATATAGCTTTTGGAGCAATCGTCGTAACCAAAATATTGTATAAATAAAAAATGGTTCATACGTCGCATTAATTTAATTCAGATGAATTTAATTCATAGTTAGCTTCGTCGACCAGTCGACGTAAACTCGAATTCGTTTCATGCGACGAATTTAATTCAGTGACGAGCAAGGAAAATCCCGCTAGATCGCGCCAAAAACGTCCAATACGCATGCGAAGTAAACAAAACTCTGATCACGGGCTTAAAAAATACAGTAAAAACCCGCTAACAAGAACCTACATTTTACCAAATCAGCCTGGGATAGGTTCTTATATTCTTATATATTCTTATATAAATAAATTCTTAACTTCAGCCTGAAGTTCTTAATAGTGGTAGGTTCTTGTTAGCGGGATTTTACTGTATGTTACCATACTGTAATTTATGCATTTAATTCGATGCGACGATACAGCGACGTCTGAAACCAACACGCATTTCAGACGTTGTATCCGTCGTGACGGATACAACGTCTCAGACGAATTTAACTCTTCAGTCGAATTTAATTCGTTTCATACGTCGCACTACAGTCGCATTTAATTGATTGAGTTCAATTCGTCTGAATTAAATGCGACGTATTAACGAGGCCTATATACGTTTGTCTTAAGTTTGATTAACTGTTACGCATAAGTACGTAAAGACTAAAAAACCATACCCTTATAGGGCGGTACATACATGTACACCTTATATACGAGAGTACCTAACCTGAATGTCAGGCCTTTATTTGTTCCCGCCTTCCGCTAAACCCGGCAGCGCTGGCAGAGGTGCGGGCGAGCGAGAAGGCCTTCTCGTTCGCCCGCACCTCTGCCCGCGCTGCCTGGTTTAGCGGAAGGCGGGAACAAATAAAGGCCGACAATCAGGTTAGAGAGTACCCGACTCGAGTTGACAAGTTAAATGAACTACTCCCCTCCCCCCCCCCCCCCCCCCCCCCCCCCCCCCCCTCTTCGGGCATTGCTACCACAATATTAATCGGATGGTTTTCTTATCTGAGTATACGTTATAAAATCGATACAATATATATTTAGATCCTATACTACATTTAAACTGCTTGAAAATTCAGCTTACCTTATTGCTGATAAAGTCACACAAGTAGTCGCCATATCGACTCCACGATAGCTTCTGGCTTTCGTCGTCTCGTGTGTCACAAAGCACAAATAAACTTGCTAAGAGAAGCGTAAGCAACATTTGATTGGATATCACCTAACGAATTACGAAATGAAGAAGATGACCGTGAATTGAAAGACTTGCTAATAAGAAAACAAGTGTTAGGGTCGGGAGAACGCAATGAAAATCCTGACAGTGGAATAACAGTAGCGTGCTGCGTAGAGAAACAATGTCGCGTCACTGTGTGATTGCATAACTTATAGATATGCATATTTAATTATAAATAGTACTTGATATAATGATACATTCACTCCAGTTACATAGTTTAATTAGTACAACTGAATATTTAAAAAGGTAAGGGCAATTTTTTAGCAAACTAAAAGGGATTTATGGGATTTTTTTAAAAGAGTGAACATATTTACAAAAACATAATCTGAGACATTTTAAATGTTATTGTGTCACTTCCGCTAGTGTACACGAGGATGACAGCGGGATACTTTCAATCAAGCGAATGTCGATTATATGCAATAAGAAACACTTCCAAAATGTACTCGTGATAGAAATGTATTTCAGTTTATAAATACAAAGTACACATTTCCCCCAAAATATTCCACAATTCACTTAAGAGTCTTAAAATAAATCCCAACTTTGACAATATTTTGTGGGAAATAGTCGAACTCTCGCATATTTAATATAAATGTCAAACATGGACCGGAACTCTGAGCCTACTCCCACGTAACTGTTTATACAAGCGCTTTAATGTGCCAGGTGTGCGAATCCGATCCGAATCCGATCCGATCGGATTCGGACTAAACTTTTATCGTTCGGATCGGATTTTGTTCTTTTTTTCTCGGATCGGATCGAATCGGATTTTGCACAAAATTAACAAATTCACTAGTTGTATGCACATTGCACAACATATGAACGTTACTATTGCATAAGATTATTATTGTATAGTAGTTTTCTTAAATTTATTTGTTCATTGGTTTTCAATTATTGCAACATATATCCAGTGTTTTAATTTTTTCGGACCAGATCGGATTTGAGCAGCTGTTTTCGGATCGGATCGGATCGGACTACGATTTTTTTGGTTTCGGATCGGATCGGATTCGGATTGACAGTTTTGGCAAACCCTCGGATTATAAGGGGTCAATCCGATCCGACGCACTCCACTAGTACCTAGTATACATAGATAAAAAAGCTGTTTTTTATACACGATATTTCAATTCATCGTATATATGAGTTCGTATACCAGCTTTCCGTTAATCCTGTACTATATGTTTAAATAGTAGACGTTTTAATAATGTACACGTTCGAAGCAAATTAACAGTCAAAAATGTACGTTGGTCTCATAAAGTTTATATTAATTTTAATTTGTTTTAATTTATATTAGTATGTAATATTTCAAATCCGAGTTAGTGTTTTAGAAGTGGTTTCTAAATCCCCAGCCGGTTGCTTGATTTACGTCACATGATGTACTTACCTAGAAACCCAGTCTAAACCAGAGACCTAATTAATTCAAGTGGCAGGGCTTAGAAGGATGAGGGAAATTGAGGGGAAAACATATACATGTGTTGATTTAAAATTTCAATACTGTATTTAGAAATGTTTTCTAAATACAGTAAACGGTATTTAGAAAACATTTCTAACTGACAGTACGCTGTATTTAAAAATAATTTCCCAATACAGTTTTCTGTCGCTATAGAAACCAGTTCCAAATACAAGAGATTCTTTTACCTAACAGCGCTTCACAATATAAGCGACTACATGTGATACATATATTACAAGTAAAATAGACTAACAAGAAACCAAACTTACGTTGGTGCAATTTAAGTTATTCGACGACAGACAGAAACCTACGAAAAGCGCTAAAACAGTGATGTTGCTTGCAGACTGATTGAAGCAATGAAGTTTAAACGTCCATCTACCTTTCACAATATTATATACATATAAAAGTATACAAGACAGTCACCTCATGCTTTGTTTTCTCAGGTAATCCGTATCGATGATTAACATCTTCTGTCTTCTTTAGTTTGTAAAGCCTGGTTTCCATATAGCCGTATAAAGCGCCGGCGGCATGGCTGTGGCAAGGGGCAATGCCAAATGCCAAGTTTCTATTCAGCTCATATGTATTAACTCTTTGCTGTCCGAATTGGTCTTTAGTATTTTATTCTGGCTAACGCCAGACGATTTTATTCATCTCTGGGGAAGCCCTCGGACAGGAATGAGTTAAAACGTGTATAGCTTAATTGCTAATAGGGGGGATGGCACTAAAAGCTTCGTACACGCGACAAAATTTGTCTTTATCAGCTTTTTTCGACATATTAACAATTCACAAGTTCTGCTTGTTCATGTACACGGTTCATATTTTAAAGAACGAGACTTCGTGTGTCTTACCAGAACTGATAAATTACGCAATTACCACAACAAGTAAGCCTATGCTAGGCGAGCTAGCCCTTCTCATCACATGTAAACACAATAAAAATCATAGCGGGCTAGCTCGAGTACCCAAGACATGCAGTGACGGGCGTGTTAAACCTCTAACGTAGTTAACTAATCGGATTAGGCGACAGAAACTTCATTGTTTCCAGCAGTGAGTTTAGGTGTTGATATATAATGAATTAATGAATATGTAACTGACGATGAAATATGTAAGTTTCCTACTTTGGGTGAAGTTCTCACACAATGTTTTGATATATAAGATTGTACTTTGTTTTAATAAATCGTTCTCCACTCTGGCTTTGACTCTGGACGATGTGTTGTACTTCGGCACGTTACAAGTGTAACGTTTTACATTAATTTATTTCTCCTTACCTTAATAAACAACTAGAGGAGATCAGCTGCTGGTATATCTTATTCGCTCATATCAGTACAGACCATGAAAGTACATAGCATATCGCGATCTATATCACTCTTTGTAAAGAGTATACTGAGGTGTGTGTTTCATATTGATTTAAAACAGCTTTTAAACAAGCGTCTTTATACTCTTTATTATCTTTTCAATAAGTCTTTAGTTGTTTAGTTCCGCTCCATGTGATTTGAAGCCAATCATAATGATCTCACGTGATCAGCGGCCCGGTGGCGAGACAAATACGAAAAATTTGGATAGGAATTAGTGATGTGCGTCGGATCGGATTGACCCCTTGTAATCCGAGGGTTTGCCAAAACTGTCAATCCGAATCCGATCCGAAGCCAAAAAATCGTAGTCCGATCCGATCCGAAAACAGCTGCTCAAATCCGATCCGATCCGGTCCGGTCCGAGAAAATTAAAACACCGGGTATATGTTGCAATAATTGCGCAAACTTTCCAAAAAGGAAACCAATGAACAAATAAAATTAAGAAAACTACTATACAATAATAATCTTATGTAATAATAGCCTTCATATATTGTGCAACGTGCATACAACTAGTGAATTTGTTAATTTTGTGACAAAAACAATGACAAAAGTGAATCTGATGCGTGTTAAAAAGTGCAAAATCCGATTCGATCCGATCTGGGGAAAAAAAGAACAAAATCCGATCCGATCCGAGAAAAAAAGAACAAAATCCGATCCGATCCGAACGATAAAAGTTTAGTCCGAATCCGATCCGAATCCGATCGGAGCGGTTAAGACTCGTTCCTGAAGGACTGGGCACAGTCTAAGGTATAATTACCTTAGAGCATCTGGCTAGCATTCAGAAGGTTGCGGGTTCGAGTCTCGCTTAGAGCTCAGAGTTTTTCTGAGTATTACCAACTAACACAGCAAACAACTGACAATTATATTGAGATTTGTTTTATATGTAAATAACATCACTTAGACGTCACACTGCATAATGACTTGTTGGAAAATCTTGAATTTGAGATTATTTAACGAAATCACGTTTAACTGTCCATGCTTCTGTGTATCGCAGGACACTAAATACATGAATGGTTTCACGTGATTTGCTTGAATTATTGCAAGAATAGACATGTTTTCCCAACAAGTCACAGTACGGTGTGAGGTCCAGGTGATGTAATATTTGCATAACACACAAATCTCAATATCTAAAGAACGAAGTGAGATATGGAAGAGCTGCAAACGTCAATCTTTATAACTCCAAAAGTTCTTTTGAATAACAGAGTTTCTCCCAAACTTATTTTTCGCTGCATAAGCCCTTAATCACTGCATGCATGCGCTGTCTTAACTTTTTGCTTACCGGCATATCGTTCGTTTTAGAACGAAGCGGACTTCAGTATTTTACTCTGTCTAACGCGAAGCGATTTTACTTGTTAAGCGGAGAGCGCTTTATAATGATCTCGAATTTATCAAGACCTTTGACAGGATCAACTATATATATCGGTTAATTGTCCCAAAATAATCTGCATTGAATCATTGCGTCTTTGCTATATACTTTCAGTTAAAGATTAATTTAAAGATAGTATAAGATTAGATCGAGCAAAGTGAAAATGTGGTAAACTGCTGAGGTTTTTGGTCACGGAAAACTGACGTTTCAAGCAGAGCACTTCGTCAGAGTGACATGTGATGAAATGAAATCATGCAAGGGCGCGGCGGAACACTAGAAGGAACGAGGGCTAGGGAGGCTCAATTAGAGAGTTTTAAATTGACGTTTTTTCTTGATAACCGTAAACCGCAAACCCCTAGAAACCACGTGACCAACGTCCAGCGGTCAGGTTACACGTCTGCGGTTCACGTTTCTACTGCTAGAACGGCTTCTTGAGGTAAGTGAATTACGGCAAGGTTTTTATGTAACTTTTACTCAACCAACCCACGTTTGGGGTGTGAATCATACTCTTACATGTCTGTTGTTCTCGAATCACAACGTTTCTGAATTGAACACTGAAGCTCATGTAAATTTTTGGTGAATACTTATGAACGATGAAAACCAAACATGGCGGCTCGCAACAAGTGAAAATACGAACGCCAATCTAAATGCTCTTTGACATGTTAACGTCAAACTTCTAACCACAAACGTCTAACCGCGGTTTGCAGTTTGCGGTTATAAAAAAGAACGTCAATCTAAAACTCTTCCACAGTTCCACTAGACGATTTTATTCAGCAATGCAGGGCGAGGTCCAGGCCTCAAAGTATTAAAACCTATCTCTTTAACACTTCGAAGCCTGAAGATAAGTCTTAGTACTTTATTGTGGCTAACGCCAGACGATTTTATTCAGCACTCAGGGAGAGGTCCAGGCCTCTAAGTGTTAATAAGTCGTCAAGACGATCTTCTTTCATTGTCGATCGCAGATAGTTCTTTACCAGCCTTAACTTGCTGAAGGAACGTTCATTGCTTGCGACGGATACTGGAATGGTCAACGCTAATTGGTAAGCTTTTATAACAAGGCTTGGGTGAAAATGTTGCGCTCCTTTGATTAAATGTTGTGTAATCCGCAGAGTTTATTTTTGAATAAATTCGTTTAAAACGTGATGTGAGATATCTGATGAATCTGACACCGTGCGTGGGAAGCTGCATGGAGTAACAATTGACAACTAACAAGATGTAACGTTTTATCGTGTGATAATTAACACGTAAACCGGAAATAAAGATTTTCCGCGTGCTCTCGATTTCATCCCACGCCTGTTATACTGAAATTGCACATTAATTAAATGAAACATTTTTACAACTGGAAAACTTTAAACTGTGAATAAAAGTCATTTTTACCGACAACCAATTTTAATGTAGACGAACAGTTTACCGATAGCCGACAGGTCTATTTATCACAAGGTTTTGTTAACCGATCGGTTTTACCGACACCTCCAGTCATTACCGACCGACTCCGCGTTTTACCGACTAGTTCAGTACCCCCCCCCCCCCCCCCCCCCCCCCAGCACGCTACGCCCCTGAGTTTACCACTTTTGCTCTGATCTAAAACACTGACTAGTGTCTACCCAGCATTCTACTTTTTTACACTCTAAGATTAGATCGAGTTGACGTTTACGGAGACTCATGAATGAAACGCCGTTACGTCATTTCAGGTGACAAGGAGGAAGAATTTTAATGACTTTATATATTGCTTGTCAGTATATTGTCAAGAGCTCGAATCCGCCAGTATTGTTCGTTGCGAAAAATCTCAACATATGACAATATCTTTTCACTTTGTTCTGACATCTAAGATAGTCTGTCAGACGACTCTAAAATTGCTCTGTACGCCGACGACACAAAGTTATATAAAGGCCAAAAAGCACCACTTTGTCTAGTTTCATTCCTTTTGGAAATCCTTTTGGATCTGGAAATCTAAAAGCGGAGGTTAATAACATCCGCATGCTTATATGACTGAGACACGCTCTGTCCTAATCAGTGACGTAGAAATAGCTGTCCATAATTGCGTCAGTCAGTTGTTTGTAAGATTAGCGAGGTTCAGATCACACTTCCACTACCACTATACCGCTACCGTAAAGATAATTAAGCATGTCAAATATTGTTTTTACTTTCAGTAATGGTCGCAGGTCTCGAACCAAGTGCAGAAAGAAAGCGTTTTACGGTACTAGGATTAAAACCAACTACTAAAACTGACTAAAACCGACTACAGAACGAAAAAACGAACATTTACATCAGCTTAACCACATTTACGGTAGCAGTAGCGGTAGTGGAAGTGTGATCTGAACGTCGCTATTATTTTTCTTAAACCTTTGCGCGTTTATATACATATATAGTCTTGAGTGAACTTTTTCCTTTGATACAGAGAAACAAACCTTTTTAAAGCATTAAAGACGATAAAATTTATGTACTTCGGGGACCGAAACAGACAGGGGATGACTTCAAAATTATCTGTCTAATTAGCTATCTGTGTATAACTAATTTCCTGTCGAAAATTGTTTTTAGTATACCCATATATTGGACTTTCATTTTAAGAACGAGTCATTTCTTTTCATAGTAACAACTGGCGTGACCCCACCATTTTAAAGATTTAGTAAGGCTAGAAATCTGCACTTTTTTTTAAAAACTGGTTTGGAATTGCTGTGACACGATGAGATCGATAGCAATGGTTTGGAATGGACTTAATTAATGTTATTCAATGGATACTCACAGTCTCTACTGCGCGTGTGCGACCGACCAGGCCTGACGAGAAGGGGGGGTCAACCCATAGTCGTTAACCTGCCGATGCAGGTCAAAAGGGGTCCATTCTTAACGAAAGGAAGCAAATACGTTGAACTGAACTGTTAAACAATAAATTCAGTTCTATAATAACCAACAACTGAAGTTTTAGTATTGATCATTACATTGCATTGGGTTTCTAATGATTTCTCATTGTCATGCATGGTGGCTCTTGTACGGCTTTATTAGTGCCATTGGGCCTTTTATGACTTTGTTATTACCGTAATGGGGCCCTCTATAGCCTTTTCAATTCACCACCATGGGTTATTTCATTGTTTGATAAAATATGACAAACACGAAGGGGGGGGGGGGGGGGGGTAGGGCCCCACAAATGTTTTTTGGCCAGAATATATATATATATATATATTCTGTGCCAGGCCAAACAATTACTGACGCTATAGAAAGTATGAATATTTTCATTTATAATATCTCACATATATTAACCCTATAGACAGGCTTAGACTAGCATTAATTGCGCCATTTTCCCATAGAGTAATAATGGCAGAGTATATTGTAGAACAATGGCTGTCCATTGTTCCAAAGAGAAATGGTCGGTCCACATATCTGCGCTAAGAATAGCAAGTAGCATGGCCTATATACACTTCTTATATTGGTCACCCATGGACTCTAGATGTTTCCGTTTTGGTCTTCGAGAAGTTTCACTTTCCTGAGAACATTTTAAGGCAACGTATTCTTCAAAGCATATCATCTACGAATATAACTGCATGAACTCCGCCGTTGCTCAATTTCAAAGCCGTATGACTGAAGTATATCAATTACTTATGCCGGAAAATTGAAACAAAAATATTTCTAACGCCTGGTTGTTTCTACTCCACCGACAAAGAGATACACCCAGAAAATCTTGAGTAGATATTCAGTCTTATTTATCCATGCTCTTAGTCCTTCCTTCCTTCCTTCGGATTTCAAACAGTTAGTAATCGCCGTTATATTTGCCGGCCATGCAAAGTCTACTTTTTATTGCAGATATACTATAAGGTAGTGTGCTTGTTTTGAACATGAACAAAGATTGTTTGTTTAATTTGGGGCTGATATTATGCTTTTGAGTCCGGATGGAGTCTCGAGTATTCTCGGTTGGGACCGACCCTAACAACGGCTGCGAGGGAGACTAGCCTTAAAGTGGTTCTCCGATGAAAATATTGTTTGTAATGTTTTTGCATAATCCTAAAGATGTTGTGGTATAGTTGGTGATCGTGCGAAGTTTCATTTCAAAATTCGTTGAAGAAAAGGTGATATTTTACGTGTGAAGTTTGTATTTTGGAGTGCCGCATTAAAGTGGCCGAGCTTGAGAAGAATGAGTCGAGGAAGCTTATGACATCTACACCAACAATGAAATAAAAGTAGCGTGCTGCGTAGGCAGTGTTGAAACAACAATCGAAATATAGTAACTTATAGCTTATGTATAACTTCTCAACATAGACAAAATATGTATAACTTCTCAACATAGACAAAATTATTTCAAGTTTTCTTTTTTCCCCAGAACAGTAGCCCTATGGAACAATTTACCTAGCGATTTTAAGCAAATTACCAGCTTACATCTATTTAAAAAGTCTATCACTTCATTCCATTTTGACAAAATTTCTATGTACCAGCCGCCATAAATCATCATTCACTTAAACTTCTTCATGTAATCTACTAGGCGTATTTTTGTAAACCTTGTGATATATTTTATGTGTCTTTGTAACAAGGGGAGGTACACCAATTGGGACATTAGTCCTGTTTACCTTCTCCTGCCACGTTGTCTTATGTGACGAATTCTATTAAACTTAAACTTAAACTTAAACTAAGATATATTGTTGAGTCTGTGATGTGTGCCCGGATTTTTTCGATCCGATTGGACTGTCAACCGCTTCATATAAACAAGGCCTATAACTAGGGAAACTATGGTGTTGATTTTATGGATGGGGAAAAAACGGAGAACTCTGCTGCCATGCACCCTTGCCTTCCTGTCACTCATTAAAGCGAGAAAAAAAACACAACGTACCCAGAATGGAAAAATAAGCAAACTAAAAAACATTTCTTACAAATCAACAACTGCACAATGTAATATATGACACTGGTTTCCTTAGTATCTATTTTGTATTTAAATAGTTTTGTTTGTTCACTGTCTATGAGTGTCCAGCAACGTAATATGCTTTAAATTGCAATTTGCACTGCAAGATTTTAGTACATGCAGTAGGTCATTATGTATATATATATATATATTCAAACAAACAAAGTGTTGTTCGCGAAATGTCGAAAAGTGCTCAATACCGTAAAGATAGAGCGAATATACTATAAGTGGGCTTACCTCAAATGTTGATGGTCGCTACTGTCAGTTTCACGCTGGGCGATAAAGATCGCGATAAAGCCGCCTGAAGATCGCCCAGCCCAGCGTGAAACTGACAGTAGCGACCATCAACATTTGAGGTAAGCCCATTTACAGTATATATATATATATATATATATATATATATATATATATATATATATATATATATATACAGTATATGTTTCTTAATCTTCTTTAACTTCCTTTTCTCACTTCTCTATCAATTGTAAATATAGATAAAATTTCCTTTATTTTTCTCTTCTTTTAAAAAATAACAAGACGCCTGCTCAGGCGTTCACTCGGGCTACTGATTTCTGAAAGCTTCGCGTAGCCTGTGCGTACTCTAGCAAGACTACATGACAATGGCAATGCATAATTGCATAGATTTTCACAAATAGAATCTATGGTCTTATATGAACTGCTGCGGTGCAGGAAGCGCCAAAGGTGTGCTAATGTAGTAGTATGACTGTTCTCTGACGTCCTTCACTCCTTCAGTCTCCAATTATTTTTAATACACCTTGATTCGCTGACAGTCCGACTACTCTGACATCTCTGTTTGAAACGACTGCTGGGTAGTGTGCCAAGAAATATCGTGGAAATATTAAAAAACATCGATAAAATGGCAAGAAAAGCTTCGTTCAAGAGACAACTCGCCATGAAAGTGAAATCTCGGTTTCGCAAAGCCTGCTGGGGCAATATCGCGACCCCCCAAAAAACAATAGGGACCTTACGATGCTAGGACGACGACGGCAAGCAACATAAATTTTATGATTAAAGAAAGTCACGGCTAACTGACTATTATATTTGATATTTGAAGCTAGTTTAATGACTTTCAAAACGCCGCAGTACTGCTCAAAGATTGTAGTGTCTGTATTGAGGTCAATCTTAAGCAACTGTTCTCATCTTTCGGCCGTTGACGTCGTCCTGAAGACGTGAAAATGCTCTAAGTGGCGTTGTATAAAGAACGAGGACGCTGTTGAGATTGCTCTAGGGACTAAAAATTATTTATTCTCTTTGTTCCACAACTAGAATTCTTTTGTTTAGAAGACTTCGTCGTTGAAGTTGCCGTCGTACCTCGTAAGGTCCCTAATACCAATAATAACACGACCGAAACCTAGACTCGTCTACCTGCCGTAGCCCGAGTAATTATATATGACTGTGATTAAAAAGTATAGATATAAAACATATTGTTTAACTAGGCGTCTTAATTAAAAGTCTGTACAGATTTCTAGTACGCCCCTAGCCGCCCTATACAATACTAAAAAAAACCACCAAAAAACATGTAAAATAAATATCATAATTATATATATGGGCAAATACAAAAAAATACAAAAAAATAAAATTATTTGTTTGTTGAACTCACCGGTCTGTTTTCAGTTGCGACTGTGGATAAACAACGCAGCACTCGTGCTATGAATAGGGTACTTAACGTGATTAGGAGTATAAGTCTTCAAATCTTTAGTAAGGCGAACGGTTTGAACGAACACTTATAGTTTCGTCACCCAATGCAACTCAATTAAGGAGACAGCAACGACAACGTCTCGCTTATATGTCTTTTACTCTACCATGCCGGTATGTGATTCATGTAAAGCATCAGGATACGAAGTAAGTGTTTACTGCTTTTCCTTTTGTTATTGGACTGATCTTCTTTGATGTATAAGAAAGGTCGAGTGGACGAGTGTCAAAACATAGCAAAGTGCGCGCTGTGAGTAGAACCTTTACGTGCAGTAGAACTTTTAGCCGACTATAGACTATAGTCAGTATATATATAATAGACTATAGTCAGTATATATATATATATATATATATATACTGACTATAGTCTATAGTCGGCTAAAAGTTCTTCTGCACGTAAAGGTTCTACTCACAGCGCGCACTTTGCTATGTTTTGACACTCGTCCACTCGACCTTTCTTATACATCAAAGAAGATCAGTCCAATAACAAAAGGAAAAGCAGTATATATATATATATATATATATCATCGGCATGAAATGTTTGTTCCAGCAAGATAGATATAAATTTTAAGTAAATGAACGACAGTAAGTTAGAAAGTAAAGCTTATTAACTATAGCAGTCTTACGAAGGCCATGTTTTTAGTAGGTCCTTACCCCCATGGCCATGCACACCCTTGCTAGTTATAGTATTAAAACTGTATATATATATATATATATATATATATATATATATAATAGTGTCCTAAAGATCTGTTGTATGATGAAAAATGCTCCTGCCTATAACTTTTTGATATAAAAACAATACAGCTATATATGTATATACATATATTCATATCTTGGATGTCCAGAATTTATTTCAACGAGTATATACTATATATATATATAAATATATATATATAAATATATATATATATCCGCAAGTTAGCCATTTCAGTATTATTTTTTTGTGTGAATATCTTTTTCATTCAAACACAATAACAAGGGTGGCAGAGGCCAGTTCAAGTGTCTGGTTCTCTTGCATGTCATAACTTAGGTATTTCTAAATAACATGATACATTCCTTGGTATTTTGAAAAACAACTACTTTAATTTCTAGTCAAATAATGCCTTTTGTTTGATATATGTTCTTTGGTTTTCTTCCTATCTTGATATATTTAAAAAATAGACTTGGCGAAAATGATTAAATTAACTATCTTGGAAAGGGAAGAATTATGTACAGCAAATTAATTTTACACGGCACCGGCTTCCCTGCTGGCAGAGGTCTGTCGCGCATGCATGAGGTTACCTTGGCAATGGAAGTTCAGAAACCCGAGATATGCCTGAACATCATGAGACGATAGCCGAGTGTTTCACCAGCTCTGAGTCATCTTGTAACTTCCCAAGCACTGTAAACAACTTTATACTGACTCTGGGACAAAGTATTCCTATAATTTCTTAAAGTGCCTATCTCACGTTTGGGGATTTTACATATTCGTAATATTTGGGTCTTCCTGAACAAAATCATAATATATCTTGTCAGCCGAAAATTTCATCTTCATGGAGTTTTTCGCTCTCAAAGTTACCGGATGTGATGTCACAAGAGGCATTCCAAACCAGTTTTCTTTTGTTACTTGCCACAAAAATGCCTCTTGTGACATCACATTCGGTAACTTTGACAGCGAAAAACTCCATGAAGATGAAATTTTCGGCTGACAAGATAAATTATGATTTTGCTCAGGAAGACCCAAACATTACGAATATGTAAAATCCCCAAACGTGCCAATCCACTTTAACGGAAATAATGTTTTGAATAGTAAATAAAGAGATAAAAACAAGGTTACAGAAGCTCAACTGGCTCAAGAACGATAATTTTTACACTCTATGCGCCACCATGTAAACAACTTGTTGGTCATTGCATCAGCACGCTTGCAGTAGCCAATCAAAATGTGTGTTGCATCAAACCTGTTTTCAAAACTGGTTTGACACGTCCAAGATCATGGACGGTGGCTACATCAAACAAAGTGTCGGATGTTTGCAGAGGTCTCTTTCCTGTAGAGAGAGCTCTGCCATGCATGGAAGGCACCGGCCTTCCTGCTGCCGTGGCCGGATTGTCCAACTTGGAGGTGTTTTGTGCTTGACAGCACATATCTTTTTCAACAACGGCGGCGAGGAGAGGAGGCTGCCAAGACACAGAGGAGAAAAGACCAAGCCGCTGCAACAGCACGTGGACAAATCCACCCCTCCCACCCCACCCACACTGTGCACCCTTCTCCAATTTGTGGAAGACCTTGCCTTTCAAGAATCGACCTTGTCATCCACATGCATACGCATGGACGTTGATGAAGAGGAAGGACGACAATATACTCGGCCTCGAGTGTCCACTGAAGAATGTGTAGCCCTATATAGTGCATGTCAGTGCTGGTAATTGAAAAGTTTTACACTTGTAGTATTTGTGTATGTGGACAATTATCAATTACCGGTATTGGACGAGTCTGAGCAAAATATCATGATTTGTCAGTGGCGAGCTACTAGTTATTTGCCGATGCCAAAGGCAGAGGCAAATAACTGGTAGCGAGACACTGACAAATCATGATATTTTGCGATAGACGAGTTCAATAATTGATTTATCATTCATAAAATAGTTAAAAATCTGAAATGCCTGAAGTTAGAGATCGCCACTCTTCTCTGTGTCTTCGGCATACTAAAATCTTCGTAAAACTTACTTTTTGTTGGCACGAGTGTTGCTTTTTATCTCACTAAATCTTCCTTTTCACTATTTCTTTTCTGAAGTACATTGTCGTTATGAACGCTTCTAAATACTCTCAATTATTTCCTCGGATAGCTGAAGAACTAGCCGCCATGTTTACGAAAATGATTTGCAGTCAAGCAGCGCCATTGCTATTGCGCATGCTCATAACATTATTTGCAAGAAAAAAATTATTTGCACTCAGTTATTTGCAGGTGAATTAACCAATCAGAATGCAGGATAGAAACGAAATGAATGATAAATTACATTTATTGTATAACATGAGCAAATTTAATGCAAATTCGGAATTTCTGAACAAACATTTCTTCTCCTCCTGAAAACTATATACGCCGGACTGTCTAATATTTTTTAATACTCAAGAGTAACACTACGGCCGTGCAAGGAACTAGAATGAAGCACAAATCTATAGTACACACCGTCAAATGTTTAGAAGGAGAAATCTCATTGAAGGGGAGTAAAATTGTCTGGTGTTAGACAGAGTAAAATAGTCTGGTGTTAGCCAGAGTCAAATAGTCTGGCGTTAGACAGAGTAATGATTAATAAGTTGCCAGAAGGGAACTGTGGCCAGTAAAGGGTTAACTGTGACCATGTGAAAGGACGAACTTAGCATGGAAACGACTGTCATATATCCTGACGAATACACAATACTAATTAACCTCATTCCTGGCAGAGGATTTGACTTCTCATCAGCTTTTGGAATGTCGAAAAAAACGGGCGTATATACCATTGTCAATCTCGTACAAAATTATCGTTCAAAATTTACAAAAGCCGTCCAAAAGACGGCAGGCTGGCTAAGACCAGGCCCCCAACGCCCCCAATTTCCTTAAAATAATGAGATGGCTTGCAGAGTATTGCATATGATAGTTAATGCTTAAAGGTGAAAACAATAAGATTGCAACAGTTTTAAATAACAAGTTTTACACATGCTAATATATATATATATATATATATGTAATATTGTAATAAATCATACACGAGGAGGAGTGTTTCATCAGGATATCCAAACACCGAGACGTTTGTTGAAAACCGAGGCGAAGCCGAGGTTTTTTAACAAACTTCGAAGTATATAGCATCTCAAACAAATCAGTATTTTAAGAGAAAGTCAAGGTAAAAGTTTGCTTAATTTATGTAATTTCTTCCTCCGATATCCAAACCACAGACACGGTACTGATTTCCTTTGTGTTTTCCTCATGAATTATTAATGATTTTATATATATATATATATATATATATATATATATATATATATATATATATATATATATATATATATATATATATATATATATATATATTGCACAATACTGAATTAAGACACACATGAACGCAAGCTAAACAAAACCACACCTTGGAATTAACAATCATTAATTTTCACATGCCTCGGTTTCCTTTGTTCTTTTCGGGAAATATATTCAATAGCCCCGGCAAAACAATAGATTAATATTCCCCTCTAATATTCCCCTCAATATTTCTTTTCTATTGTGACTCCTGAGTCTCCTGGCCTCTATTGTGACTCGTGGCCCCAAAATAACCTATACGGCTAAATCAACGGACTACTAAGAAACGCTTGCTGCGCAGGCTTACCGCTACCTATAGAAATGCGACATAATATATATATATATATGTACTATTTATAAACCGCGCAGGAGGGCTTTATCGGATATAAAACACGAGGCGATAGCCGAGTGTTTTAGAGCCGATAAAGCCCGTACTGCAAGGTTTTTAAATGACTTCTAAAAAGAATCACTTCATACGTTCATTGGCGTAGTAATTTTGAAAATTAAGCTTATCTCAGCCGTTAAAAACCAGCGAGAAACTTAGAGCGAGTCTATATCACATATATAGATCCGATACGCTCATGATTTTTCTTTGTGTTTTCCTCATGAATTATTAATGAATTTTAGAAATATATATATATATATATATATATATATATATATATATATATATATATATATATATATATATATATATATATATATATACAGTTGAACATCTATTAAGCGGCCACCTTCGGGGAATGGCTTTGTGGCCGCTTAATAGAGGTAGCCGCTTAATAGAGTGACGCCAACAATGGGCCTTGGGTGTGGTCAAAATCCTTTTATTCAATTCTAAAACACTGATAACAGTAACAAGTAGATTTTGAAAAAAACAACAAGTAGTTAAAGGGCATATGACTCGAAAATTAAGTTTGTCTTATTGAAAAGAACATTTAAAATGATAAAATAACATCTTTCGCAGTTTTTGGTTTCCTTGCTTCGTTTTTGAGATATTCCAGTTTGTTTGATATGCAAATGACACAACTTTTTACGTCACACGTGCATAATGAGTATTATGAGTTACCGAGAGAAGGTTACATATCTTTGCTATTGTGAGACGAAATCACTTGGAATTCTACATGTTTGGCGTTGTGGGTAGAAACACGCACATGCTTCCTTTGAGTTAAGCCCATGTTTTCATAATAGCAAAGATATGTAACCTTTTCTGATAACTCATTATGCACATGTGACGTAGAAAGTTGTGTCATTTGCATATCAAACAAGCTGGAATATCTCAAAAACGAAGCAAGGAAACCAAAAATAGCAAAAGATGTTATTTTATCATTTTAAATGTTCTTTTCAATAAGACAAACTTAATTTCCGAGTCATATGCCCTTTAACAAAACAGTTTTCAAAAACCGAAAAAATAATAAAACAAAGGAGCAACGAAACGAGTAACAAAAATGCCACACGTTCGATGCATGTATACTGACGCCTAGCAAGTTATGTTGACTTAAAATAGTTTTCAATGTGCATCTGTCGCTGCGGTGCATTGAGTTTCAAAGCGCAAAGGAAGTCATTTGTCTTTGAAATTGATAGAGCTAGCTCCTCATATCCATGATACTGTGCGAAATTCCGCAGTCTCAGCACGCCAAATCCCTGCACAAGGAGGGATTTGACGCAAAGTAAAGAGTAGTGTTTCTCTGCACCGGACATGCAGATATTTTTATTACCGACAATGTTTTTGAATTTGATTACATGTAAACTTGAGGCATGAGGTTTCAAGTGACATGTGTGCATGTTGAATGAATGAAACACATGTACTTACTGACATGCAGCAACTAAGTGTTCCATGGTCTCTTATTTAGCTCAAGTTTTAGTTTCGGTTCTCTTGCGGTAAAAATTGTGCCTAAGATAAATTAAGCTGGCCGTTTAATTAATACAGGTAAAAAACAATACGAAATACCAATTGGGACGGCTCGTAGGTGGCCGTGGCCGCTTAATAGAGGTGGCCGTTTAATAGAGGGGTAATCTATAGTAAATTACAGGGAATATTTTAGGGGTTTTGACAAGTGGCCGTTTAATATAGAGGGCCGCTTAATAATATTAAACTTGACGAATTTTCATTTCAGCTTGTATAATAGTTCCCGACCATGTCATCCATCGGATACCATTATAATTCGAGTTGAGATCTGCAAAACTGCACCAGTCATACCACCAGCCACCTTTTCTAACAGTTGCACAATTACACGTTGGACATGAATCATGTTCCTTGTCTTTGGTTGTGAATTTCTTACCAACAGATTGATAACCCGCATTGCCGCTGTGAAACATGGCATCTCCAATGTTACCAACATATGAAGAGGTTTTCAAGAAAAGACGATATCCATCGTCTTCGCCAGACAACTAAGACATTGACAACAAGAGAATATTAGACTCTGAATTGTGGGTTCACATGGCACCGGGTTATCTCGGGGGGGGGGGGGGGGGATAACTCGAGGTCAATATTGACCCTGTTTCACATGATAAAACGCAACTATCGATCGAGTTGTCCCTGGCCCCCGAGATAACCCTAGCTTTCACGTGAACAAAAGAACACGCCAGTGATAATAATAAGACATACATATATATTTATTATATGGCTTTGTAATATCCTGAGTTCTGATTGGTCAACGCACGGTCCGTAAAAATGCATATCGGGACCACGGTCCGTCTTTTTCCGTATCCGGACCGCTGTCCCGGATGTTGATTTTGCTCGCGTGAATTTCTAAGGTTTTCACACTAAGTTTGATACAATAATTATCGAAAAACTTGAAATAGCCATATAATAAATGCTTTATTAACCTCGTTTACTCGGTCTGTACGGGAAAATATCAGACCTCGGTCTTTTTTGTACGAACCTCGCCTGCGGCTTGGTCCGTACTGTCAAGACGTCGGTCTGATATTTTCCCGTACAGACCTCGTTCTCGGTTAATAATCTCTTATTTTATATATATATATACGTATATATATAGTTCAATCTACAGACACGGTGTTTCGCTGTACAACAGCTCATCAGTGTAGCTTGGAACAATCTGAATGAATTTCATCAATTACTTATACACATGCGATCGTCGGTGACAACCGCATGTGGGACAGCATCGGTGAAGTACATTCAGATAGCGTGAAGTGCACATGGGCCCAGAGTGCTCAAACTTCCACAAGGGTAGTGAGCGTTGCATTATCGCTAATAGGTACCCACGGCAACTTCACAGAGTGCTCAACAACACCGAAGTGAAGGAGGGTACATAGTTCAATATATATTACCTTAAATCCAGTGTACTTAGCATATCCAGAAGTTCCGCCATTACGTTTTAAATCTACTCGTAATTCAATTTCTGATTGCCAAGTCATCTTGTGTATTTTTTCATTTCCCCACCAAAAGTTCCCATCCAAATCACCAAATCCATTTTGGAATTGCTTCCATGATTTATAGAAGCTGAAACCGTTTCGCAGAACATTTCTCTGGATAACTAGCCATCCCCCACCATCTGTTGTCTGATCACAGTAAAACGACTGATTTGTCAGAGAAACTTGATAAACCCTACTGACAGTACCACCGCTATTTAATATCTTTTGACACGCTGTAATTGAAGCTAAAGCCACAATATAAAGAAAAAGTGAATTAAATGTATTGGTAATAAAAATTAAGTTTATCTCATTTGAAAGAACTCGTCAAATGGTATAAGAAGACCTTTTACAATTTTTCCATATCTGTTTTGGTTTTGGAAATATTTCCGCCAAACTCAGCGTGCTGTCCGCCATCTTGGAATTATTTTCGATATGCAAAATTATGCATGTGACGACATAAGCAGGGTAAAGTGAAATTTTTATCTTGCCAAACTTGTGACATTATGAGCTAGAAACTCGATTTTTTGTTGCGCTATTTCCATTTTAAATTGACCCACAACATTTAAAAAGCCTTCCGTGGAAATTTGGTCACCCACAGAGTAGTTTCATCAGGTTTACCCTGCTTGTGACGTCACCAATTTCCTAGTTAATTGGACCCAATATTACAACAAGATGGCGGACAGAACGCTCGCTGTCTTTGGTCGAAATATTCCAAAACCAAAACAGATACAGAAAAATTACAAAAGGTCTTCTTATACCATTTGACGAGTTCTTTCAAATTAGACAAACTTAATTTTTATTGCCAATACCCTTTAATTTGAAAGAACTCGTGAAATTGTAATAGAAGATCTTTTACAACTTTTTCGTGCCTTTCTTCGTTTGCAAGATATTTCAATTTGTTTAAAATGTAAATGAGATGGTCTCTCAGTTATGAAAGGTTCAGTGTCACAAGGCGGCTTTATGTGCAAGGTTACAAGTGATTCCGTTGCCGACAAATTTAGAGATATAACTGATTTTGCTACGTGTGAAAATACTGTGCGCTGCTCCTGACGTCAGAGACCATTCATTTACATATTGTTTGAATTTTATTCGACGAAACTGCGACGTATGACTCAATTCAATTCGACACACGAATTAAATTCGTGTTCTGACTCCCTGCGAGTTTGCAAGGTTTTTTATAATCGCTTGTAATTGGCGCTTGTCGTCAGTTGTTGTTATACGGGGCTACGTGATTGGTCAAGCGACATGTAATGTTATTTTAAAAGGATTAAAAAAGATTCACGAGAGATTTTTAATGGGAGCTGGACGTGGACAATTTGATGTCCTTTGAAGCTGAAAAGTCTCGCGTTTAATTTAAGGCGTACGCGTTGTTTCATCTGTCGTAATTGTATTCAGTAGCTGAAGAAAACGAAGAGCATTGCTAATCCAAACGTGCAGGGAGTCAGAACACGAATTTGGTCGCTGGTCCGCAGACGGACTATATCGGGTTTCAATTTCAAAACACGTCCGGCTGCGACGCAGGCTAGCGATAATGCGTGTTCGAGTTACACGACGAATTACGAAGTTAATTCGAATTAAATTCGTCTGAATTAAATTCGTCTATTGTGCGACGTTTAGCGCAGGCCTTAAATCCGTCTGAGTCAGGCGGATAATGCGACGATAACGCGTGTTCTAGTAGCAGTACACGAAGAATTATCGTCGCGTCGAATTAAATGTTTCTCTTTTGTCTGTGACAATTCGGCGCCACGTTTTCAAGGTTTCGTTTCAGGCTCAACGCGTCCAAGTAAAAACCATTAAATTCGACTGAAATTCGACGTTTAACTCGACGTCGCATTACCAACGAAGTTAATGTTCACAAAAGTTACCTGTGTCAATAATGTCGAGACATGTTCTTTGGTTTTTGTTGTAATCCGGCACGCAAGTCGTATTCGGCGGACACGGGGACGTGTCGCATTTAGACTACAAAGAAAATATAGACATACAGTTATACTACCCTGTAGACTATAGTATTTTATACAATATACCCTGGTTGCTATGCGTGTTTTCAATGGCTGTTGGCCATGATCTATTACCTTCTATGCATTGTTATTTTATTATATATGGCACGGGTAAAATCACGCACTGTGATTGGTTGCTGACGTGGCGACATTTCTCCGTAATGCGAAACAAACAAAAAATCCTAATAAGAAACTTTTATAGCCGAAAAACGACGAAAATAAATGGAATAAACGACGATGAACATTATAAAAGTAAATTCTAGTATCCAGACGAGAAAGAAACAGAAGAAAATAACGCTAGTTCGGTGTTTTGACGAAGTTAAGGGAAGCGAAGACCAAGAAATATTGTAAAATCAAGATTGATTTAGAAATAAAAAGTGCCATATAATAAACTACTTAACCTCGAGCGTTCGGACTTTACGGTAAAATATTAAACCTCGGTCTTGAACGTATTAACCTCGCTATCGCTCGGTCAATACAGCAAGACCTCGGTTTAACATTTTACCGTAATATGTACGTATTAGTTAATACAATTTTGTAATATATTATTTATAAATTTTCCATCCTTTTGAGTAGTTTAAAACACATATATACATTGATATAACAGTGCATGCTTCGACACTGAAATGTTTTTACCTTCTGTAAAAACTCGTTTAAAATAAAATAAAAATACTAGCGTTACCACTTTTTTCAAATAAGTCCAGCCTGTAACCACTGAAAGATTTAGATGCAAATAGTGACTGTCGGTATCCAGCAGATGACAGACGTGATGATTTTCAACGCGAGGAGAAAAATTGACGGATAGGCAGCCACTGGTTACAAAACACTTGCTCAAGCAACCGTAGATATTCTCTGTTATTGCTGAACTAAAAGGTTTGGTGATCAATTTTCTATCCTTTAGAGGAGGACTCCACCGAACAGTAACGCACTTGTCTGATATGATGACCCCGCTGTTCACACAAAACATAAACGCACTGCTGATCCAGATGGTGAAGTAAGACGATGGACGATGCATTGCATGAACAATAAAGGAACCAAATAGGTAGACATTAAACGTCCGTGCGGATTTATTAATATACTCAAATTCACGGTATATATTTGAAGCAGGTGAACAGGTGAAATTTAGCAGGTGAACAGGTGACCAACTCATATACATTATTATAGTTGCAATTGAAATACCAGGCGGGAAGAGCAGTCTTGTTAGAAAAATGATAGCAAATAACAAATAACTTTAAGGAGAACCATAACGAATACATAATATTTCAAAAACTTTAATACTGACGTTCAGTGTGAATAAATTATTACTTATTATCATTTCTAAGATAAAACCCTCTCTTATTAACGGAAACATTCAATCTTATATATATATATATACAGTGTGTATCAAAAAAATTCGAACCCTTAGAAAATGAATTAGCATTCTTTTCAAACAACCTATTGTAGTAGTTTGAAAGCCCTAAAAGCGCTGCGTTATAAGTTAATCAGCACATAAGTTAAACGAAGCGAAAAAGCTTTTAAATACTTTCACCATGCATACACTTCAAGTTATCTTAATTTCCCAGGTGTATAAGACCGTGTGTTTTACGCATCTGTGGGTTCAGCGAAGTGCTTAGGGCTTTCAAACTACTACAATAGGTTGTTTGAAAAGAATGCTAATTCATTTTCTAAGGTTCGAATTTTTTTTATACACACTGTATATATATATATTGCACAATACTGAATTAAGACACACATGAACGCAAGCTAAACAAAACCACACCTTAGAATTAATTAACAATCATTAATTTTCACATGCCTCGGTTTCCTTTGTTCTTTTCGGGAAATATATTCAATAGCCCCGGCAAAACAATAGATTAATATTCCCTCAATATTTATTTTCTATTGTGACTCCTGAGTCTCCTGGCCTCTATTGTGACTCGTGGCCCCAAAATAACCTATACGGCTAAATCAACAGTCTACTAAGAAACGCTTGCTACGCAGGCTTACCCCGCTACCTATTAGCGATAATGCAACGCTCACTACCCTAGTGGAAGTTTGAGCACTCTGGGCCCATGCGCACTCCACGCTATCTGAATGTACTTCACCGATGCTGTCCCACATGCGGTTGTCACCGACGATCGCATGTGTATAAGTAATTGGTGAAATTCATTCAGATTGTTCCAAGCTACACTGCTGATGAGCTGTTGTACAGCGAAACACCGTGTCTGTAGATTGAACTATATATATACATATATATATATATATGATCCCGTTTAGGGTGAAACCTCTGGTAGCGAAGACTTTAAGGTAAAACTATACTTTATACTTTGTATATATATATATATATATGTATATATATATATATATATATATATATAAATAATTAATAATATTAAACTTATATATATATATATATAATATAATGGGCCCATGCGGTTGTCACCGACATCGATGAATTGATGAAATTCATTCAGATTGTTCCAAGCTACACTGATGAGCTGTTGTACAGCGAAACACCGTGTCTGTAGATTGAACTATATATATATATATATATATATATATATATATATTTCCTTTGACACTTTTTTAATTAATCTTGCTTACGGCTTTTAGTTTGTTTGTTTTTTGTTTTTGTTTTTTTTTGTCGTCTCAATTTCCTCTCCTTCTCACTTCGTTATGCTCTTTAATTATACTCCTCTGTCATGATATCAGTTAGCTATATAATATCAATCTCCGTAAATAACTTATTTACTCTGAAGATGTTACTAGGTTAGTAACGTCAGTATTAATGTTTTTGAAATATGTATTCGCATGGTTTTCCGTTAAGTTATTTGCTGGGCTATCATTTTCCTAACAAGACTACATTATATATATATATATATATATATATATATATATATATATATATATATATATATATATATATAAGCAAGTAATGAATTGGAGTCCTCTTCAAACTATTAGAGTGCTCCATATATAGATAAACTAGAGCTAAGATTAGTTGTTTAAAACCATTTAATTGCAACTCTGAGTTTCATGCTTCTCGCGAAGCAATCATCAGGCAACTGCCAAGAATAGCTAATTACAATAAAAAAATTCATTGGGCAGAACTGATGTCGAGCTGCAGACACTCGAAGAAGTTCCTGTTGAACACTTCCATCACTTAGACATAAGCACAGAGACAATTAACGCATTTGTTCTTATTATTCTTAACAAATTTTATTGTAATTTTATTGTAATTTTACCGTTCTACATGCCCAATGAATTTTTTTATTGTAATTAGCTGTTCTTGGCAGTTGCCTGATGATTGCTTCGCGAGAAGCATGAAACTCAGAGTTGCAATTAAATGTTTTTAAACAACTAATCTAGCTTCGTAATCAACTTATATATATATATATATATACTATATATATATAATTAACAAATAGATTCCATTTTGCCGTTGTCTGTTCAGTTATAGATGCACAGATGACGTCACAACGTGGTAAGAACAAAAAAGTGGCCCACGAGACGCAGTCGAGTTCTTACCACGTTGTTACGTCTTCTGTGCATCTATAACTGAACAGACAACAAAAAAATGGAATCTATTTGTTTTATACAATACAAAAATTAAAAAAGTTTTTATCGAAACTCTTGCCGGATTTTGGGGCATGAAGAAAGAAATAAACAAGTCAGCTGACGTGACCATGTGTCTGTCCTCTAATAGATCATGGGCAACAACCAATGAAAACACGCATAGCAACCAGGGTATTGTATAAATATATATATATATATATATATATTAAGGACTTATTAACCGAGTGCGAGGTCTGTACGGCGAAGTATTTACCTGAGGTTTTCGTACAGATCGAGCGACGAAGGAGCGAGGTTTGTGCGATAAAACCGAGGGCAAATACTTTCCCATGCAGACCGAGCAAACGAGGTTAATAAGGAATTTATTATATGGCTATTGGTTCACTTTATTTTTAAAGTGCCTATGTCATCCTCAGGGACTTTACATATTTATACTAATTGGAACATTCTGAGAAGATTTGTAACATCTCTTCTCAGGCGAAAATTTCATCTTCATGGATTTTTTTGCCGTTAAAGTTGACGGAAGTGACGTCGAAAGAGGAATTTGTCTATATGAAAACCACTTTACAGATTCCTCTTTTTACGTCACTTCCGTCAACTTTAACGGCAAAAAAATCCATGAAGATGACATTTTCGCCTGAGAAGATATATTACAAATCTTCTCAGAATGTTCCAATTAGTATAAATATGTAAAGTCCCTGAGGATGACATAGGCACTTTAAGCTTCGAGCGTTGTTTTCGTCTTGGGAGTATGCTGTTTACCTTACGTGTTAACTTTTTCATGTCGCTCTTGGCCTTCTTGTTTAGACCAGTTCGGCTTTTATTTGTCATGTTTTTAGATAAACAGCTTTAAAGAAAACCAGCGGTAATGTTCCAACACATTTTATTGTTCAGAATATTTGAATAAAGATAACCAGTTCTCTTTTATTTGTATTCAAACCAACTGAGAAATGTTCTCGCCAAAACTTGCAGGACCCGAACACAGACTGGAGGTCAATATTGTAAAATCCCGACCTCTCGGGAACCAATCAGCGTGCGTCGTTGTACTATTTACAGAATGAGTGGCCCTTATGTATTTCGTTCCGAATTTCAGCGGTTTTCCTTATTTCCCATTACACTCTACCGCATTACTCTATGGTCTATACAGTCTATAAACCCCTGCAATATTTAACCCCTTTAGTATAAATACACAGGTGATTATAGAAAATCTCGCGCGCTGATTGGCCGAGCTACATCGGACTAATTCTCGATAATGGCCAGACAGACGAGGAAATTAACAATTTTAAAGAAAATGCTGTTCCTAATAAAAGTACGAAAATGTGTATTTATACTAAAACAATTATTCGCCTCAGGCTCAGTGAATATCGGTGAATAATAACCTCGACTTCGTCTCGGTTATTATTTAAATATTGAAGAGCTCAAAAAAGCTCAAGAAGCCTCTCGGTGGAGGAGAGAGGCTGTGATCCGTGGTTTGAACTGCGTCGTATGGCGGCTGCCTGGAGCGCCTTTGATATGCCTCGACACGGCCACGTTGATCTGCGTCCTTCGCAATTCAGCCGCTGGCTGCGAGTAGGGATGATTAACCCCCACTTATTTATCCCTTTATATATCTTCTGTTTTTCGAGCCAGTCACTGAAAGTGTATGCACGAGTCTTGTAGACTGTAATATTATCATTGATATTGTTATATATGTTACGACTTATATATATTATATAGACCAATAGAGCGTTTTCATCTGACGTCACGGCGGCCATATTGGTGTACCAAAACAATGAAATGGCGGCCATATTGGTCTATGGTATGGGAATTAGCTCTTTCTTATTCAAATATTTCGTATTGTTTCACCACCCCAATGGGGCCACCGATCACGTGAGTGAAAACGCTCTATAGCCTTTGTCAGAGGCAACAGGAAAAACAAACGTGAAGATGTATTTGAATATTTTTTGAGGTCTCGTAACTTAAAGCCCCGCACAGATGACCAAGTTTTCCTTGACAGGTTTTTCCTTGACAAGTTTTATTTGTTCGTGTGTACGACACAAATTGACAAGTTTTTCCTTGACAAGGAGCCTTGTTCAAAAGCTGGTCATGCCAGCTTTTGAACAAGGAAATTTGTTCGTGTGTATAGTCGTCAAGGAAAACTTGACAAGATCATGTCTTAAGCTTATTATACGCGATCATTACCGTCAAGGAAAACTTGTCCAACCGCACACACGAGCAATAATAACTTGTCAAGGGAAATTGTTTGAAAAAAACGTGTTCATCGTACACACGAGCAAGGAAAGTTACCAAGGAACTTGTCAAGGAAAACTTGACCGTCTGTGCGGGGCTTTATGCTAGCTTTTTGGGCGCGCGGTGTCGTCAAGCCTTAAAAAACCTTGAACCACTTGGAGCAGAATAATAAGGAGAATGTGGGAGAATTATTTCAAAGGGCTGCCGTTGGATTTTTTCCAGTTCATCAAACAAATATATAGCAAGAGATATTATCCCTAAGATGTTACTAAGACATGCTATCCAATATCATGTAAATAAGTCATTTTTTGTTGGGAGTGTCACGTTTTTGGGGCTCAACACCAAACAATAAGTTTGTTGTTTTTGCCTAAAGGTTGATTAATTGCGTGCATGCAGTTCGGGAAGACATCAACAATATATTATGTCAACGTTCAAGTTTTTTATACTTATTTTTGAAGGACTCCCCTGATTTGCGACTCTATGAAGAGATATTATGAAGAGATATATTATACACGATCAAAATAGCACTTTCTAAATAAATTAACTATTTTACAATTATATAATACTTAGCACCAAATTCAAAGGTTAAGTTCATAAATCTATCTCTGAGTGCACGTGGAATTTTCGGACAGTCATCAATGGATTTCATTGAAATGCTAAAAGACTTTAAATTGGCACTCCCTGTAGAAAGTATATCGTAAAGAAAATCATCAACATATCAATAAGAACCTCGTATTATGTATTTTGTCCGGCGACGTAACAAAGAATGGAATAACCCGAAACTAATGACATTCTAAGATTTTTATTCTCATGTAGCATCAGTTCAAATAGTCAGTGGTAAACTACCTGTAAAAGCGAGGTTTATCATTGTAATTTCTACGTTTAATGACCAATAAATAAAGTTTACATTATTATTATTATTATTATTATGACACTGCATTGTTCATTAATTATTTGGCATTCTTTCAACTAACAGTGACAGCAAACCTGACCTAAATTTTATACTCCTAGTTTAGGAATAATAACACGACTAAAATATTGGCGTACTGGCGAAATACATTTTTATATACGAGTCACGATCAAGGTTTAGTGTTATTTTGTGCGTAGACATATCTTAACGTTGGGAGCACGGGTGGCGTGTGCTGTTATGGCGCTGCCTCTCACCAATAGTTAAGCCCGGTTGGACGGGGTTAGTACTTGGATGGATGACCGCTTGGAATGACCCCGTTGTCGTTAGAAACGTTATATCTTAACGTTGGGAGCACGGGTGGCGTGTGCTGTTAGGGCGCTGCCTCTCACCAATAGTTAAGCCCGGTTGGATGGGGTTAGTACGTTGTCGAGCTTGGGACTCATGTGAGTATAGAGTTTAGTTGGTCTCTCCTGTGCTTCAAGGGTTTTTCGCCGGGTACTCCAGTTTTCCTCCCTCCGTAAAACCAACACCTAGACCTTAGGAGGATAACCTTGTAAGGGACCTAGAGTCCTATTGTTACTTCTCCTGTACCGCTAGGTACAAATGTTGATAAGATAAGATAAGATATTACACACTACTTTAAAATTACTATTTCCAATTTATGATAACAATTCAAAAATATTAAGCACAGATGTTTAATAACGATCCAATATCGTCGGCTTCCCACATTTCACTTGAAAATATGTTTCACATCGGAAACATTAAAAAGATTTGAAATTAGAAGTTTTCGTTTGTTTAGAGGATGATAGATTTGGGTGTTTCGATTTGATGGGAGGGTATAAAGTGTATTAATTTATTATTGAGTCGGTTTTCTTTGTTCTTTCGAAGGCTTTATATCGCATATAAGCCCTTGAATAATAATTAGAAACGAAATGAAGAAAAAAACAAGGAAAATCTTTGTCCAAGGTGGAAAAAAAAGACAAAACTTTGTTGGAAAACCTCCTCAATAATAAATTACTGATTACCCCTATTCAATGTACCAACAATTATTTTTTATAAAACCAAGATGTTTCAATTTAAAATAGATATTCTAAAATTTCAATAATAAAAAACTCTAAATAAGATTAACTCAAATGAAGGCAAGAATTCAAATTTAAATTCATTTATTTCACACGAGTTATTTAATTAATAATAATATGCATCGAGGAAATAGGTAAAAAGAAAATAACTGGTAAATTATATACACAAAAAAGAGGAATATTTATTAGGAAAGTGCACAGAAGCCAAATTAGCTAAAGCTTTCGAGTTGACAAGTGTCCGCTACGTTAATGAATAATCGACCTTATAATAATTGTTAACTGGTTTTCAATATACACACATAAAGAATATAATTTAATAGGAGAATCATTTTTGTTATAAAATTTCTTATAGAAAGGTTTAACCTTGAACAAGGGTTTTGTAAAATGAACAAGAAGAAAAATATCGCAATTGTAAAATATTTGCATGAAGACTAATCTTCAAAATCACAAATCTCAAGTACCGAAACACCATTTTGATTTAACATATGCATGTTCTGAAGATTTTTTCTTCCTGTGACATTGCATTTATTGTTACCCAAGTATTAAATCAATATATTAATTTGTATATGATTCCACGATAAGCTCATTACTATAAAACATCCAAATTATGATACGAAATCAGTATGTGGAAGGATCTGTTTACATGAGCCGTGGGCTAGCCCGGTAGCCGGGTTGACTCGTGTCACGCAATGCTTTCCTCGACCACGAAAGGAGATTTCAATTAATGTTAAGATTCGTTTACATCTAAACTAAACCAATTCTTCTTTGTAAATTTAGTTTATGCAAATTTCAAAACCACAGTACGATCCTAATCAATCGTGTGAGCCCGGTTAACCGGGGTTGGCTCATGTAAACAGCCCCTAATTGTGTTTTTTTTTGTCGGCATTTAATTTATCTACGCAAATTTGGCAGTTGTTTTGTCACATAATCAAACGAGATAGATGCCGATTTTATTCACAAGTGCCCCATATGACGAAATGTCCCTAGTTTGGGTATACGATATGACTATGGCCTTTTTATTTTGCGGCTAACAAACACTTCAATAAATTCCAGGCAGTTATTATAATATCACTATCAAACCTTACGCTGTTAAATAGCAGAAGTCGTGATAGTGGGCATAATAACATTTCCCGCCAAGTCATAATTGAGGGAGGACTACCATTTTACGTTCTTACGTTCATCCGCATACATTTTTTTCTTGTAACAACGTTCCACAACAATTCTCTCAGGTAAGTTTGAGTAGTGTTAAAGAGTCAGATTGATTTAAAGTAATGAATAAAGACGCCACGCAAAAGTTTCAAGTGTTAAATGTTAATAATACTTTGGTATGTTGAATGTAGATTTAATGACTTACATGTAATTTTAGCATAGCCTTCAGAAATTGTGTTGTTGCGTTATCTTTAGCAGTAACTGTGGCCACTTTTTATTAATAAATTTACTCATTGTTCACGGCCAATTAAATGTTCATCAAAACGCAATTTTTTTTGGTTTGGCTCACGGCAAAGATTTATATACGTCATACCGGTGGACATCCGCCATAACATTTTCAGAAAGGAGAATTGCATGATAAAGCAACAAAGCCAACTTGAACACATTCTGATACATCCCAAAAACTTATTCTAGATGTTACACTCGCACTGTTAATGCATACTGTACAGTATTGTACTGCATTATGTCATTGTGCTGATTAAATTATATATTTTCCATAAATATGTTTTATATGTTATAGATATTTAAAGCTGAAAACTTGTTGTTTTTTTATTTAAAAGTTTTACTCATGTAACAGTCAGTTGCTTTGTCTCGTGCTTTTTATATTCTTATATAATGTGTAATTTGTTGCATAAACAGATTTTTGTATACTAGTCCTCTTTTGTACCTTCCTTGATATTATAATTTACTCAACTGATCTCAAACGTAAGTCTTATCAGCTTCTTATTCATTTCTTGTAGTTACACGTTCTTTATACAAAAAAAATGAAAGTCCTGTTTCATACTGCCATCCTGCTGAGTGCATTTTATGTTGTTTTTGCCTATGATCCATTTAAGGACTGCGTGGACGGCGACTCAAATCTTGGCAAGTCTACTTATGATATATATGATATATACTTATAACCACTTATTAGACGCCACACCTTTCATTAGCTATGGCATATATAAATATGGTTCAGGTATTTAAGAAATAGAAAATGGCCGCCCGTGTTTATATAGCCTGATGCAAACACGAGAGTCAGTTGGGAGAATTCAAAAGTTTATGTGAACCCGAGCCGTAGGCGAGGGTTTACATAAGTACTTTCGAATTCTCCCAACTCACTCGAGTGTTTGCATCAGGTTATATAAACACAGGGCATCCATTTTCCATTTCTTTTATGAAATAAGGCTAAAAAATGTGCCGTGACATCACAACCGTGTTTACATAGCCTGATATAAACATGGTAATTGACCAATCACAGCGTGCGAAAGACGCAACCTATTTTATAAACGTTATTATATGCCATACTTGGGAAGAAATTGATCCAAATTTTGAAGTGCCTATATCATGACTGGGGATTTTGCATATTTAGGATATTTGGAACCTTCTGAGAAGATTTATAATATATCTTCCTTTTCTAAAATTTTATCTTCATGGACCTTTTGGCTGTTAAAGTTGACGGAAGTGACTTTGTCTATATAAAAACCACTTTACAGATTCCTGGGTAGACGTCACTTAATTCCGTCAACTTTAACAGCGAAAAAATCCACGAAAATTAAATTTTAGGAAGATATATTCAAAAAATTTCTCGGAAGGTTCCAAATATCCTAAATACGTAAAATCCCCCACTCCCCAAATGCCCATGATATAAGCACTTTAAAGGACTGAATTAAGTTGTATTTCACTTTGTCTTACACCGTTTTATTTTTCTTTCTTTCGCTTTATTGTTTTGACCAATTTAAGTTAATCACTCCTAGCTGAATATCTGACTCGATTGAATACCACTATTTTAAGACTAAACGAATTCTAAAATCCTTTATCTATTTGGATTTATACTTCAAAAGTATATTTACAAATATTTTGATTGCATCGAGAGGCGAGCTGATTACGCAGACTTCTATAAATTGAATTGAATTTAAGTGCATGCTCAAAAGCCAGCACAACACGTTATAAACTACAAGATAAGAGAACTTCTGTTTTAAAAACGTTTTTGTCTACTTGATCAAGTAGACGAAAACGTTTGTTTTTAATTTTTTCAAACATTTTTTACTTTGTATATATATTTAACAACCTTATGGAGAATTAATATTTTTATTATATTGTAAGTATATATATATTTGCAAGTCCACAGCTACATAAGCCCTTATTTTAACCTCCGTTACCAAATAATTATAAATTATGTATGTATGTACGTAATCATAAAAATACTTCTGTTTAATATCACGCTTCGCCTTTCATGTGTTGTCAAAGATCGTACGTCGATAATTATTTTAAACTTTTTAAGTTTTCTTTGGAAGTTGGATCTGTTCCTGTCGTGGCATGCAATAGAAGCGTTCCTAAAAATATTGTTGCAATACATTCTTCAAGTTGACAAATTCTTTTGATAAGATTCGTTGACAACTTCCTGTTTGGAATTCTGTTTGGAATTTGATTGATGTTTGGCAAATAATCGTGTTTTTTGTTGGTTGTTTAAAAACCAGAAACCAATCAAATTCAAAGCAGGAAGTTAGCAATGATTTTCATGAAATAAATTGGTCAACTTGAGGAATATATTTTAGGAACGCTTCTATTGCAACAACAGTAAGGATTAAAGAAATACCAAATGGTTTTCCGTGTTGGATACTCTGATCCAAACACGCGGGAAATTGCGAGACTGGAGAAAAGCGTAACAACCCAAGTGTTTGGATAAGAGTCTCCAAACACGGAAAAAAACATTTGGTATTTCTTTTATAAAATAATCACAAGTGAATATGATATACTGTCCGACATTTTCAAAAAATCGTTTTGGCGGGAATTTTCCGTGTTTGGATACTCTGATCCAAACACGGCAATTGACCAATCAGGGCTCGCGTAGTATACATGTTATTTTATAATAAACAATATATGAGCTAAGCTTTGTGTTTATATTTATGTTGTTGTTGTTGTTTTTTGTCGAAGATGGTCCTGAACCAAGATTAAACATAACCGTTTTACCATCTACTACAATCGTTGTCCAGGATACCCTCAAAATAACATGTAGTGCAGAAGCGGCGCCAATCTTACAAGAGGCTTATGATGATGATGATGATGATGATGATGATGATGATGATGATGATGATGATGACGATGACGATGATGATGATGATGACGATAACGGTGTTGATAAAGACCCAAATACGGCAACAAAAATACAAGTTTACGTTGGCGAATACAAATTAGCGGAATGCTCGGGAAATCCTGTTACCCAATGTTCTTATGAGGTATCAAGCTTTCAGTCTGGACTTCCAAGAAGAGTTTCTTGCGTTGCAAGTAATGTTGACGGAAAGTGCCGCATAAAATCACTTTTCATAAATGTTACAGATAAAGGTAATATTAAAATAGCAAATACACGACATGACACTGAACATTTTACTTTAAAACATAAGGAAGAACAACTATATATAATGATTAAATTATACCGAAACCAACGGCGAGGCCAGCATAAACTGAGTGGGGGGGGGGGTCCACGAAACGCGGAAGGCGAGAGACAACAATGAGGTAGCCCCCCCCAGTTTCTCATCGGATTTGGAAGAATTACAAAATTGGTCTTAATTCCCCCCCGTGGCCTCGCCACTGACCGAAACTGTAACTTATACATTTTCCTAAGATTTGGGATTTGTTTCAATTCTCCAATTCCATCCAATTCTTATGTATTTCACCCTAACTATAAAGCCAGACGATTTTACTACAGGGAAAACCCACCGACGGGAAAGAATTAACACACTTTGCTTATTGCTCCTGGTAAAAACTGTAAAAATACGCTATATAAAAGTTGGATACTTTTCGATAACTATAATTGTTTTTTTGGTTCTGTCTTTCAACCGCAGTTCCTCCACTTCCTTCAGTTTCGAAAACGCAGATAAGTGGCAGCAAAACTGAAGTTGCTCCGTCACCTTCTATTGGTAAGTTTTCTTAGCATACATTATAAAATATATATATACATATATATATATATATAAATTGAATATTTTTTGATAACTATAATTCTTTTTGGTTCCGTCTTTCAACCGCAGTTCCTCCACTTCCTTCAGTAATCAAGCCACCAGTTTCGCCTGAAGTTGCTCCGTCACCTTCTATAGGTAAGTTTTCCAAGCATACATTATAATATATATATATATATATGAGAGGTCCGGAAAAAGCCGTAATGCCCTCTCGGCACTGTGAGAGGGCATTACGTCCTTTTTAATGGCCTGCAAGTTTTAGCGGGAAAATTACTGAGTTGATTTGAATGAAAATAAAAGCGAATTAGATATATTCGTTGGGAAATTTTGAACAATAATAAAAGCCTAACAGGTGTAAACATGAAGCGAAACGAACAAGCTCAAAAGTAAGAACTAAGGTGAACAGCGACACCTGATCAAGACAAACGTAGAACTAAAAACAGATAAGAAAACAAACCAAAAGCCATATAATAATAGGCTTATTAACCGAGTTCGAGGTCTGTACGGGAAAGTATTTGCCTGAGGTTTTCGTACAGACCGAGCGACGAAGGAGCGAGGTTTGTGCGAGAGAAACTATAATTCTTTTTGGTTCTATCTTTCAACCGCAGTTCCTCCACTTCCTTCAGTAATCAAGCCACCAGTTTCGACTGAAGTTGCGCCATCACCTTCTGTAGGTAAGTTTTCCAAGTACACATTATAATATATATATATATATATTATGTACTATTTACAGAATGAGTGGTCGTTCTGTATCGGGGTATACAGACACGAGGCGAAGCCGAGTGCTTGTATCCCGATACAGAACGGAGACGAATTCTGTAAATGACTTCTAAAACGCCTATTAAGGTTACTAAACAAAAATAAATCATGTTAACAGCTGATAAACCTTCGAGGTAAGGTTTAATAGGCTACGATTATTAAATTAGTGATACGAGCATGCGCTTTAATTTAATATTAGTCCCACATTTTCTATTCTAAGTGACGTGGCATAAATGGCCTTACTGGTCATCATTTGTTATGATCAGTGTCTATAAATGTGATACAGAACTGATGTTTTTTTAAACTGTTCTGTATCACATTTACAGACACTGATATCAGTTCTGTACCGGGGTAAACAGGCATTGATTAAACCTTAATTTCTTTTGAATTTTCCTCATGAATTATTAATGAGTTTTAGAAATACATATATAAATTGAATATTTTTTGATAACTATAATTCTTTTTGGTTCTGTCTTTCAACCGCAGTTTCTCCACTTCCTTCAGTAATCAAGCCACCAGTTTCGCCTGAAGTTGCTCCGTCACCTTCTATAGGTAAGTTTTCCAAGCACACATTATAATATATATATATTTATACAATACCCTGGTTGCTATGCGTGTTTTCATTGGTTGTTGCCCATGATCTATTAGAGGACAGACACATGGTCACGTCAGATCACGTCAGCTGACTTGCTTTTTTCCTTCTTCATGCCCCAAAATCCGGCAAGAGTTTCGACAAAAACCTTTTAAATTTTAATTGTATAAAACAAATAGATTCCATTTTTTTTGTTGTCTGTTCAGTTATAGATGCACAGAAGACGTCACAACGTGGTAAGAACATCAGTGACCCACTCGACTGCGTCTCGTGGGCCACTTTTTTGTTCTTACCACGTTGTGACGTCATCTGTGCATCTATAACTGAACAGACAACGGCAAAATGGAATCTATTTGTTAAATAGTTAGTTAGTTAGTTAGTTATAGTTAGTTAGTTAGTTAGTTAGTTAGTTAGTTAGTTAGTTATAGTTAGTTATAGTTAGTTAGTTATAGTTAGTTAGTTAGTTAGTTAGTTAGTTAGTTAGTTAGTTAGTTAGTTATAGTTAGTTATAGTTAGTTATAGTTAGTTATAGTTAGTTATAGTTAGTTATAGTTAGTTAGTTAGTTAGTTAGTTAGTTAGTTAGTTATAGTTAGTTAGTTATAGTTAGTTAGTTATAGTTAGTTAGTTATAGTTAGTTAGTTATAGTTAGTTAGTTATAGTTAGTTAGTTATAGTTAGTTAGTTATAGTTAGTTAGTTATAGTTAGTTAGTTATAGTTAGTTAGTTATAGTTAGTTAGTTATAGTTAGTTAGTTATAGTTAGTTAGTTATAGTTAGTTAGTTATAGTTAGTTAGTTATAGTTAGTTAGTTATAGTTAGTTAGTTATAGTTAGTTAGTTATAGTTAGTTAGTTATAGTTAGTTAGTTATAGTTAGTTAGTTATAGTTAGTTAGTTATAGTTAGTTAGTTATAGTTAGTTAGTTATAGTTAGTTAGTTATAGTTAGTTAGTTATAGTTAGTTAGTTATAGTTAGTTAGTTATAGTTAGTTAGTTATAGTTAGTTAGTTATAGTTAGTTAGTTATAGTTAGTTAGTTATAGTTAGTTAGTTATAGTTAGTTAGTTATAGTTAGTTAGTTATAGTTAGTTAGTTATAGTTAGTTAGTTATAGTTAGTTAGTTATAGTTAGTTAGTTATAGTTAGTTAGTTAGTTAGTTAGTTAGTTAGTTAGTTAGTTAGTTATAGTTAGTTAGTTAGTTAGCTTTGAGAATGGTTGCTACTCAGAGTTTCGCGCCTCTTGCGATCTTATTATCCTGCTTGTTTATTAAACAGTACATAAAATTTATATATATATATATATATATATATGTTAAAGTGAAATTTGTAGCTTGGTGTAATACGAGTAAAATTTGTTCTCAAGCTTTTATACTCAGAAAAATGTCTGAGTATCCCTGACGGGATTCGAACCCGCGACCTTCTGATATCTAGACAGACGCTCTGCCGACTGAGCTACCGGGACTCAGACGGTGAGAAGGATAAATCGCGATCTGGTAAAAGCTTGAGAACAAATTTTACTCGTATTACACCAAGCTACAAATTTCACTTTAACATTACTACATGCCTACCGACGTGTTGTGACTTCGAGTATGAAGTTCGCATGTCATGAAAACGAACCAGATCGCGATTTATCCTTCTCACTACCGTCTGAGTCCCAGTAGCTCAGTCGGCAGAGCGTCTGTCTAGATATCAGAAGGTCGCGGGTTCGAATCCCGTCAGGGATACTCAGCCATTTTTCTGAGTATAAAAGCTTGAGAACAAATTTTACTCATATATATATATATATATATATATATATATATATATATATATATATATATATATATATATATATATATATAAATTGAATATTTTTTGATAACTATAATTCTTTTTCCTCCACTTCCTTCAGTAATCAAGCCACCAGTTTCGGAAACGCAGACAAGTAGCAACAAAACTAAAGTTGCTCAGTCACCTACTGTTGGTAAGTGCAAATATCGAAAAATCGAAAACCTGCAAAATAAGTGACTACTGTGGAGTGTGCGCATGCACACGCGCAACTTAATTTGAAAAATGTTGTTTGCTTTGTTTCATTGTACTTTTACTAGAGTTACGGTCGCTTCGCCTGTGGGTCAGGTTATTAAGCGTATAAGCTATATACGCAGTCAACTCGTTTCACCATAGTCAATCGAGATATGGTCTGGAAACTCGGCAAACTTCAAAGCGCCTATAATGAGCTGTGATTTTATGTTGAACTGTACCTTACACCGTGCACATCCTTTGTTTTAGGTTGATTAATATTTAAATAGCACGGTTGAGTGATTGAACTGAAACGTTGCTATTGGACAATTCGTTCATTATACTAAAATACAATGTGTTCAGTGACCGTGCACCGTGCACAAAAATGCATAAAGGCGAACAAAAAGATACACCAAAGACTTTAGCTGAGTTTCCAGACCATATCTCGATTGACTATGGTTTCACTGATTGTAGTTAGGTTTTTGTAGGTCACCAGAAAAATTCCGCTTTGTGCACTGCCTGTGTTATCATTTTGCCAAGCGTTATAAATTCTGATGCCTGAGTTTGCGAAATTTCTGATGAATCCGATGTTATATTCGATTATCAAGTAATAAAGTATTAATAAATTATCAAAACTGAAAATTGCAAATTAAAGTGCACATGAAACGAAAATTAAGTTTGTCTTACTTGAAAGAACTCTTAAAATGATAGAGTAACATCTTTTGCAGATTTTCGTTTCCTTGCTTCGTTTTTGAGATATTTCAGTTTGTTTGATATGTAAATTTGACTTATAAGATAACTTTACGTCACAGTTTGCATAATGACTTATCGCAAAGTGTTCTATATCTTTGTTATTATCGAACAAAAGCACTTGGCGAATTAGAAACCATGTGCGAGTGTTTCTCCTACAACAGAGTCTGTAAATTTTAAGTGTTTTTGTTTGACAATAACAAAGATATATAATCTTTTGCGATAAGTCATTATGCAAAGTGTGACGTAAAGTTATCTTCTAAGTTAAATTTACATATCAAATAAACTGAAATATCTCAAAAACGAAGTAAAGAAACCAAAAACTGCAAAATATGTTACTCTGTCATTTTAAGTGTTCTTTTAAATATGCTGTGAGAAAAGCTCTTGCCTGGAGTGTATGCCACAAGTTGAGGAAAATATGGACATCGAAACTATCAAGGAAACTGAAGGTTAGATTGTTCGTTGCAACAGTGGAATCTGTTTTGCTCTATATGGAGCAGAAACATGGACATTCACAAAAACTCTGAAGAAACAGTTGGATGGCTGCTATACGAGAATGCTCAGATGGCACTCAATGTATCCTGGAAAAGTCATATGACGAATGTAGAACTCTACAAGGAACTAACAAAAGTTACATCAAAGGTACAACAGAGAAGGATGCGTCTCGCCGGACATTGCATCCGACATGGTGAAGAAGTTGCTAGCAAGCTAGTACTCTGGCAACCAACCGAAGGAAGAACCAGTAGAGGAAGAAGAAGACTCACCTACGTGGATACTTTGCTAGAAGATACTGGGATGGAGAGATTTCAGGAGCTACGGACGATTATGGAAGACCGAGATGATTGGGGAAAGCGTGTGAAATCTGTGGGGCGTCCTGACGGACGACCTAGATGAGATGAGATTAAATAAGACAAACTTAATTTTCGTTTCATAGGCACTTTAAACGCAAATTCAAAATGTTGTATTAAAGGAGCATAAAAAGCAACTCTATAGTTCCTAGTAATGCAGAACGAAGAATACTAAAGGCTAAATGTGTCCGTATCCAGTCCATTGTAATACAGTATTTCTGATTCTAGACTTGCATGTGTTAATTATAGTCACTAAAATTCTATTTTTATATACAGTCATCGAAAAGATGAAAACTTATTCTGTTGGCATAACATCAGTCCTTGCATCACGCGCTAGTAGAATTGGTAAGTATATATAGGTGTTGTAATCTAGATATCTTAATGTGAAGTAATATTTAAAACATGAGCAGCAGTGTTTTATCAGATTTAAAACACAAGGCGATAACCGAGTGGTTTAGATCTGATAAAACACGTATACTGCAAATGTTTTGAATAGCTTCAAAAACGACCCACGCACTTGGTAAGTTAATTGGCGTAGTAAGTTTGAAAAAAAACGTTGTCTAAGCCGAGAAAATCTAAGCTAAAGTTTATGTAAATCAGGTTTCTTTATCAGATATAAAACCACGGACATGGTACTGATTTCCTTTGTGTTTTCACCATGAATTATTAATGAGTTTTTGAAATCTGTTTAATTAATGTTCAAAGTATATTTAGCTTATATAGGTATCATATATATTAATTTCTGTTTTAGCAAGTTCTATTTCTGCTGCAACAAATATGACGAATACGACAAAGGCTACAAGTCCAGGTATTCTTAAAATGTATATATTCTACACTCGAATTTTCCTTCACCCAAAATCTTTAGAACATGCTATGTAATCGAGTGAAATGCCCAATATTACTTAAAATATACCCAATTCTCTCCTGGCATTACCACCTTATTATATACAGAACTCGCGATCAAGCTCTCGGCAACGCCCTCCGTGGCTCAGTGGTCAGAGCATTGCACTAGAATCGCAAGGTCGTGGGTTCAATTCCTGCCGGAAGGCCTGTGTAGTTGCATTTTTCGCAACTGGTCCCGGTTTGGTCTTAAAATGTATATATTCTACACTCGAATTTTCCTTCACCCAAAATCCTTAGAACATGCTATGTAATCGAGTTAAATGTCCAATATTACTTATAATATACCCTATTCTTAAAGATAACTTGTCCGTATTGGTATCAGCACAATATTCCATCTTAGAAATATTTGATTCCATGCATTTATAACTTCGTGTTGCATTTCCTGAGCTCAGTTTGCTGGGCAAATAATTTGGCTATGAGCACGAAATAGAATATATTTATTTAGGTAAATCGTTTATGACGTTTGTGCCTAGTAAAGGTGTGGGCAACCTAACGCCAAATCGTTAAAGTGTTTATATCACTTGTGGGGTTTTAACGTATTTAAATAGAGCAGAAAAAATCAGTTAATAAGTTATTTTGCCGTTTCTGATTTAGTCAAATAGTTCCTGACATATTGGCTTCTGAATATGCCAATTCTCAAAATTTTCCGTCGTTCATTTTAACACCTTGGGGGCCTGGGACTCAGGAACGAGTCAATCCAAAACAACTACATTTCGGCTTATTCATTCACAAAAACACATATTTGACTGAAAAATCGAAATGTTGAGCTCACACCCGTTTTCCAGTACGCACGAGAGTTCCAACTAAGAAGACGGTCAGCTTAGGTTCTTCAGTCCCAGGCCCCCGTGCTTAAAAATGAACGACGGAAATTTTTGGCGAAGAGCCGAAATTGGCATGTTTAAAGACTTATCAGTTTAAAGACTCTCAGAAACTATTAAAGTAAATCAAAAACGGCAAAATAACTTATTAACTAACTTTTTTTGCTCTATTCAAATATAAGCACTTTAATAAAATCCACAAGATAGAAGGAAGGAAGAATGGGGTGGTGGTGGGAGAGCTTGATTGATCTTTCTACGTCTTTACTCGTTGGCGATCCGACGTGAATGAATGAATAGTACAGCTGTGTCGTCGATATTATCCTGGATCACACAATAGACTCCTGTTCCCTTTTTTCCCCCTTGCCTTCCGATATTTATTGCTGATATCGCTAACTATTAACCTATCCTAGGTTATAACACTGATTAAAAGCACAACGTTTGTTTGTTTGTTTGTTTGTTTGTTTGTTTGTTAATATTATATTTTCCAAAAATATACTTAATCACATATTTTTAATGTTTCAACACAGCTACAACCGAAAAACCAACAACAAATATGGTAACAAGTGAGTACATTTAGTTATTATTATTATCATCATCATTATCATCATCATCATTATCATCATCATCATCATCATCATTATTATTATTATTATTATTTTGGTGGAAGTGGTAGTAGTAGTGGTAGTGGTAGTGGTAGTGATAATGGTGGTGGTGGCAGTGATAGACTGATAGTGGTGGTGGTAGTGGTGGTAGTGCATGACAGACTGATAGTGGTGGTGGTAGTGGTGGTGGTGGCAGTGACAGACTGATAGTGATGGTGGTAGTGGTGGTGGTGGCAGTGACAGACTGATAGTGGTGGTGGTAGTGCATGACAGACTGATAGTGGTGGTGGTAGTGGTGGTGGTGGCAGTGACATACTGATAGTGGTGGTGGTAGTGGTGGTGGTGGCAGTGACAGACTGATAGTGGTGGTGGTGGTAGTGGAAGTGACAGATTGATAGTGGTGGTGGTAGTGGTGGTGGTGGCAGTGACAGACTGATAGTGGTGGTGGTAGTGGCAGTGACAGACTGATAGTGGTGGTGGTAGTGGTAGTAGTGGCAGTGACAGACTGATAGTGGTAGTGGTAGTGACAGACTGATAGTGGTAGTGACAGTGGTAGTGGCAGTGATAGACTGATAGTGATGGTGGTAGTGGTAGTGGTAGTGGTGGTAGTAGTAGTAGTAGTTGTGCAGGTGGTGGTAACAGCATTGGTTCTTCACAATAATCTATAATCAAATCTTTTTAAACCTTTAACACAGCTACAACAGGAAAACCAATTATAGATTGTAAGTATGAATCTTATAGATTTGAAGTTAATAAAGTGTTCATGGCTATGTCCACATTCACGTTCGTCGCTTATATTATATATATATTTAGCTTCACGTTAATTTTTCACTTCACGTTAGATCTTAACTTCACATTAATTAAAATTAACTTTTTTCTAAATTTCTAGTGAGCGGTATCACGCAAGGCTTAAATCCTACCAGCATCGCCATAATTAGTACAGCAGTTGTGGCCATAGCAGCTATTCTTGCCGTTATTGCAAAGTCTCTTGGTGGATAAAGACCTAAAGTAAATTCTCATCACGGCAGCAAGATATATTTTTAGTGATGACTATTTTTTAAAAGAACAGAGTGGTTTATATAGGACACTTATGTAATGAATTGCAAACTCATGATGTTATACGAATGTCAAGAATTATCCACGCTGATTAATAATACTGTAATATTGATGGTTTATATAGACAATATGACACTTATGTAACGAATTGCAAACTCATCGCGTAATACAAATACCAAGAATTATCCAAAATGATTAATAATACTTGTATTCGACGTTAACAATATATACAAAAACGAGGTTCAAAATTTTGTGTTTCAGCACAACAATAAATGTAATAGAAATTGTAACAAAGAGAGAAAAACAAGATATAAAGAATTAGTTAGATCTTGAACTAACTGAATGGATATGAATTAGAAAAGTGAGTACTTGAAATGAAAAGATGTTCTGAAACTGATTTTGTTGTGCCAGGTGTTTTTGTTTTAATTCAACTTAAACCCAAATATGATATTACTGAATATGGATTCTATTTAATGTGTATAGTTGAATGCCAAAATATTTTTTGATTTGAACTTTTATTTGTTGTTATACTGAGGTTTGTATTTCCAAAATCGTAATGGGGATGACGTCTATGTAGGCATTAATTTGCATACGCAGTGTTCCGCTACAGCAGAAATATTACCCAATTCACATGTTAATGGAATACTTGAATAGTATATTCTATATTTTATCATTTTGTCATTAAAATCTTCAAGCGGTTTATCAGAAGAAAAGAAAAAAACACCCACACAGAAATGCCTACGTTGACGTCATGCTCATTAAGATTTTGGAAATACAAACCTCAATATAACAACAAATAGAAGTTCAAGTCAGAAAATATTTTGGCATTCAACGTTACATAGAATTCATATCAGTAATATCTTATTTGAGTTTATAGGCACTTTAAAATAATCACATACATCATCTGTGACAACTTGCTGTCGATTATAGGCTCGCGAAAATAATAGTGATCGAAATTATGAAAACTGGGCACTTTATCTGTAAGGGTTAATCAATGGTCACAAGTGCAATGAAGCATTATATCGATGTTAGGGCTGCGCTAAACGTAGCACAATAGACGAATTTAATTCAGACGAATTTAATTGTTTGAATTTTATTCGACGAAAACTGCGACGTATAACTCGATTAAATTCGACACACGAATTAAATTCGTCTCGGCAATTAAATTCGTCTGAGTCGGACGGATAATGCGACGATAATGCGTGTTCGAGTTACACGACGAATTATTGTCGCGTCGAATTAAATGTTTCTCCTCTGTCTGTGACAATTCGGTGCCATGTTTTCAAGAAGTCGTTTTCAGGATCCACGCGAGTACAAGTAAAAACAATTAAATTCGACTGAAATTCGACGTTTAACTCGACGTCGCATTTACGTCGCATTACCGACGAAGTTAATTCGAATTAAATCCGTCTATTGTGCGACGTTTAGCGCAGGCCTTAAATTCTTTATCATTACCCCCCTATTATACGTAAGCATTATATCGATGTTAAATTCTTTATCATTACCCCCGGAATGAAATATTCATCCATCGCAAATCTTTTGTGGAATACTCCTCGCTCCAGGTCTATAATTGATAAGTACATTCAGGCATATGTACTAGAATTTAATTTAATACAAGTCAGAATTTGGGGTAATACCGAGTTTATTATTTATTGGTGCATGTAAACGTGTAAACGCAAGACTTTTTGGCCAGTATTTACACACCGGCATGATTTTGTTCCGTTTTCAAATTGTACCGGCATCGTGTAAACGGGGTCTAAGTGCAAGAATTTGTTGATGTCTAACGATTGATGAAAGACGCGTTAATGATTTATAAATGTATGACCAAATCATCATCTCGTAAGATGAAACAACCTTTATGTAGAATGTCCACAGGTCAATGTTCCTTTTTAGTCCGAGGAATCTATTTATTAACTTTACAACCATACAAGTGTGCGAAAGAATTAATACAAGTTAAAAATAAAAACGATGCAAGACTTGATCATGGTTGAAGGTATGGTCAACAGGATATGAGTCCCATGTGAAGACTGAATCAAACTGTGGAATTACATTATAGATAACGGGATTAAAATGACAAGTTTAGCGATTTTTAAGAAACGTTTAAAAACAGTTTTAATGGGAAAATATTTTAGATCAATAAGTTAGGATTTATAGTTATATAATATACTCTATTAGAGTAGATTAAATTGTATAATATAATAATAATAAGCATGTATAAGTAACTAAAATTATTTTAGTTTATTCATGCATAAATTATCTTTGACGTGCCGCGGTTAATATATAGATTAGTTACCATAACGAAGGACTCTAGTATCCCAAATTGTTTAGAATACTGAAACGACTTTGCCCTTTTTTTGCGTTCAACCTCTGCCCACGAAATTTTCTAGTTGCGCCCCTAATGAACGAACGAACGAACGAACGAACGAACGAACGAACGAACGAACGAACGAACGAACGAACGAACGAACGAACGAACGAACGAACGAACGAACGAACGAACGAACGAACGAACGATAAATGAATAAATGAATGAAAATTAAACGAACGAACGAATGAATAAATGAATGAATATTAAATCGTAACACTTGGTTGTAAATATTACTTGTGTTTTTACGCCCACCTCATCAAAACAACTTTACTTGGCGTCAGTTATAGGAAGATTGCCAAAGAGACTACACTCATTAACACGAGAAATAAGATCCAGTTTTTGCAATTTAGATCGCAGGGAACCAATTCTTGCTGCACCACCAAAACCATGCATATTAAATGACCTACTATATCGCTTTAAAACTACGTCTAGAATACTATTTTTTTGTTAAATAACGACAAATATCGTCTGTATATATCATGAATAAACTAAACAGGTTAGTTACCTCAAAGTCGGTAACTAAGCTAAAGTTATAGTTACATCCTTCTCAGTAACTAACCTATATACTTAATTTTTCATGTAATAGTCCACTGATATAGTCCTTTCAGGGAGTGACTACATACTAGTGAATAAATACTGCAACTACAACCACAACAATTCCCAACCATTCTTCAAATGGCGTTCTTTCCAATTTACGCAATTCTAACAACTTTTGGCACACAAAGAATATTGTGGTAAACTCACCCCACTTGAAAAAACGGGCTTGGCCAAATTTTGTGATTTAACGCGCAGTAACAACTCCTAATTTAGAAGGTTCCCCGCATAAAACTGACACAAGCTGTACATATTCGGTAATCACAGTTAAGTACAAGATATTTATGACATCCAGGCAATAATCTCTTTTTGTAAAGAAATCTTTAACATTTGAAAGTGTTGGTAAATGATATTATATGAATGACATAAGCACTTACTGGCGATATTGAGCTAGTGGAGCGTGTGGTCAGTGACTCAGTGTTATAGATAAGATAAAACGTTGTTAGTAATGTTGCATGGGATCTATTGAACGTTTGAGTGATTTGGAGTATATCATCAACTATATACAACCATAACCTATGCAGAACAAGAACAACACCTCTTGAAGAACAAGAAGTCCTACTTAAAAATTAAAAACATAATACAAGAAACATTTCATTGGATAATCAAGGTAAAGATAAGTACAGTAAAGTTAATCAAATAGGAATGTAATTATACTAATCAAGACCAGTCAAAAATAAAGGTAGGAAAACGGTCAGTTATTCAGTTAAAAAACAATTAGACAGTATACCTTAGGCTTAACATGCAACTGCATGCATGATCAACCAATTCCTGTCTGAGCCGGCCAAAAATGGTCCCTCTGGATTACCGCTGCGCTGCGTTGTCTTGACCAGTTCCCATGCATGCCGAAAAACGACCATAAGTCGTCCACAAACATGAGAAATACTTTGTTTATGCAGTTTGTGTGCGTAATATACTCGTTGATATAAAAAAAACGAATTTCCAAGTTAATTTTGAAAAGAATATTCGATATATACACCCGTACCTATTATATTATATTAATGATTATACGCAATTTTTGTGGCAAAAGGAAAAAACGGAAAGTGCAGTTCTGAGGGAAAGAGCCCTCAGAAAACGGGAGGAACAAGGTCGGAGTGAGGGTAAGGGCCCTGGCACTCCTTTTGGATAGGACCTTGCCCTCATGTCCTGGCGTGGGCTTCACCGTGGGTGAAGTGTTACCTGGAGGACACCACTTCTCGTCACAAAAACATTTTTATTGACAATTACTTAATATTTTACATACATGTAATTTTCTAGTAATACACTGATAAGTTCTTTTTTTTCTTAAAGCTAACTAGTATAAATTTAGTTTTTTTTAACAGTAAATAATCCTGCTGATTGATTAGTTGTTAGGAAGGGAGGTGGGTGGGAAAACTTCTTTTTACTTTACTTTCTTTTTCTTTCTTTGACTATGCAATATCAGAGTAACTTACTCCAGGGAAGTAGGTGCACGAATGTTCGAAATGACGAATGGCATATCTGGGATTAGTGCTTAGTTGTGCGGTGCCTTTGTTGTTGCACAGACAAAGGTTGTAAAACCTTCCGAATGGCAGCCGGACGCTCTCACCATTGAGCCACTGGAACTCACTGATGGTAGACCGAGGTTGTTTTCGATATTTATACGCCTGGGAACTAGTCTCACAGGTACTTGTTGGGCTACAAGACGCATTGTGTCAGTTTAATTTTAGTAACAAGTACTTGTGACCCACGTACGGTTTGACTAGTTCCCAGGCGTATAAATATCGAAAACAACCTGGTGAGAGCGTCCGGCTGGCATTTGGAAGGTTGTGGGAGTTGAGTATCGTCTGGAGCCCAGAGTTTTTCTCCGAGTTTAACTTACGACAGCTTGTACAGCAAAAACATACGACAAAAACTCGTACATACTTTATTTTCTTATTAAATTAACAGGCAGCTATCTATTTAACCATGAAATGCTCATCGCATGAAATCATCCTGTTGAGTTTAATGGTCATGAGCATCGATGTTACGTTACAGGCCTGCGTAGAAGGTGAACCAACCATCGGTAAGCATATGTATATGTATTAGATAAAGCATGAGCAGCGTTCTGTATATCTGTATCTTGCAGCTCGCCTTGTAAATCAGATACTGATCGGCTGCGAAAGCTTTATCGTACTTATCAAATGGACGCATCTAAATAGCCAGGTTTTCAAACTATTTTTCAAGTTGGAGTGATTTTAGCTAAGTAAATTGAGGAAAAAGTTTATGTAAATCAGGACGAATCTGTATGTATGCGATTTACAGATATTGATTAAATATTCATTTCTTTTGAATTTTCTTCAATAATTTTTAATGAATTTATAGATCAGCCAGAACCAGACTTAAATATAACGGTTTTACCATCTACGACAATTCCATTTGGAAGTGAAATTCAGATCATTTGTCAAGCAGATTACCCACGATTTCTTCAGAATCCGAACATCAGACCGCTTCCCCCAGTTGTTATAAACATTTTCCATGGAAACAAAAAGGTTGCATCGTGCCGAAGTATTGGAAGTAACGTCGTTTCTATGTGCTTTCATCGTATAACGAAATTTCGTGATGAATTTTCCAGAAAAATCGGTTGCATGACAAGTAATCCTTCTGGAGAATGTCGTTTCAAAACGAATGAAATAAATTTATTAACAGGGCAGACAGGTAAGATAAAATTTCGTGTAATGATATAAAATCTGGTTCGATGTTTTATTAATTATCGAGTTATAAAATATTGTTTTGGTTCTCTGATGAAAATATTGTCAGTAATGTTTCTGCAAAATCCTAAAGATATTATGGTACTTGATAATTGTGCAAAGTTTTCAATTCAATTTTCAATTTAATAATATTTTGACAGCGCGTAACTTCTTCAGTATACATATAGTTGCTGTTATCAATGAGGGCGCTGTATGCTAAATTTAATACATGTAGTAGAATTTATATGTAAAGGTCTAAATAGATATAATTTATATACAATAGATTAGATTAGATTACTCGATTGATTATGCAGTATGAAATAAATGAGTAAACAATTTCTGTTTGAAGTTATTGAATGAACCAATAGTTTTAATTTCTAATGGGAGGTTGTTGAAATACTTTGCTCCTGTCTATTTAAAACTCTTTTTGCCCACTTCAAGTCTAACTTTGGGAACCTTAATATTTCTGGTGTTCCTTCTGGTGGAGTAGTTATGATTCATAAGTTTGAAGTAGTGTTGACAAAATTCTGGCCCAAGCCCAACCAAGCAGCATTTGACCTGTACAATCGTGTGGTATTTTCTTCGAGTTTCAAATTCTGGCCAGTTGACATCAATGTTAAGGGTGTTGTTCATAGTTACAACTCTCTTACAGCGTTTTTGCAGCCTATTAATCATAATGAGCTTGGTTTTAGGGCCTGATTCAAACGTCGAATTTTTCATGTGTCGAATATAATACCAATTAAGGTCGACCCAAATTATTGTATTCGACATTTGATTCATACGTCGAATTTAACGGGGTCGAATATAATTTAAAATGATCATTTCTATAACAACATGGCGAAAGCAAAGGAGTCCAACTCGAAAGTTGACCAAAAGCAAATTAATATTTACAATGTTATTCAACAGTCAAAACGACGGCGAAAAATGATGACACATGCTTTACAACACATGGTAATAAGAAGAAAACGCCGAGTTCAAACGTGCGTTCTTCTGCTTTTATTAACTACAGCAGGCAGAAATACAACCACAAGCATCCATCGCTCTTGTCGTCGAATAATTCGAAATCCTGGATGGTGGGGCAACAATTATTCAGAAGCCCGATTCAAGAAAGCCTTTCGCCGAACTGCAAGCTTCCTCCTCGTCGCTATCCGTCATGTTTGCAGCGTCCCGCGAAATCAACGTTTGCGCATGTCATTTACGTGTATCGGAAATCATTATACATTAAAATAATTTATGCATTACATTCGACACATGGAAAGTCCGACGTTTGAATCGAACTCGTATCAAGGTCGTTTTATTCCACCTAAGCAGTCGAATTTAATTCGCATGTCGCATTTAATCAAAACGGTCGAATTTACTTGATTCAAACGTCGAACTTATCATGCACTTAATTAACGAATTGTATTCGACGCATGAAAAATTCGACGTTTGAAACGGGCCTTACTCGCATTACCATATACTATATCTCCATACTGCATGGTCTAATCATTGAAGTATAAACCGTCTCGGCAGCATGAGCTGTAACTTGCTTTCTTATTCTTCTTAGCATACCAATCCGTTGGCTAACTTTCTTACATAAATAGTCAATATGTTCATTAATTTTTTTGTTTCATTTCGAAATTCCACAAAACAAAGTTGTATTTTACGTGCGAAGCTTGTATTTTGGAGCGTCGCCATTAAATTGACTGTGTTTGAGAAGAATGAGTTGAGGAGAACTTATGGCGTCATATAGACTCAATAAAAACAAAACATCATTGGTGTTGACAACAAAAGGGTCATTCTTTGTTTTTGAGACTATGACGTCATAAGCTTCCTCGACTCATTCTTCTCAAGCTCGGCCACTTTTATTGGCGCCGCTCCAAAATACAAACTTTACACGTAAAATACCACCGTTTCTTCAACGAATTTTGAAATGAAACTTTGCACGATCACCAACTACCATAATATCTTTAGGATTATGCAAAAACATTGCAAACAATATTTTTTATCGGAGAACCATTTTAATTGTTTAAAATCAATTATAGCTCAAAAACCTAGATCTATACTTGCTCTCGCAGCTATCGCCTTGACCAACTCTTACGCTTTTATCGTGCACTCCCAACCTCCCGCGTGCATCCATAACTCGATGGAGCACGTCAAACCATAAATAATTTCTTGATTTGTATTTATTTAGCATCTGCATGAATAGCTCAAATAGTGGGAAAACGTTTGTGGGAATGTTATATAAAAATAGGCAGTCCAGGACTGCATGAGGCTACTCAAATAAAACTATAAAAAATAGGTAGTCAAGGACTGGATGTATCTACTGGTCATATCTTATTTGTAACGAAAGACTCGACGAAGTCACCATCGGGGAACACGGAACTCGCGATGTTCGGGTTCCGAAACTATCCGAAGATTTGGACTACGATTGATTCCGAAACTATCCGAAGATTTGGACTACTTACACATTACTTACACACTCGATGACATAGAGGCTCCTCTCCTCAGGAACTTCAGTCATATAAATAATAATTAAGTTGGAATATAAAAAATATTCTGTGGCATCCCGCGAGCTTTATAACAACAAATCATTCAGTAGGCATGCAAGATTTAATAATGCTATCGGTTTGCTATTCACAACTGTTGAATTTGGTAAATCCGTAAATGCCATCAGTCCTGGCCGGTACAAAAAGCTGTGTGTATTGCAGGCGAATGGTGTTTCGAACCTTGAGGAGGAGTAGCCTCAAAAACCAATGGTTCATTCGTTTGTTTTCGCTAATTCTTGCTCTTATCATATACTATCATTCATATATAACTACTGACCCTTCAAATTCCATTGTTCTCTGTCTGCATTATATCAACGATTTCAGCAAGCGCAGTGCAATATTTTTAATATTGCAGCCAGCACATGCACTGCAATACTGAGGACTTATTAACCGATTTGTGCGATAAAACCGAGGGCAAATACTTTCCCGTACAGACCGAGCAAACGAGGTTAATAAGGAATTTATTATATGGCTATTGGTTCACTTTATTTTTAAGCTTCGAGCGTTGTTTTCGTCTTGGGAGTATGCTGTTTACCTTACTTGTTAACTTTTTAATGTCGCTTTTGGCCTTCTTGTTTACACCAGTTCGGCTTTTATTTGTCATGTTTTTAGATAAACAGCTTTAAAGAAAACCAGCAGTAATGCTCCAACACATTTTATTGTTCAGAATATTTGAATAAAGATACCTAGTTCTATTTTATTTGTATTCAAATCAACTCAGAAATTTTCTCCCCAAAAATTACAGGGTCGAGAAAAAAGCGTATTGACCCGAGGTCAATATCGTAAAATCCCGACCTCTCAGGAACCAATCAGCGTGCGTCGTTTTGCGTACGGACCTGAAATCAAACCCAGACATATAATAATAAAAATATTGCAGCCAGCACATTTACAAGCCTTTCGTTTCTCGTTTACAAAGGTCTAAAATCAGCGTTTCTTTAATATTTTATTGCTGAATATATTGCAGCATGCTTCGGGCTGCACCCTCAGCTCTCAGTGATTATCTATTACATTATTTTACTAGTTTTATATAAAATTATATATATTAATATTAATATTATAGTCACTCCAACGGAGAAAGCATTTTCAACGCACTTTCAAACGCATCCTTCACGTAATGGTAAGTTTTGAAGAGTTATCATGCTTTGTATATTCAATGGTGTTGTGTAACGAGTTCTTAATGTCAAATCCAGTAGAAATAATTAAACGTTTTTAATTCTGGGCAGAATATTTCTAATAGACAATACTTTTGAGTTTTCAGAAAATGTACGCACCTAGCAACTAATTCTAAAATATCAGATTTCTAGCTATTTTACACAGTTCAAAATTTGAAGTTTTTCTCACGGGACCAAACTCCTAAATTCAATCAGCTATTCCCAATTTTATTGGATTACAATTAATAAATTTATTAATAAATAAGTTATTATGCGCTCTCTATAGCTTGCACCCAGGGAATACTTTCTACAACGGTTTAAAGGTGACGTACAGTCCGTTCTGCGCATGTACGAAACTAATGTTTACATCTTTATTTACAAAAAATATACTGATACCTTATTCAAGATTGTAAGCTTTTCTAACTTCCTCTTCATTACTTGTACCCAAAACAAAACATTTTCAGAAGAAATAGAAGAAATCGGAGGAGATATCCTCGCCGAAACGCTTGGTTTTCTGCCATGTTCCTGATCCAACGGTTTACATTGAGCTGAGTACTTCATGTAATTATCTACGAATGTCATGTTTTTGGGGACTCAATGGCGGACATGCGCAGAACGGACTGTACATCACCTTTAATCAATACGGATTTAAAATAAATAATAGTACTTACATCTTTTACGTAACCTCGCGTATACATGCATGGATAGAATGGCAGCTTACAAGTTCTGCAGCTTCTTTAAAAACAAAACAAAAAAAGAAAACAGTAGGTCGGGAAAACTAAAAGTAAATTGTATAAAAAAAAATCGTAAAATTGAAAGGTTGGATAGTAGGGTCAATGGTTGTATGATTTGATGCATATAGATGGATGGATAAATATATACATAAATATTACACATTTCAATATATTGTATATAGGCTCTCTGAGATACGTTGTAGAAATAATACTAATAATAATAATAACATGTATTTATACCGCGCAAATTCAACTTTAAGGTGGCTCCATACAGTTCTTGATAAATGGAAAATACAAGTTTGAGAGTCCAAAACACGTGATTAAACAATTCGAGAAAATAATAAAACTAAATGTTATGCATAGTTAAACAGTCTGACAATCAAAAACGGTTACCAATTAAATAGCAACAGTTGTTGCTATGGCAACAATGACGTTTCAAAATGGCTGCCAATTACCCTTTAAACTAATTTAATTCGAAAAAAACTTTGGTGACCGGTACCCCCAATTTTTGTTTCATTAAAACTTTTCTTGAAGTATGAGTAATCAATAGGCCGATTTAAAAAAAATACTGTAGAACGAAATTTTTTTAAAATTAACAAACATGATTTTTCCGGTAAAAAAATTATTCGTTCTACAGAATTTTTTTAAAATCGGCCAATAGATTACTCATAACCAACATTACCGCAAAACCAACACCTAGGTCTCAGCTGTAATTCGTGGGCCGATATGTGTCGTATGGCGGCTGTCTGAGCGCCTTTAATATGCCTTTAAGTTAAAAAAAAGATACTATATAAATTATATTTTTATCTTTCAACAGTTACAACGACAGACTCCAGAAGAATAAGAACAGACATGTATAATGGTATAGATTATAATTAAAATACTGAAATAAAAGTAGCATGCTACGTAGGCAGTGTAGAAACAACAATCGAAATATAGTAAGGTTAGATATACTGCCGAAACAGAGAACGTAGGAATCTAACGTTTCGAGCGAAGGCCCTCGTCACGTTTCAAGCGAATGCCCTCGTCACGCTTCTCTCTGACGAAGGGCCTTCGCTCGAAACGTTAGATTCCTACGTTCTCTGTTTCGGCAGTATATCTAACCTTACTATATTTCGATTATAATTAGATGTGTGTCAGTGTTTGTATAATGTCAAAGTAAAAAAATTGTAAAATGGCGGGAAAGTTTTTATAACGAAAAACTGACGTTTCTAGTAAAGTGTTTCACCTGAGTGAAATGTAATGAAATGAAATAAAACAGGACTTATGTATCCAAAATTACCAAAAATACCAAACGGTGACGTATAGATAAAAATAGTCAATCAAATGTTGGGAGGGTAAATTAGAAACTGAAATTAATGAGATTCAAGTATATTTGGTATTTTTTTACAATCGCTTGACAACCGGCTGTGAATATTCTATGGAATATTCTGTAGGATTTAGAAATCCTATAGATCCTATAGAATATTCAATAGAATCCAAAATTCCAATAGAATATTCTATATGATTCTATAGAATATTTTCGTATTAGGGGAAGGAGAGCTATGAGTAATTATTTAACGTCGTAAGCACAGGATGTGGTCGCCCAATCATCCGAGCTAGAGGCTCATGTTAAAAGTGCACGACAAGTGTTGATTTTACGGAGGGAGGAAAACCGCAGAACCCTGCGAAAACCCCTCGAAGCACAGGAGAGACCAACTAAACTCTACTCACATGAAATTCAAGTTCGAGAACGGGGTTATTCCCAGACGGTCACCCATCCAAGTAGTAACCCCGTCCAACTGGGCTTAACTACAGCGGTGAGAGGCAGCGCCCTAACAGCACACGCCACCCGTGCTAGCTAATGAGGCTAAATACCATAGGGCTATCAGGGGGTGTGCGTTATGGTTTATTGGTGTTATGTACAGTTTTTAATTATAAATGTGCTAAGATTATTGTCGTCGATGTACTACTGTATTAAATTACTGCTGATATGTCAAGTTTGGACTGGCTATTGTGTCATTTTGCCATAGCTGAGTATTTTGCTGAGTATTTTGAGCAATGTTCTTTCAAGGCGAAATGGCACAACAGGCAGCCCAAGCCTGTGATATGCATGTATATTAATTGTATTTTCACTTAACTTTTATAGGTGGCAGTAACTTAAAAACTACAAAACTTGCAATATTGTTCACCACTGTCGTGGTAGTCATTGGTCTTTTGACAGTTGATTTTGGTTATACCAAATAAATTAAGTTAAAAACAAATGCAACCTACGATATACTGCAACGAGGTTTTGAACTAATTAATGTTTTTCAACTAATATTGAGGATCGCAAGTTTATCAGTTTACTGTTATAGGTGTTATAGTCTTTAAAAAAAGTTGTTACTTAGTTTTCATGTCGATAATGTAATATAAAGAAGTTTTGTGGAAACACCAAACAAAACAAAACTTATTTGTACAAAGTTGTTACTATTATTACATGTAATTACCCTGCGAGCAGAGCCTTCTTTTCCTTATTTCTTCGCTGAGAGAGAGGAAGAAAAGTAGGCTCTGCTGTATTCGTGACTGGTTTCCATTGCGCATGCATGTCAGTTGCTTGGTTACAATCTCGAACCCAGTCCCAATCAGAGCAGAAAACAAAACGAGAACCGGTTGAACGGGTTACTTCGTCCTAAATCTTGGACGAAGCCAAACACGAATACAGCAGAGCTTACTTTTCTTCCTCTCTCTCTCAGCGAAGAAATAAGGAAAAGAAGGCTCTGCTCGCAGGGTAACATGTAATGAGTTTCAATTATAAACATTTCAAATTCCTTAACGGTCTATACGATATATAGTATTTCTAAAAATTGTCTTAAGATTTCTAGAAACACTTTATTAATGTAGAAAAACTTGTTAGTCAGGAAACTATATTATGTGCAAAATGTAACGTCTAACACATTGACATTAAATTGACTTCTACTGTATATCGGTTTCATGTTATTAACAATGATTTTAATATTTATTAGTATAGGAAATAATATTGCTCTAAATGAAAAATTGGCATTAGTGTTTGCAAAATATCGATGATACTATTAATAATATACATAGTAAAAATAAATAATCAAATAAGTCGGTAGCTGCTGTTATTTTAATGTTTAATATAATGTATGTATGTAATAGATAAAGCATGAGCAGCTGATCTGTATCTGATTTACGAGCTGCAAGTGAGCCGTAGTAAATCAGATACAGATCGGTTGCGAAAGCTTTATCGTACTTATCAAATGGACGCATCTAAATAGCCATGTTTTCAAACTATTTTTCAAGTTGGAGTTTATGTAAATCAGGACGAATCTGTATGCGATTTACAGATACGAGATATTGATTAAATATTCATTTATTTTGAATTGTCTTCATGAATTTTTAATGAATTTGATAAGAATATATAAATATGTTTGTCAAACTAACGTCCATATGACGATGGTTTATACATAAAAATAATGATACAAAATTGGCATAGACATTAGAATAAATTAATATGTTACAAAATATGTAAAGATATAAGATATGTAAAATTTACATATTTTGTAACATATTTTATTCCTATGCTTATTCTCATATTCTTATAATGCCAATCATTGGTTATGATTGTCATTTGTGTTTATTGAATACACAGTATACATTCAATATTAAATCAAATGGCGCATAAACAAACTGATAATTAATGAGAATGTTAAATCAGTATCAAATCTCTCCCAAACACCACAGGTTTCCTCCGGGCGTCCAGTATAGTCACACTGGAGCAATGAGGGATGGCCCTTACTGGACCTCTAGATAGGGATAACAGCTTAGATACACAGTAACTGATAGAGTTATCCAGTATAAAGGAGGTAACGTAAAAATCGACAGTTTTTCAGAGAAGTCTGGATACATTTACCCATCTCGTGATCTGCCTGTAATTAAACATGCAAAGCCATAGGGCATGGAATCTCATAGCATGCCAAGAAATTGGCTTTGGTTCAATATTGCATATTCTGGCGAGACTTCAAGAAGGCATGCAGCTTTGTTCAATTGCCAATATACAGCTAAGTCAATTAAGGTTGTCCTGGCCAAAGCCAAAAGACTAAAGCCAAAAGGTCAAAGCCAAGCGCGAAAATGCTCGTCAATAATCCCCAGAGAGGCAAGTTTGGTTTATTTGTATGATTTTGGCCTATAAATATAGTAATACCATGATCGCCTCGGATTCTTTTGTTCTCCGAGGGAATGTAAACCTCGTATTTCCCTCATCGCTCATGCAAGAGGGAAATTTTATCCTTTGTCTTCTAATTTTCCCGTGCATGTTAATGAGGGAAAATTAGAAGACAAAGAAATCCTTTGTCTTCTTCTAATTTCCCCATGCATGTTGATGAGAGAAAATTAGAAGACAAAGAAATCTTTTGTCTTCTTCTAAATTTCCCGCTTGCATATATTTTCCCTCATCAACATGCACGGGAAAATTAGATGCAACTTCTCTGATCAACCGTGTAAATTTCCTGTCGGTAAGATTCTCAAAGTTTTCCTCGGCGATCATAATATTACAAACTAATAACATGACTTTTTGCGGCCCTCGGACTTTCACAAATCTTCCCTCGGCGGTGGGGAAATTTAATCGCCAATTTCCCTCAAGTCATGTTATTACTTATAATAAATGTGCGCTTCATTATTTAAATAGTAATTCACATCGTACTTTTCGCGCTTGGCTTTGGCCAGGACAACCTTAATTGATTTAGCTGTATTTGACTGCACAAAATAACACAAATGAAACATATATATATATATATATATACACATGTTCATGGTTATTATGGCAATTGCCGTGCTATGAACTCAAATGACATCGAAGTATAGGCAATGGGCACTACTCGAATTCGCTTCAATGCTCACGAAGCAATGGCTCCAAGTCGAAGTTGGCAATGAGATCGTAATGCATTTGTTATCTTTCATACCCAGCCTCGACTTCAAGCCGTTGTTCAGTGCTTACTGAAGCAAATTTGGGAAGTATCTATAGAGCGTTTTCATCTCACGTCACGGCGGCCATATTGGTGTACCAAAACAATGAAATGGCGGCCATATTGGTGTACGGTATGGGAATTAGCTCTTTCTTATTCAAATATTTCGTATTGTTTCACCACCCCAATGGGGCCACCGATCACGTGAGTGAAAACGCTCTATATTGTTGTTCTTTTTTCCCCTGAAGATTTAAGTGAAAAAATATGATAAACTGTGGAATATTTATATACCGTTGACAAGTATGCATCCATTAACGTATTAGGGGACCTTTACACGAGCCCGTGGGTTGAGTGCCAGCCCGCGGGTTGAGTGCCAGCCCGGGTCAGCTCGCCATCCCTGGTTATTCTTTTTTCGTGTTTACATGAACCCGGGTTGGCTGTTTTTTTCCCCAACCTGGGTCAGCTTTTCTCAACCCGGGTCAGCTTTTCTCAACACAAATTATCATATTGCCAACACTTTACACGAGCCCGGGTCAAGTCAACCCGTGTTTACATGAAGGAATTGACCAAAGTTTCGCACCGTCGCATCTCTCCAACCTGGGTTGAGAAAAGGGTCACCCGGCAAGAAGGGTTGACCCGGCTATCGTGTAAACGCTAACAGGGGTTTATTCGTAGACGGGTTGACCCGGGTTGGCGAGCTAACCCCCCGGGTTGGCTCTCAACTCGGGCTCGTGTAAAGGCCCCCTTAGTTGGTGATATTTTTCTTGCAACAAAACATTCTGTATGCAAATTATGCCTAATTAACATCATATTTATACTAAAATATACGAACCTCAATGTTAGATGAACTGTCAAATAATAAGTTGGCATCAACAACTCACTTTACAGAGAATCATGCATATATCAATAACATCCTATTTGGGTTTAACAATGTCAACATATAGTGACACTATCAAACCAAGACCATAATATGAAACTCATTTTGTCAGCATTGTTGCTGGATATGCTGTGAAGAGTTTAATTCGTTGTAATCTTAATATAGTCAGTCAATCGAGGTTTTCATCTTTTTGGAGTATCAAAGCATTAACCAACTCTTTGCTTCATCACTTTTTTTATTCTATTTGTTAGATTTAGCCAAACAAAGTCATTGTTATCGGTCTACAGTGAGAGAGAGAGAGAGAAAGAGAGAAAGAGAGAAAGAGAGAAAGAGAGAAAGAGAGAAAGAGAGAAAGAGAGAAAGAGAGTAAGAGAGAAAGAGAGAGAGAGAGAGAGAGAGAGAGAGAGAGAGAGAGAGAGAGAGAGAGAGAGAGAGAGAGAGAGAATTCGACCGATGCGTGCAACGACTTTTTCTAAAACGGGAAGCCATTTTATGCCATTTACATCCGGGTCACTTGGGTCAATCATAATAAACAAAGCATTGTGCCTCACGGTAAAGTGTGCATGGGTTTTCAAACTTTAAACTTCAAAGCGTATATTGTCCGCACGTTTAGCCAAATTGTAGGATACTGCATGGGAATTTGAACATGGCCATATTTTGGCAAAGTAATATTTAAAGTGTCTATGAAGCGAAAACGCTTTTAGCGGTTTTGAACAGATCAGCATGACAGGAGCATTCACTGAAAATTTCAAGCAAATCTGCTGCATTGGCTTACCCATTTTTGAAAAAATTAATCGCTCGGTTAGAGTGCTTGACGAGGTATGCAGTTGGACAACTATGATTATTGACTTGTTATTGTTGTTTTCATCTGATTGGCTAATTTTTCGCATCTCATTACTGAATTGTTATTGTTATTTTGATTTGATTGGCTAATTTTTTGTCACATGATCATCTTTCTTATATAAGTTCGTTGTTTGTTTACACTCTTTACGTTTCTCTCTGACGAAAGGCCTCCGCTCGAAACGTTAGACTCCTACGTTCTCTGTTTCGGCAGTATATCCAACCTTGCTGTATTTCGATATGGATAACAACAATGTATTTTAATACTAATAATCCAATGACATGCGTCATCTGCCGTATATATATTCAATCCCAGGTTTTCCTTATTTTGTAATATCAGGAAGGCAACTTTGGCATTAAATAATCTCGAAAAGTACATGCCACATTTATTTCATTTTTTTTTTAGAAATTGGTTATTTAGATTATGAGCTGAAGCGCATACTTTGTTATATCAGAAATTTTCACTTCACAGACACTTTTAAAATAACTAAATAGTGACATTTGTGCATGTATTTGTACGTTCTGCATGGACACAAACAACATGCAATGCAACCGGTGCGGACACAGTCAAGTAAAGTTTATACCTCCTTATTATATAAAATAGAGTGTTTTATTGATTTTTCCGCCACTAATAAAAGTGATAATCTCACATGTGCGATTATTTATGATAATCGCACATGTGACGATTATCGCTGAATCAGCATTATAGTTTAATGCAATTTTTGCAAGGCAATAGGACAATTTTTTTATATAATAAACAGAACAATACATGGATGCTTGGAAATATGAAATTTATTTCTCGTGTTGAACAGGATATGTCACTCGTTCGCTTCGCTCACTCGTGAGATATCCTGGTCAACACTCGAAATAAATTTCATATTTCCGCACATCCATGTATTACTCTCTATTTAATTTGTCTGTTTGCATATTGAAATACTTTAAGCTTAAATTTAAATTTAAACGAGATGTTGAAATGGTTTCGAGTTTTAGTTTTGCTTCTTTCACCAGTGCTGGGACCTTGAGTAACTCTAATAATGATTGATGTTACAGACTGAGGATTAAAAGGAGCTTTCCGAAGTTTGTTTCTACAAAATTCTCAATAGAGCTCAAGCAAATGACGTCAAAAACTGTGGATCTGGAGAAGAACTTCAAAGTTTCGATGTTCAGGCTGAACAAAATAAACAATCAATGAAAATTTTATTGTTTATATAAGCATTTGTCCTTCAGCAAGGAAATAAGTGCAAGTGGTTAGTGGTCTATATTGACCGTACCGAAAAAGATGGCGTTTTGTCATTTAACCACAATCCTTTGAGTACATTAAATATTGTTTCTTGCAGAATAATCGGAAGATAGGGTTTTAAAAGGGTAAACTTTAGTAGGAATGAAGTTCTTCCTTATTTAATCCATTTTAGCATGATAAACAATGCTTAGTTGTGCAACGAGGACACGAATGATCACGATTGACCGAAGAAGACGAAACAAACTTATATCGGAAATCTACAAGGCTCAAAATTTCTGGAAACCAGCAAGGGGAATACAGTCAAAATGGAAATACCTTCCCACTTCTTCTTCTGTAGTTTGTTGCGTATTACTGTAGCTTTCTGTATTTTCCGAAGCCTGAGAAATGTTTTCGTTGAAAACTGTACATAAATATAGTATAAATTAGCTTTAAATGGCATTTAATCATAATACAATGCATGTTTATCCCAAATCGATACCAACAGACGAATATACATCAACAATTGGCGACTTATATCGCTAGACTTTCCTCACGCTTCAGTAGCGGCTACAGAAATACAGTAATACACAACCAACTACAGAAGCGGAAGTGGGGAGGGAGTTCCATTTTGACGGTAAATATTGTTTCTTGCAGAATAATCGGGAGATAGGGTTTTAAGCCCTAATCAAACGAGAACGCAAGTCATCGCAAGTTGGCAGTCACGCTATCTCAGCCAGCCGCTCTGAATAGTTTCCCGAAAATATCATGTACTGTGACAAAGTTAACACTTGTTTAAAACCCTCATGAAACATTTATTTTGTTAATTTGGGTGTTCGAACGACCGCCACAGAAATTCGTGACTGCCAACTTGCGTTCTCGTTTGATTAGGGCTTTAAAAGGGTAAACTTCGGTTAGCATAATAAACAATGTTTAGTTGTTATTTGAGCTGATTTGAGGTCGCAAAACATTATGGTTAAATGTACCACCACCACTAAGATGTTGTGTCCAATTCTATGCTGCAGCATACTAAATATAAGACCCATTTTTTGAGTTTTGTGTTTTCTTCATGAATTAGGGACCGGTCATTATTTATGGCCGCGGTTGGGACCGAAGAGAAAATGGTTGGGTAAATGAAAATTCTAAGACATAAAATGTTGGGTAAAAAAAAGTTACTTCCCTTAAGGTTGGGTAAGAAATTCTTTTTTACCATATTTATGTAAAAGTGACTAAGTAAAATAAAAAAGTTCAGAGTTCATCTAAATAACCAACGTAGTTACTGAGGTAATCATGAACTAAGAAGGTCAGTTACCTCAAAGGACAATTACGGACGATATGCTGGGAAATGGGCTTTGTCGGAATTAAATGAACGATACAGTACGGAAGGCAAGTGATGAACTCATCAATAATTATGGTATGTTAAACAGCTTACAATATTTTTTCCTTGGGTTGGGTAAAAAAATTTCTATATCCCTACAGGGTTGGGTAATTTAAATTTCTGGTCTTATGTTGGTAGGGTAAATAATTTTTGGCAGTCAAAATAGTTTCTCCTCGAACCCAACCCCAGCCATAAATAATGACCGGTCCCTTATTATTAAATTTTAATAATTATTGTTGGCACATTATTATTGTTGGCACATTATTATTCTTGGCACATTATTATTGTTCAACACTTAGGTCTTAGCTTATGTCGTGCACTTTTAACATGAGCCTCTGGCTCGGATGATTGGGCGACCAACATCCTGTGCTTACGACGTTAAATAAATCATTCCTCAAAAAAAGAGAAGGGTACACTGTGCCAAACTCACCTCAATTACGTGAAAGTGCCAGAAATGCATTATATTGTACAACATACAAAAGAACTCCTAAATAAGGAGAAGTAAAATGTCAACTATGCTGGAGTTGAGTGGGTATATTAGGCTTGAAAAGGGATACCCTTAAGTGTATCCAAAACATCAAACTATATAGAGAACAGACATTAATAATAATAATAAGGTTGTGAGCAATCTTGTTCCCAGAGCCCGCGTTCCCCACCCGGGAAACGAGAGACTCTGGGATAATCCACTGATCTCGAAATAAAACTGGATAGTGTAACCTATTGTCCACTGGTTCATAAAATGAAGCCAGCTAAACAAAAGAAATCCGTAATTACTAAGGGACCAAACATGCTGAAAAATGTCTTTATGTCTTCTTAAAACGTCTTCTGTACCAAAAAAGACTATTGAACTATATTTTCTTTCAAAGATTCAGCATCTCATTCAACAAAATGTTTATATTGGTGCCAGAATACGGTAGAAAGACCATCACTTGGTCCCTTAGTAATGGGTGACTTCCGGCTTCATTTTGTGAACAATAGATGCTTAATCCAGTTTTATTTCGAGATCAGTGGGATAATCCGTTTCAAATCGTTATGTTATTGGCTGAATAGTGAGCATGAGTTGGTCTGAGGTGACCGGAAGTAGAATTAATAAAACCAAAATAACAAAGATGTCGGACGACAAGACTCCAGTGAAGACGTTGCCGCGATCGATATCTTCGCCGTATGTGTGTAGATGCTGTAATTCGAGCTTCGCCAGCAACCCCATTGACTTGTTTGGGGAAAAGTCAAACAAGGAGAACATACTATCCAGATTCCGCTCGGATATTTAGGCATGCGTACCTCAACCGGAATAACAAGAATCCTGAGATTTGAAACGGATTATCCCAGAGTCTCTCGTTTCCCGGGTGGGGAACGTGGGCTCTGGGAACGAGATTGAGGTGATTCGGTAAATTGATAATAAAAACACTTAGGTATACTAGTGTCCTGATATTGACCGAACCGCGCGCGTTCTTAAATAAGAACAAAAAATAGTCGCTGTTGTTTTTATGTTGGTATTTAGTTCTCGCACGGTCGTCGTGACACTGTTATTATATAAACGTAAAATACCCCAGTGCATATCCATCGAACTGTAATTGCAACCGGACTGGAAATATTCTTGGGAATTAATAAAATCAAGAAATACAGGAAACAAGACAGGTACCTTTCAGTATGAATATATAACTTTGATTTCTCAGTTTCAAACAAACTTAGTGTAATTTGGTGTAATTGTATGTATATATGTATGTATGTATATGTGTATGTATGTATGTATGTATGTATATATATATATATACAATAAACAGAAAGCCAACTTTCTTCAAAGTTCCACGGGTTTTATAAATCATCAGAGAGGAAGAATTTACAAAAATCTTCTTTTTATGTGATTTACAAACGCTAAGCCAAAAGCCCGTATTTAAGGCTGAACAATGACACTCGGAAATCACTTAGTTTAAACATTTTTAAGAAGACAATACGCCAACTAGAAATTAATAACTTGTTGGATAATAATTGTAACTGCTGCGACCTCTGCAGAGAATGGTGATTTTACAGAATGAGAATAATATTATTAATTCTGATGAAGGCCTGAGTCAACAGGCCGAAAGCTTAGCAAAGAAATATTTTACGTTTATTATTATTATTATTATTATTATTATTATTATTATTATTATTATTATTATTATTATTATTATTACTATTATTATTATTATTATTATTATTATTATTATTATTATTATTATTATTATTATTATTATTATTATTATTATTATTATTATTATTATTTAAGAAACTGATGCATAGAAATTGTTTATTTTTATCGATTATTTTAAAAATACAAACTGTTTTAGGAGTGATAAAACTCAAACAAAAATTTTATGTAAATCAGGACCATCCTCTTGCCATTTACAGATAATTATTAAATAAATATTGATCCCTTTGAATTTTCCTCGTGAATTATTAATAAGGTTTTTTTAAGTAATATATCCAACACGAGTCGGTGTTCTTCCTCCGATTTCTACATACAGCCAAGCAGGTTGAAAATACTAGGCGAGTTTTTTTAACCAGCTTGGCTGTATTTAGACATCGGAGGATGAACACTGACGAGTGTTGGATATAGCTTCTCAAAGAAGTCTATATTTTAAGAGAAAATCGACCTCAAAGTTTGCTAAATTTGACGGAAATCTTCCTCCGATTTCTAAATACTGATTAAACCTTAATTTCTTTTGAATTTTCCACATGAATTATTAATGATTTGAGAAAAATATTAACACTTTGAGGAATAAAATCGTCTGGCGTTAGCCAGAATAAAATACTAAAGACTCGTCGTCATTAGCCAGAATAAAATACTAAAGACTCGTCGTCATTAGCCAGAATAAAATACTAAAGACTCGTCGTCAGTCTTCAAAGTGTTATAGAGATAGGTTTTAACACTTTGAGGCCTGGACCTCTCCCTGTGCTGAATAAAATCGTCTGGCGTAAGCCAGAATAAACCTTAAAGACTCGTCGTCAGTCTTCAAAGAGTTAACGACACTATACTAAAAAGTTACTAATGTCTATAGACAAACAAATAATATTATCATTCATTTCGTTTCTATCCTGCATTCTGATTGGTTAATTCACCTGCAAATAACTGAGTGCAAATAATTTTTTTGCTGCAAATAATGTTTTGAGCATGCGCACTAGCAATGGCGCTGCTGACTGCAAATAATTTTCGTAAACATGGCGGCTAGTTCTTCAGCTATCCAAGGAAATAATCGAGAGTATTTGGAAGCATTCATAACGACAATGTACTTTAGAAAAGAAATAGTTAAAAGGAAGATTTAGTGAGATAAAAAGCAAGAGTTGTGCCAACAAAAAGTAAGTTTTACGAAGATTTTAGTATGCCGAAGACACAGAGAAGAGTGGCGATCTCTAACTTCAGGCATTTCAGATTTTTAACTATTTTATGAATGATAAATCAATTATTGAACTCGTCTATCGCAAAATATCATGATTTGTCAGTGTCTCGCTACCAGTTATTTGCCTCTGCCTTCGGCATCGGCAAATAACTAGTAGCTCGCCACTGACAAATCATGATATTTTGCTCAGACTCGTCCAATAATTGATAAATAATTGTCAGTTGTTTGCTGTACAAGCTGTGTTAGTTAGTAATACTCA